>OY540805.1:1063646-1663646 GCA_961205885.1 Ptychoptera albimana | reverse complement strand
AGTACCACAAGAACCAATATGGAGTTTAGAACGTCGTGATTCATCTGGACAATTATTTTGGCGTCGTGATGCATCTAAAGTAAAATTTCGTTGTGATGTTGAAGTATTAGAATATATTAAAGATCCCGATGAGGATCGTTTAATTGATTCAAATAATAATGATAGATTAAGGAAGCATGCAAATGCGGTTATAATTTGTGCAACATGTGTTGCTGCATTAGCTGTTACTGTTATTTTACCATGGTTTTTAATTGGATCCAGTTAATTAATTAATTTATTTATTTTATTATTTAATATTATTATATTTTGGTTGCAATTTAGATCAGTCATCTTAGTTAATGTTTAATTAGATTAGAATTAAATTGTTTGCTCATCAATTCATTAAAAAAAATAAAAAATTTTTTTTAATCAATAATGAATTAAACGTATCTGGTCTTTGTTTATTAATTTATTTGAAATTCTTTTTACAAATTTGCAAATATATTTATTATTAATCGATAACATTTAAGAAAAAATTGTTTGTATTGTTTTTTATTTAATTATAACGTGATGAATGTACAGCATGTATGTGTTGTAATAATAATAATAATAATAATAATAATTTTAATTACAAAACAATATATTAAGGACAATAAATTTATAAATAAATAAATAAATAAAACAGAAAAATGTAATAAAGCTGTGATTAAATTTAATTGAAAAAAAAAAAAAAAAAATTATATAGTTTTATAAGAAGAAAACGAATGAAAATAATTCATTTCTAAATAAATTAAATAAAAATAAATAAAAATAAATAAAAATAATTAAAATGTGGTTTTCTATAAATTTATTTATTCTAATTTTTTTTTTTTATTATAATTAATTTTTACTACACAACAACAACAACAGAAAAATATAATTTTCATTTAGAGATTTCTTTACAACGTAATGTAGCTGCTTCAACTGCACCAATAACTGCAGCACGAAATGCTGGAAAAATTTTTTGTTCTCTATAAATTTTATTAAAGAAATTATTTAAAAAAAAATTAACCATTGCTTTCTAGAATATGTAGTCCAGCTGCTGTAGATCCACTTGGACTGGTTACATCATCTTTGAGCTGTCCAGGATGCCGTTGTGTATCTCTAACCATTTGTCCAGCGCCAAGTACTGTTTGTGACGCTAAACGATATGCTAAATCTCTTGGTAAACCCATCTTAACACCACCATCAGCTAATGCTTCGATAAACATAAAAACCTAAAATTTTTATTCAAATTTTCATTGTGAATTAACTAATTGTGATTCGTTTTGATTTACATAAGCTGGTCCACTGCCACTTAATGCTGTTATTGGATCCATCATATACTCGGTAACCTCTTCACATGTACCAATTGATTGTAGTAATGATTTTGTTATTGAAACATCAACATCAGTTGCTTTTGTGCCACGTACAAACACCGAACATGCATTCCGTACTAACGCTGGTGTATTTGGCATAACACGGATAACTCTAGCATCATTTGGAAGTTGCTTTAAATGAAATAAAATAAATAAATTTATGTTATGGAGAATAATTAATTGTCTATATTCTTACCATTTCAATATCTTTTAACGTAATACCCATTGCAATTGATATAAATAATTTATTTGTACTTAAATTATAAACATCATGTAATACAATTGGAATTATTGTTGGTTTAACAGATAAAAATATAACTTCTGATTTTTTAACAACACTTTTATTTTCAATAACAACTTCTGAACCGAATGACTAAAATTAATTATTATGAATTTAAATATTCAGTGAAAACAAATTTATTTACTTACTTTAAATGCGTCTATACAAGGTTTATCAGCTGGATGACAACTAGCAATAATATTCTCACCTTTTGTTAATCCTTTTATAAAATAAATAATTAATTATCTATGTTCTTGTTATCAATTAAATTAATAATTAAATTCACAAAACTTAATACAAATTACCAGCTGCCATAAATCCTTTAGCCATTGCTTGTGCCATTTTACCACCGCCAATAAAACCAATCTTTAATATTTTATCCATAATTATTACGTTAATTATCAATAGATAATTTTAAGAATTTTTTCTTTTAATTTTTACGTAAAAGAAACCAAACAGAATTTCAAATTTAATTTAAGTGAATATAAACAAATTTATGCTTCTTTCCGTTTCACAAATTTAAATAATAATAATAATAATGATTCATTAGAATTAAAATCAAATAAAAGATTAAAAACAATAACGACAATATGTTAATTAATAAATGACTTTTCTGTTGCACATAACAGAAAGAAATATTATTGGAATTTTTTTATTTTATTTTATAAATAATAACGAATGAAATGCATATAATAATAATAATAATAATAATAATAATAACAACATAATATTGATAAGAAATTCTTGTTTTATTATATATATATATATATATATATTTATTTTTATTAATATTCTATAATAAAATAACTATACTAACACGGGTTATCAAAGTAAATGAGATAAGTAAAAAAGAAAAGAAAAATAAAATATATTTATTAATAAACTAAAACAAACAAAAAAAAAACTAAACAAATAAACGCGAAACAATAATTATTATTTTTTTTTTCTCTAGTGTTTCTTCATATGTGTTCCTAATGTTGATTTAGAAACAAATTTTAATCCACAATATTGGCATTTATAAGGTCGTTCCCCAGTATGTAATCGCATATGTGTTGTTAATGGTGAACGTTGACTAAATGTTTGTCCACATATAACACATCTAACAAATATTATTTAATTAATAAAATAATCAAATTAAAATTAATTTAATTAATACAAACTTATACGGTCTTTCACCAGTGTGTGCCCTTTTATGACTTTTCAGTGTATTTGCACGAGCAAATGTTTTACCGCATATATCGCAAATATACTTTTTTTCACCAGTGTGTGTCGTTGAATGTGATCTTAAATCGACCCTTGTTAAGAAGCATCGTCCACAATTCTATTCAAACATTTTTTTTTTAATTAATTTTTGTACATATTCGAATACTCAATATAAATACCTCACAGGAGAATGGTCGTTCATTTGTATGAATTCGCATATGAACTTTTAGATAACTTTTTGCAACAAATAATTTATCACATATTTTACATGGATATTTAAGTGTATTACCTGTATGAATATTTTGATGTAAATCACATAAACCTAAACAAAAAAACAGTAATATAAAATTATTCATATAAAATGATAACACAATTTGTTAATTCACCTTTTGTTATAAAACGTTTACCACATTGTTCACATGCAAATGGTTTAATACCATTATGCCGATTCATATGATCAATTAATGCTTGTTTTGCTTTAAACGTTTGATTACATTCCGTACATGTAAATGGTTTTGCATTTGAATGGACTCGCTGATGGACACTTAGGTAACTTTTTATTTGAAAACCTTTTCCACATGTAGGACAAGAATATTTATATTCACCTATAAAATATAAAAATAATTAAGCAAAAAATTGTAATAGGAAATATATTTATCACCTGTATGTGTTGCTTCATGTTCTGTTAAACCAATTTTACTACGAAATGATTTTTTACATTTTTCTATTGTGCACACAAATGGTGTTTCACCAGTATGCGTTTTCATATGAATTTTTAATTTATAATTTGATTGGCATTTTTTTTTACAAATAGGACATATCTTGAATAATAGAAAAATTACAATTTAATCCTTAGTAAATAATTAAATATTTAATAAAGCAAAGGAATTACCACCTTATTACTACCAGTCTCTTTCAATACAATATTTTCCATTTTATCACTATTATCCACCTGAACATCATCAAACTGATTCTTATCGTCATCCTACAAATACACATTTTTAATTCATTTTTATAATAATCACTCATCAACTTACTTCTTTTATAAAATTTAATGATTTTTCATATTTTATACTTTCATTTGAATCATTTGTTAAATTATCCTAAAAAGAAAAGAAAACATTCCTGAATTGATTTTTAAATGAAAAAACAATGAAATGTGTGAATTACATCAATAATATTATCCTCATTATCATTATACTGTGTATTTGTTCCTATATTATAATCATTTTCAGTATTATGTCCAATATTTAAATATATTTCATCCTTTACTGGTGATCCATCCTTATTCACATCATAATTTACTTTATCATTTATTTCAATTGGATTATTAAAAAATGTCTGTAAAATAAATAACTTTATATGTTTTACAGTTGAATTATAATTATTATTATTATAATTACCTCATGTTTATCCAATGTATTATTATTACCACAATTATTATCCTCAAGCTCTTCAATTGCTAACTTTATACTATTACTCTGTTCATCATCATCAACAATAAATATTGTTGAAACATTCATATTAGATCTAAGAATAGCTAAAATTAATTAATTATTATGATAAAAAATTAAGAATAAAAAACATTTTTTTTTTTTTTTTTACATAAAAAAAAAAGTTCTGCTTCTAAGCATTTCTCTCGAAAATCATTAAAACTATCTAATTTGTATATACAGTCGGGACAAATATTCTTTGGGAATAGATCATATTCATTTATCTAAAAAAAAGAAGAAAGAATAACGAAAATTATTTATTTTAATTAAAAAATGTTTTTAAATATTTAAATTACATTTAATGGTAAACAATTTTCAATTTTTCTAATTAATTGTCTATCTTGGCCCTCAGATGAAAATATTTCACAACCTAACATATTACATTTAACTGTACACAAACGGCACATATTATCCAATGATTGATCATTTGGATCATCTGTGTTATAAGGCATTTTTATATATAATAAATTATTAAATTATTTCATTTGAAATAATTAAAAAAAAAAAAAAAACAATTATTTATGTAAAATAAAACAATTTTCTTTTCATTATAATAATAAATTTGATAGAAAACAGCTGATTTTGACAATTGGCTCATCTACACATCCACAGAATATTTTTAAATAAAAGTGAAGTTAATTACAAATAATATTATCACTCATTTTTAAATATAATACAAAAACCGTTTAATTTTATTTATGAATTAATTAATTAAAAATTTTATTTTAACAATAATTTCTTTTTTTTTGTTTGTGTGTTTTATACAAATATAGAAATAATAATAAAAACATTTGTACAGTTTGTACCCAAAAATAACGTCAAATTTAATTTAAAATTAAGAAAAAAAAAATTAAACAGAGATGTATCAAAAAAACAAAAAAAAAAAAGTTTTAAACAGTAATTTACAAAAACATATTTAAATAAATAAATAAAAATAAAGCAAAAATCAATTAACTAATAAAGAAAGTAAAATAAAAAGAAACAAAGGATAAGTAAAAAAAAAAAAGTCTAATTAAAACAAAATTTTCTGTAATTATGTTTTGCTTGGTATGCAAATAAACTTTCTCTTCATTTTTTATTATCATTATGATTATCGGGATGGTTGTTGTTAGGTAAGTTAAGTCAGTTCGTTCTTGTCCATATATATATATATCCAAAATATATTTAAAACTACATTCTGTTAAAAGATTAAAAGTAAAAAAAAGTAAAAAAAAACATTACTCCAGTGTTTTATTTATTTATTTTTGTTTTTTTTTTTTTGTATGTTTATGTTATTAAATTTGCATTTTTTTCATCGTGTTTTTATTTTTTTTTTTTTTTCTCCGTTTTTAAGAAATTTTAAATTTATTTAAAACAATAAAAAAAAGAAAAAAAAAATCTGACGAGATCTAGGTATTAATTTTTATGCCATTTAAAATTTCAACTTTTAGGCAATACTTTTGTTATGATTTTATTTGCTCTAGAAATTATTAAAACACTTTTTTAGTTATTACAAAATAGAAAAGTAAATTGTAAAGATTTACTTTATACTATCACAGTGATGCTTGTACTTCATTGTTGTTGTAGGATGTAAATTTAATATTCTTCTTAATGTGTCTCTAATTCGCGCCGTACTTGCTTGATCTGTTGCTGTTTTATTCCACACAGATAATACATCCTCCTAAAATATAATTTTATTTTTTTTTTTTAATTAATAAAAGGAAAGAGACAAAATTTGTATTAAATAAATTTTAATTACAGGAAATTTAGTTGATAATTCGACACCGCATATCTCGGAACCAACTAAAAATTGTTCACCTAACATGGCCATACAAACATTCTCCCAGGCACGGTCTATTTTATTTTTATGTAATCGTACAACCCATTTTCCACCTTTTGCGTTACCTGGATCCTCCCACATTGGTTTTATTCCACTCTAAAAAATATATAAAAAAAGAAATTTATTTCATTTATTATATATAAAGTGCCAACAAATAATATTTACTTTAAATAAGTGAAAAGCACGATAAGGATTTAACGCTGTAGGTTTTATTAAATGACAATAAAGTGACCACCACTGTTCAACACTGGCACATCGTCCAATAAAATGCAAAGCTTTACTATATTCCTAAAAATAAATATATTTTTTAATTATTTCGTTGTTTATAATTTCAGAACTTATTCTAAGTATGGATATTTTGGAACGAATAACAAGAAATAAGTCCGGAAAACAGAGATTAAGATTTTATATTTAAAGGGTTTTAAGTATAGTGCCATCTATTGAAAGGTAGTACAAAATAAAGTAGAATTTTTCATAACGTTTATGCAAAACATTCAAATCTTTTGTATTGTTAAATATTTTGTATTAATAAATAATTATTAAATGTAGTAATTGCTGTTATTAATTATCCTTTATATTTAATTACTTTACTTTGTAAAATATTATCCATTATTGCACTACGTTCCAAAGATTTCATTTTATATAATTATGCAATTGTCTTGTAAAAACTAAAACCGACAATGATAATAATAATGTAAAACATACTTCTGTGCCCTTTACTTGTCCCACCGATGCTCTATGTGTTCCTTTTTTAGAAAACCATAAACAATAACTATATTGTAATTTATGTTCACCCGGGCCTATTTCAAGTGGTGCTAGTTTGTCAACATCTAAATCGTTTTCCGTGTCACTCTCATCACTGTCACTTAAGTATTGTTTGCTACTATAAATAAATAAATTAATTAATTAAATAAATAAACATAGAACTAATTATTGAAATTTAAATTAATTTTTAAAACGCAACCTACAAAAATTGAAACGTCAAAATAGAATAAAAAAAAAAATATATTTATATTTTGAGGTTAGAAAACATTTCAATTTTAAAGAATTAAAATTTATGAATGAAATTATACAAAAATATAATTAATATTTTATATATAATTTTAATTTTTATATTTCTTTTATATTTTTATATATATTTACATTTATGTAGCACAACTTGTTTTCTATTATATAAAATTATTTGTCACGTGTATTATAACTTAATAACATTCATTGAATAAATATATTAACAAATTATTTACAAAATGAAAAGAACTTTTTATTTATTTATATGTGATTTTAAATGTAAAATTATACAATAATTAATATTACATGATATTATTATTATAAAACTTACTACTCAAATTTATTTGACATATTTTCTGCTTACGATATGTTTATTTTTTATATTTATTTTTTTTTTTTTTTAATATATATATATATATATATATATTAATTTCTATATTTATATATGTAGATATAAACAAATGTATTATTATATTAAATAATTAAATTATTAGATATATCACAGATCTATATTTTAAACAAATTTCCTATAAAATTACTATATTATTATTATTATTATTTATAATTTAAAAATTCAATATTTTTCATAAAAAATTTTCACTTGGATTACGATTTTTATATTTTAACAATCCGCTTGCTTTTGCTTTTTTATTTATTGTGTATCTCTATCTGTGATGTAAAATTACAAGATGGCAACATTAAGAAAACGAAAAAAATAAAAAAATTAAAAATTGTGGAACATAAAAAAAATTATATTTGCATGTTGTCAACAATGACTTTAAAAGGTATAATAATTGTGTAATGGAAAATAAAAAATATTTCTTTTAAAATTATAATTCAAAAATTAATAAAACAATAAAAAAAAAATGTTGGTAATTTAAATAATGTCCCACTTTAGATTAAGTTACATTTCAAAATCTTTTAAATTATATATATACACGTCAGAGACCAAACATCTATCAGGCTGCAACGATTAAAAAAAAAATACAATTTTAGACAATTATTTTATTTAATGCATAATTCCAAAAAATTACCTCTGGACTAATACCAACTAGTACATCTGCATGCCCATAAAATTCTTCTTTTAAAGAAATAACAATTGTTTGTAAATTTGTTGTGTTATCACGAATATATGAAGCTACCTTTCCAATATTCGTATTATCTAAAGCAGCATCAATCTCATCAAGAACAAAAAATGGTGCTGGCTGATAACTAGAATAAACATTTTTTAAAAATTCTCACAATTAAACTTTCTATTCGTATTTAGAAATTAACAAACCTATGTATTGCGAAGAGTAAAGCTAATGCAGCAATTGTTTTTTCACCACCACTCAAATTGCCCATTTGCTGAAAACGTTTGCCTGGAGCAACACAATTATAGTTTATACCATCTAAATACGGCTCTTCCGGATTGTCTGGACCTAAATATGCCTGTGCAGCCTCATTTCTTGATAGCGATTTGTAGATACCATCGATGGCTTCAGATATATGATTACAACATTTATTGAATAGTTCCGCACGTTCATTTTTAATTCTCTCAAACGCTGATTTTGTTTTTTTAGCCTTTTTACGCGCGACTTCAAATTCTTCATTCGTGGATGCTACCTTTTCATAAACATGGTTTAATTTTTGCATTGCCTTTAAATTTGGTGCATGGATGCGAGCAATTGTGTCTTCAGTACTGTTTATGTCTTTTTGCAAACGATCTCCTGTCTTCTTAACCACATCTCCCTCTGATATATCTTTCAGGTCACGAGATAATTTACGATAATCCATTTCAATTCTGGAAAAATAATATATACGTTGAATTATTTGTTTTCTATTCTGTGTTAATTTTATATCTTACAAACTCTCTCTAACAATAAGGGCTGATGAATTTTCTGTTGGTTCTGAATCACCAACTTGTTGACCAACATCATCCATTGATCCTTGCAACATCGGAAGCACAATACATCCCATCTTTAATAAATTTATTCAATTAAGACAACAAATACGTTTGATAACAATGCACTAATACTTACTTTTGCTTGCACTAGTATATTATGCCTTTCATTTTTCTTTGTATCAATTTTAGTTTCAATTGAAGATGTTTGATTCCCTATTGTATGCAATTCCTTAGCTAAAGCAGCCACGTCTCGACGTGCCTTAGCCGTCTCCTCTTCCATTTGATCCGCATAATTCTTTTTTGCCTGTTTTTCTTGTTTCATCTGTTCGATTTTTTGTTTATCAATTTCAATCTCTTGACGTTGACGTAACTCTGCTTGTCTATAACGTTCTAAAGCATCTTCATCATCTTGTACTGTACGCTCCCAACGTTGGACATTTTCTAAAAATAAATTTCGTAATATTTCGAGCTTCTATTTCACTTCTATTTCTTAAATTGCATACTTTGTGTGTCTTTTGTTTTTTCGAAATCTAAATGATTTGTTATCCTATCAATTTGAGATTCAAATTCAGCACGTTTTTTGGCACGCTCCTGTTGCATCACTAATTCTCTTTCTTCATATTGCCTAATATTTGCAACACCAATATGTGAACAGAAATCGGCATACACATCATCTTCAACATTATTCATTTTTTCTTTAATGTCTTGAATTTGTTGATCACGTTTTACCATACGATCTTCAATTTCACCTATTTTTGGCTACACAAATAATACAAATCAATTCAATCATTTTTTTATATTCAAATTCCCATTGCAACTTACACAACAAGCATCTAATTGTCTTTGTAGTTCAGCTAATCGTTTATCCAATTCATTGATAGCCTTTTTTGATGTTTCTAAATCATTTTTACTATATTTTAATCTATTTTCTAAACCCTAAATATGAAATAATTTTCATTTAATAATTTATTTAATTATATTACGCTATTTCAAATATATCAGAAATTTACTTTAATTTGACTTTCAACAGTTGTCAATTCTCCTTGTTTACGTGATTTTTTCATTTCCTCCTTTAAATCATCATTAATTTTCTCCTTTTGTAGTTTTAATTGTGCCATATGTTTTTCGTCCCAACGTTTCGCTTTTCTTGCCAAATCATGACTACCACCCGATATAATACCAGATTTTTGATAAAACGTACCGTCCAATGCCAAAGCCTACAATTTTTATTTCAATAAATTATGAAATACTTAAATAGTTAATATAAATATTTACATCATAACGACTACGATCCATTTCATAAGCAACTTTCATCGCATCTTCTGGTGTTTCACAAACTAAGGCATTATTTGTTGCAAATAAAACAGCACGTTCAATTTCAGGAGGATCAAATTTAAGAACATCATAAACAAGTTTTACTTGTTTTGGTTCAGTTATATTCCTGAAATTATTTACAATTTATTTTAATAACATTAATTTGAATTTTATTAAGATCAGCTAATAAACCTTAATCTTTCTTTTAATGGCTTTGCTTGCAAATAATCTAATGGTAAAAATGTTTCCACTTCCAACATTTGTTCTTTTAATATTTGAATGCATCTTCTAGCAGTTTTCTCGGTGTCCACAATAATTGCTTCCATATATTTACCTAATACTTTTGTAACAGCAACATTATATCTTTTATGTGTTGGCTGACACATATTTATCATACGGTCATACTAAAAGTAAATGTGAAAATTTATTGCATGTCAAACGTTGAGTATTATTAATCAAGAACTTACAACACCGGGCACTTCACGTTTAAATAATTCAACAACTTCTTGTTTCTTTTTACGTCTTGCATCTTCGTGTTTATCGACTTTAGCGTCGCCTAATTGATCACGAACGTTATCCAATTCTTTTTGTAAATCTGCTATTTTATCTTTTGATGATCCAACGTCTCGTTTCAAATCATCCTTAATGCGATTTTGATCTTTTAAGGCAGCTTCGCTTGATCTAATTATGTAAATAAAATTTAATGATTATACGCGCTATATATAAAAATAAAACACAAAACATTTACTGTATGTGGTCTAAAAGTTTTTCTTTTCGTTTGACCGCTTCCTCTTTCTCACGGGATGCCTTTTTATAACCTTCTTCCACTTGTGCTTTCTTGCTTATTTCATTATCCAATAAATCTTGATCAGATTTTTGTTCTCGATTAACAGAATCCAATTTGGATAAATATTTTGCAGCAGTAGCATCTGCCTTTTGTTTTAAACGATCATATTCACTAACTAAATCTTCTTCTAAATTAACATTTCTTCCACGACGTTGAGATTCACCTGTAATCTCTTCTTCAAATTTCCTTCGCTTATCTTCTACAGCACCTAATTCTTTTTCTAATTTTCTTATATCCGCCTTAAATTAAATAAAATATTTTAGAAATATTATAGCGACTACAAACAATATAAATAACTTACTTGATGAGCTTCATCTGCTTTTTGTGTTTGTTCAAGCGTCTTTCTTGCTGTATCTAATTTGTTTTGAGTGTGGGTTACCTTTTCCTTTGCTTTAATAAACATTGGATGTTTTTTGCTCATTTCTGATTCTACTTCACGTATATCTTGCTCAATTTTTGCTAATTCCCGAGATATTTTACCACTTTCTTTCTTTTTGTCTTTCAGTATTTCATCTGCATGTTCTTTTTTCTTTGTAACATTATCAGTGTCTTGTTGTTTTACAATTAGCTCATCTTTTAAACGTTGAATATCATGTTCATTGTGATACAAACGAAATAATATTAATGTAATTTGTTTATCAGCCTGAATAAAATAATTTAATTAATGATTTTAAGAAATAAATAGATATTTTAGCAAATTAAACTAACGCATTCTAATTTAAGTTTCTCATAACGATCTGCTTCCATTTTTTCAAGTTTTGCTTCTTTACGTTCTGCCGCTATTCCTTTCTTTTTTTGATAGGTAAATTGTGTTTCTTCTTCTGCAGACTGCATTTCTTGTTTCAGACGATTATATTCATCTTTTAATAGCCCAGATCTATTATCATTTAGAAAATAATTAAAGAAAATTTTAATTTTTTGATTAATTTGTTTAAATACATACGTGCTGATTTCTTCAAACAATAAGGTACGTTCTTTTGCATTTTTCATAGCAATACTTTCTACATCTCCTTGAAAAACTAAAAAGTTTTTTGCTTTTACATTAATTCCCAACTTTTCTAATCTTGACAAATAAACTGAATTTGTAACCGCCTACATAAAATAGTAAAAAAGCATGCGTTGATTTTTAAAGAATAAAATTTAATAGATTTTCATCAAATTAATTACCTGTCCATCAATTAAATATTCAGATGAATTTTTAACAACTGAACGTTGAAAATCAACTCTTGTTAAATCTGATAGTAAAAATTTAGCTTTTACATAACATTTGCCTCTAACTGGGTCTCCAATCGATGCACCATGTACCAATTCACCCAATCTTTTAACACGTAAACTGGATGTTTTTTCACCCATAACAAAACTTATAGCATCCATGAAATTTGATTTGCCTTATTTTATAAATAATATGTTTATTTATTATATAGCCCAAGTATATTGAATTTAAATAATAGGTACCTGATCCATTTGGACCAATTATAGCTGTAAATTCTTTTAGTGGTCCTATTACTGTATTCCCTCTATAGGACTTGAAATTTTCCATTTCAATATATTCTAAAAATGCACTCATTATGCTTATTTTATGATTCTTATTTTACATTAACGAATTAACAATATTTATCTACATTAAATTAAAATTTGTTATGTTTTTTTCGCAAAATAATACAAGCAACAATCAACAAAACAAAACATTAGTATGAAAAATGGCGGCTTTTTAATTGTCAGACATAAAGTCAAAGTATGTCAGATTAACATACAAAAAAATAATAATAATAATATTACTGGCAATTTTAAATTTTAAACTTTTTTTTTTTTTTGAATTTTAATTACTTGTTTATTAATTATTAAAATAAAGATAAAAATTATCCACATAGCTTTGGAAAACAAAAAAAACGCTATGAAAAAAACAATTTAAAAAACAAAATAGTCCTAATTCATAATTTCGTCCTATAAGAACAAATATAGAAGAATTTTATTTTTTCAATTATACAATTTATAAAAAATAATAATTAACAGAAAAAGAAATCAATTTTTAAAAATTTTACTACTGTATAAACATAAATAAAAATATAAAATGCGTGAAATTGTCCATATACAAGCTGGACAATGTGGAAATCAAATTGGTGCAAAGTTTTGGGAAGTAATATCAGATGAACATTGTATTGATCCCACTGGAACTTATCATGGGGACAGCGATTTACAATTGGAACGTATAAATGTATATTATAATGAAGCGACGGGTGGAAAATATGTGCCCCGAGCAATATTGGTTGATTTAGAACCGGGTACAATGGACTCTGTACGTTCCGGTGCTTTTGGACAAATTTTTCGCCCCGATAACTTTGTTTTTGGACAATCTGGAGCCGGTAATAATTGGGCAAAGGGACATTATACGGAAGGAGCAGAATTAGTAGATTCCGTTTTGGATGTTGTCCGAAAGGAATCTGAAGGTTGCGATTGTTTGCAAGGTTTCCAATTGACTCATTCCCTTGGTGGTGGAACTGGCTCCGGTATGGGAACATTACTTATTTCAAAAATCAGAGAAGAATATCCTGATCGTATTATGAATACGTTTTCTGTTGTACCATCGCCTAAAGTATCAGATACAGTCGTGGAACCATATAATGCAACATTAAGCGTGCATCAATTAGTAGAAAATACAGATGAATCTTATTGTATAGATAATGAAGCATTATATGATATCTGTTTTCGTACATTAAAATTAACCACTCCAACCTATGGTGATCTTAATCATCTTGTATCAGCAACGATGTCTGGCGTGACAACCTGTCTAAGATTTCCGGGTCAACTTAATGCCGATTTAAGAAAATTGGCAGTAAACATGGTGCCATTCCCACGTCTGCATTTCTTTATGCCAGGTTTTGCTCCATTAACATCGCGTGGATCACAGCAATATCGAGCTCTTACAGTTCCTGAATTAACACAACAAATGTTTGATGCTAAAAATATGATGGCCGCTTGCGACCCTCGTCATGGAAGATACCTAACAGTTGCTGCAATCTTTCGTGGACGTATGTCAATGAAAGAAGTCGATGAACAAATGCTTAACATTCAAAACAAAAACAGTAGTTACTTTGTTGAATGGATTCCTAGTAATTGTAAAACGGCTGTTTGTGATATACCACCTCGTGGTTTAAAAATGTCAGCAACTTTTATTGGTAATTCGACTGCGATTCAGGAACTCTTTAAGAGAATATCAGAACAGTTTACTGCCATGTTTAGGAGAAAGGCTTTCTTACATTGGTACACAGGAGAAGGTATGGATGAGATGGAATTTACAGAAGCAGAAAGTAACATGAACGATCTAGTATCTGAATATCAACAATATCAAGAAGCCACAGCAGACGAAGAAGGTGAATTTGATGAAGAAGAGGAGGCTGGCGCTGATGAATAATTTAAAATAAAATTTGCCAAAATTTTTATTGAATCTAAATTCTTATTATTATGAACGTAACAATATATTTTTAAAAACAAATAATGTAAAAAAAATAAATTTTAAAATTGTTAGTACTTGTTCTCGTTTGAATCATTTTTTCTCTTAACACAGTGGCTGTGCAGCTATGTGTACTAAAAATTGTCTAGTTGTCAAGCTTGGTCAGGCGTTCCACAATTTAAATTTTTTTTTGTTTTTGTCAGCCAAATATTTTGGTACAAAACTTATGAGATTTTTAAATCGTGGTGTTTCACTATCGGCACACATTAGAAGATTAATTGGTTTTAAATTAAACCGTAATTAATTTTTATATTAATAATAATGGTAATTCAATTGACCTGCAGCAAAACAAATCCTCCAATAGGTAATATAAATATTAACATGGTTTCATTTATTTCCAAATTGAATAACAATTTGAGGTTATATGTTTTAATATAAGGTTAAAATTTCATCATATTGGAATTTTTTTTTCATAATACTTTATTGAATAATACAATTGATATGTATTGTTTTGTATTATAGGAGGATTGATCATTGCTGATTTAATAAAGACAACCTATCCGGTTGAATTGGAATGGTGTAATAGTAATAGTACTGTCACACTTGAAAATGATTTTAAATTTACTTGTTATTCGGGAAATGATGTTCTGCGAGCATTAGCCAATGGCGCTTATGATTATAATTTAAATGGAGAAACAATTATTGATAAAACGTCTATTGACCATTGGTTAACTATAAGTTTGATTTTTAATTCAAATTTAGAGAAATATTTGCCATATCTAAATAAATGTTTGGCACCCATCACTTATTTGGTATCAAATAAACTTACAATTGCCGATTTAGCTATTTTTGAAGCAATTTACAGCAACTATGCTGACATTGAGAAGATTGGACTCCCAGTCCATGTACAAAGATGGTATAGTTTTATAAATCTATCGCTAAATGTAACAAAAGTTTTAAAAAGTCTTCCAAAAGACATTGAATTTGGTAGTGATTTTGCTAAAAAAAATGAACTTGCCGTAAAGCAAACCAATGAAAGAAAGCAAGAAGGTAAATTTATTGATTTACCAGGTGCCGAAATGGGAAAAGTGGTTGTTCGATTTCCTCCAGAAGCATCTGGATATTTACATATTGGCCATGCGAAAGCTGCATTATTGAACCAATATTATCAAGAAGCATTTAAAGGAAAACTTATTATGCGATTTGATGATACGAATCCTGCTAAAGAAAAAGTCGACTTTGAAAAAGTAATTCTTGAAGATTTAAAATTGTTGCAAATAAAACCCGATTTGTTCACACATACTTCTCAATATTTCGATTTGATGCTGAAATACTGCGAGCAATTACTTAATGAGAGTAAAGCCTATGTAGATGACACTGAACCAGAACAAATGAAAAATGAACGTGATCAAAGAATAGAATCACCAAATAGACAAAATTGTAAGTCTTGTTACTCTTGATAAATTTAAAGTTATTAATTAATTAATTTTTTGTAGCTGTTGAAAAGAACTTCAATATGTGGAGAGAAATGTTAATCGGATCCGAGAGCGGTCAAAAATGTTGCGTTAGAGCAAAAATAGATATGTCATCACCAAATGGTTGTTTACGTGATCCAACAATTTATAGATGCAAAAATGAACCACATCCACGTACAGGGACACAATACAAGTAATTTTCTATGAAGTTATAAAAATATAAATGAAATAAATACAAAATAAAAAATATTTTTTTATTTTTATAGAGTTTATCCAACATATGATTTCGCATGTCCAATTGTTGATGCTATAGAAGATGTTACACATACTTTGAGAACAACAGAGTACCATGATCGTGATGATCAATTTTATTGGTTTATCGAAGCATTAGGATTACGTAGACCTTATATCTGGGAGTATAGTAGATTAAATATGACAAATACTGTATTATCCAAAAGGAAGTTAACGTGGTTTGTAGACAACGGACGAGTCGATGGATGGTAAATTTTATACATGAATTCTAAATAGATTCTGACTAGATCAACTAATCGCATATATTTTAATAGGGACGATGCAAGAATGCCTACCGTTCGTGGTATATTACGTCGCGGTATGACAGTTGAAGGTTTACGTCAATTTATTATTGCCCAAGGATCTAGCAAATCAGTCGTATTTATGGAATGGGATAAAATTTGGGCGTTTAATAAAAAAGTTATAGATCCAATTGCTCCACGTTATACAGCATTAGAAGAAACTAATAGAATAATTGTTAATATTTCGGGTGCAATCGCAGGAAAAATAATCGTTCCTGCTCACCCTAAAAATTCTGAAGTTGGTACAAAAATTGTAGATGTAGGACCAAAAATATTAATAGATTATGTAGACGCTGAACAATTGGTCGAGGGTGAAAATGCTACTTTTATAAATTGGGGTAACATAAAAATTAAGAAAATTCATAAAGCCAATGATAAGATAACATCAATTGATGCAGAGTTAAACTTAGAGAATAAAGATTTTAAGAAAACATTAAAATTAACTTGGCTTTGTGATTTAAAACCATCCGAATATCCACCGACATATTGTGTTTATTTTGATCATATTATTAGCAAACCAATTTTGGGAAAAGAGGAAGATTTTAAACAATACATTGATCATGTAACAAGGGTTGGTTTTATTTTTTAATTTTTCGTACTTTTATCATTTAAATAATAAAATTATAATTATTAGACTGAAGTGCGTATGCTTGGTGATCCTGAATTGAAGAAAGTAAAGCACAACGATATTATACAATTGCAACGTCGGGGTTTCTTTAGAGTTGAGTGTGCCTATGCACCATTTGATGTAGCAACCGGTATAGAAACACCTCTTATTTTATATTCAATACCTGATGGTCATACAAAAGAAACTTCAACCGCTGGACAACCAAAGAAAACTACTACAAAGGCTGTCGAATCTGTAAGTAAAATTTAATTTTTTTTTTAATATTATTTGAATATTCTTAAGCAGGAAGAGCGCACGAATTATATTACAAAACTTTATAATTAAAAAAAAAAAAGAAAAAACTAAATATTAAATATAAAAAGTAATTAAATTTTTTATGATTGTTTTTTGGCCTAAAACATGTACATCAATCATAAGATTTTGCATTAACTTGACTGAATAATGAAAGTAAGTTTCGACATTGCATATGTGTTTGTGTTGTGTAGAAAGAAAAGGTAAATAAACCTCAAAAGTATGAAAATTTGATAGAATATGAATGGATAGTGATTTTATCTATCAGAGTGGGGATATAAAATAACTTTATAAGTGTGGTGGGGCTTAACTATATAACGTAAAATTCGTATAATCGACAAATAATTTATAAATGCCACATGTAAACTTTTTACACGTTGAACATTTAAAGTTTCATCATTTATTTCGTGTGTTTTATTTATTAATCAAAAAATTCTTTTAATTTGTTTATCCAGAAACTTACCACCATCGCTGCTGGTAAACAAAAAACTGCCATTGTAACAATTTCATCTAATGATCCTGTAACCATATTGTCGAAGTGTCTTTTGGAACGTATAACTACACTAGGAAATAGAATCCGAGATCTTAAGTCAGAAAAAGCATCTAAGGTTGAAATTGATGCTGCGGTAACACAATTAATTACACTTAAAGCAGAATATAAAACGGAAACTGGAAAAGAGTGGAGTCCAGATGCTGTCGCACCAGCACTGCAACCAAAAGCAATAGTTCCAGTAGCTGAAGTGAAACAATCATCCAACGAAGGTGATATTCTTGAAAAAATAACTGCCCAAGGGAATAAGATTCGTGATTTGAAATCTAAGAAAGCAGGAAAAGCAGAAATAGACACCGAAGTAAAGACTTTGCTTGGATTTAAAGCAGAATATAAATCTGCAACTGGAAAAGAGTGGAAACCAGATGCTGTCGCACCAGCACCGGAACCAAAAGCAATAGTTCCAGTAGCTGAGGTGAAACAATCATCCAACGAAGGTGACATTCTTGAAAAAATAACTGCCCAAGGGAATAAGATTCGTGATTTGAAATCTAAGAAAGCAGGAATAGCAGAAATAGACACCGAAGTAAAGACTTTGCTTGGATTTAAAGCAGAATATAAATCTGCAACTGGAAAAGAGTGGAAACCAGATGCTGTCGCACCAGCACCGCAACCAAAAGCAATAGTTCCAGTAGCTGAGGTGAAACAATCATCCAACGAAGGTGACATTCTTGAAAAAATAACTGCCCAAGGGAATAAGATTCGTGATTTGAAATCTAAGAAAGCAGGAAAAGCAGAAATAGACACCGAAGTAAAGACTTTGCTTGGACTTAAAGCAGAATATAAATCTGCAACTGGAAAAGAGTGGAAACCAGATGCTGTCGCACCAGCACCGCAACCAAAAGTTCAACCAATAGTTCCAGTAGCTGAGGTGAAACAATCATCCACCGAAGGTGACATTCTTGATAAAATAACTGCCCAAGGGAATAAGATTCGTGATTTGAAATCCAAAAAAGCAGGAAAGGCAGAAATAGACACCGAAGTGAAAGCTTTACTTCTACTTAAAGCAGATTATAAATCTGCAACTGGAAAAGAGTGGAAACCAGATGCTGTCGCACCAGCACCGCAACCAAAAGTTCAACCAATAGTTCCAGTAGCTGAGGTGAAACAATCATCCACCGAAGGTGACATTCTTGATAAAATAACTGCCCAAGGGAATAAGATTCGTGATTTGAAATCCAAAAAAGCAGGAAAGGCAGAAATAGACACCGAAGTGAAAGCTTTACTTCTACTTAAAGCAGATTATAAAACTGTCACTGGAAAAGAGTGGAAACCAGAATCTAAAGCACCGCTAGAGACTACAGCTGTACCTAAAATGGATAACGAAACTAAGCCAGATAAAACAAGTTTGACAAACAAAATAAATGAACAAGGAAATGTTGTTCGAACATTAAAAAGTAGCGGAGGTGGCAAAGCTGACGTAGATTCTGCTGTTAAACTTCTGTTAGATCTAAAAATTCAATATAAAACACTGACAGGAACAGACTTCCCAACAGCAGGACGTCAACCAGCAGCGCCGAAGCAACAAAAAAAAGAAGAAAAAAAAGTTGTGCCAGAGCCTAAAGAGGATGGTGGTGCTGTTAAGAAACAAACACGTCTTGGCTTAGAAGCAACAAAAGAAAATAATTTGCCAGAATGGTATTCACAAGTATGACTCTGTCCATTTAGTTATTATTCATTTTTATTTACTTTGAATTTATTGCTATATTGTTGTTGACTTTTAGGTTATAACTAAAGGTGAGATGATCGAGTACTATGATGTATCTGGTTGTTACATTTTACGTCACTGGTCATACGCAGTATGGAAAGTAATAAAATATTGGTTTGATGAAGAGATTACAAAGATGGGCGTCAAAGAATGTTATTTTCCACTGTTTGTATCTCGTGCCGCATTGGAAAAAGAAAAGACGCATATAGCAGACTTTGCGCCAGAGGTTGCTTGGGTCACAAAATCTGGGGAATCCGATTTAGCTGAACCTATTGCAGTGCGTCCAACGTCTGAAACAGTTATGTACCCCGCATATGCCAAATGGATACAAAGTTATCGTGATTTGCCAATTCGTTTGAATCAGTGGAATAACGTTGTGGTAAGTTTAGAAAAAAATCTATGGTTCACTATGGAACTTTTTAATTAAATAAATTTTTTATATTTTAGAGATGGGAATTTAAACATCCTCAACCATTTTTACGGACTCGTGAATTTTTATGGCAAGAGGGTCATACAGCATTTGCTGGAGCTAAAGAAGCACAAGAAGAAGTTTTAGACATTTTGGAACTTTATGCTAAGGTGTATACAGATTTGCTTGCGATACCTGTGATTAAAGGTCGTAAAACAGAGAAAGAAAAATTTGCTGGCGGCGACTATACAACAACAGTTGAAGCGTATATCTCAGCATCTGGACGTGCGATACAAGGTGCAACAAGTCATCATTTAGGACAAAACTTTTCAAAGATGTTTGACATTATATATGAGGATCCTGAGACACAGACAAAGCAATACGTTTATCAAAATTCATGGGGAATTACTACACGCACAATTGGTGTCATGGTCATGGTACATGCTGATAATCAAGGTCTTGTTTTGCCTCCAAATGTTGCTTGCATTCAGGTAATTTATTTCCACTCCATATTCAGTATTTAATAAACTTTTTTTTTAATTCATATTCCATCTTTTCAGGTAATAATTGTTCCTTGCGGAATAACGGTTAATATGAGTGAAGTGGATCGTCAAGCGTTATTGAATAGTTGCAAAGAACTAGAAAAAACATTAATAAATGTCAAGGTCAAGGCAGAAGGTGACTATCGTGATAATTATTCGCCTGGTTGGAAATTTAATCACTGGGAGCTTAAAGGTGTACCAATTCGCGTTGAGTTAGGCCCTAAAGATTTAAAAGCAAATCAATTTGTTGCCGTTCGTCGTGACACCGGGGAAAAGATAACAATCAAACGTGACATGGCTACAAGCAATATTCCCGATTTGTTAAAGGCGATACACACAAGTATGTATAACAAGGCGGACAAAGACATGAAGGATCATACAAAGATAACAAAAGATTGGACAGAGTTTTGTGCATTCTTGGACGCGAAAAATATTATAATGGCACCGTTTTGCGGTGATACAGAATGCGAGGAGAAAATTAAAGCAGATAGTGCCCGTGATGATACCGAGAATTTGGAGCCAGGTGCTCCAGCTATGGGTGCCAAATCACTATGTATACCATTTGAGCAGCCAGCTGATATCACTGCGAATGATAAATGTGTACATTCAGCCTGTAAGAATAAACCAAAGTTCTATACATTGTTTGGTAGAAGTTATTAAAAGAATTCTTTTTCACCCTGTATTTTCTTTTCTGTTTATTTTTATTGTAATTAATTGAAATGAAAAAAAAAAAATCTTTTCTTACAGAAAGAATAATAATTAAAATTATTTCATACAATTTTAGTTTTTTCTTTTCACTTTTATTATTTACTTAACTTTTCTTTCTTTTTCTTTTTTCTTCTATACATTAAAAATTACAATAACGATTTTTTTTTTTATATTTTTTTAATTTAATTCATTTATGTTTTTGTTACTCTTTATATATAAAAAAAAAAAAAATATGTTGAAGCATTAAGATTTTGTTTGTTTTTTTTTTTTTATAATTTATATATTTATAATTAAAAAAAAGTAATAAAATAAAATAAAATAATAATAAAATATATTTTTTTTTTCCATTTAAATAATAAGACAATAGCAAAATACAAAATATTAAAAACAATAAAAAAAAAAAAGAGACGGATAAAAATTTTTCTAATTAATTAATAAAAAAAAAACAAAAAAAAAAGGAACAAAGGTAGGAAGAAGGGTAGTGGTTGTGGTATTATGTTTATATAATAATTCGGTGATATGAAAAAGATTCTGGATTTTCCTTCTTTTTTATTTATTTGTTTGTTGTGGGGTAGCAGCGCACATCACCTATTATTTAATTAGTAAATTAATTTAAAAAGTAAAAATTAATAAATATTAAAAAATATTTTTAATTTAATAAATGTTTTGTTTTTTTTTTCTTCATCTTTTATTCTTTTCTGTTTTCTTTTTAATTAAACCAGATAAATTATGATTTTGGTATCAAGTTTGATTGTGACGCATCATCGTTGGTTTTTTCAGTTGTTTCATTTATTGAATGTTGTGATGTTATTGTTGTTGTCTGAGCTGAAGTGCTTGTTCCATTTACTGTCGATGGACAAGGACAAGACGACTGTTTACTTGCATCAATTTCACTATGCGCCACGCTGATCCTTTCAATTAATTCTTCCTACAAATAGAAAATCGGATTTAATAAAATTAAAACATACAAATTTGCATTAATAATTCGTTAAAACTTACACCAAAACCTAATAAGTTAGCAATTTCATGTACACCCTCATCACAATTTCCAATTAAAGATATATCACGCCAATTATCTGGTGAATCTAAATATAATCCACCGCCTCCATATAGGAAATTCCTCACCACATCATTTTTATTGCCCACTTTTTCACGATTTATTAATAATCGGACACATTTTGAACCGACACGATCAATCAATGAGGCGAACGGCTGTACACCCAATGATGTTCCCATAATAATTAATAAATCGCATTTATCAAAATCATCTGGATGTAAATCGTAAAATTTTTCCGATAAGTTTTCACCAAAAAATACAATATCTGGTTTAACTATGCCACCACAATCACATGTCGGTATTTCATCAGAAAATATTTTATCTAAAATAATAACGAATGTGATTAGTTAGTAACAAATTTTTTATTTGCCTAATTGAATAATTGATTTACCTTTAACCCATTCCATCGAGTATTCGAGGCGACAAAATATGCAATGATTTGTATAAAATGTACCGTGTGCTTCGACAATTTTATCATCCGGTAATCCAGCAATACGTTCCAATGTATCAATATTCTGTGTGTAATGACGTAGTAATAGTCCCTTATCATTTAATAATTTAATAAAATAATGACACGGTGTCGGCTTAAAGGTACCCGGATACAAGTCCTTAGCTAATACAAAAAATGGTTTTGGATTATAACGAAAATATTCCAATTCAAATATAGCGGTTGGATGTGGTAAATTATATTTTTGTAAATTATTATATAATCCAGTTTCTGGTGAACGAAAATCCGGTATACCAGCAGCTGTAATCAAAGAGTTTTAAAGACAAGACTTTAGTAACTTTAGGAAGTGATACAAAAAAAAAAATAAAAAATAAAACTTACATGTCGATATACCAGCACCAACCATTGTTATTATATTTTTAAAACCATTTGCTTTCCAGTATTTTATAAGACCCTCCACATCCAATGTTTCCAGAACTTGTTCCCTATTTTCAACATAAGAATTTGGATGTGTATAAACTGTATGCAAATCTAATTTATGTGCCAAATATTGTCGTATTGACTCAATTGAATAAGAATTCACTTCATTTGTAGAAGCCGATTGTCGAGATGAGTTGTCAACATTTCGTACATCTCGTAGAGAATCTAAAAAAAAAATAATTAAATGTTTATTTATAGAATTTTTAATTAAATATGGATAATAAAAGTAAAAGCAAGTATTGATGGATATGGCTATAAATTTAAAAATGTTTTATCTTTAGTGGTGATGATGATTTCAGGTTTTTTTTATTTTCGGATTATGAAACATTTTGATCACACTGAATGGTAAGGAAGTTAAGGTTATTGAATATGGGATACCTAATAGTGTTAATACAGTTTTGTGGGTATTAACATCATGATCTACAAAGAAGAAGAATTATAATAAAAATGTTTTTGGTTCTTTTTTTTTTTTTAATAATATTTTAATTAAACGTTTTGATTTTTTTTTTGTTTTTTATATAATTAACATACCTTGATCTTCATCGCCTGAGCCAGTATCAGACGACGATGCTGAAATAATTTTTAAATATCGCAAAAACAAAAAAAAAAAATAATAATAATAAAATTTAAAACAAAATAAATCTATATTTATAATAAAAATAACATTTATTTATTTATTTAATAATTTAATTCTTAATTAAAAACAATAAATAGAAAAACATTTTGTTTATTTTTCTTTGTTTAGTCAAGAATCAAACCAAATTTAATTTTACTTAATTTATTTTTACGAATAGTTTTTTTTTTTTTTTGTGTAGAAAATGTTTTAACTTAACGAAAGTTTGTATATATGATGAAAAATGTATACAAACTTCTAGGTTAAGAAAAAATGTTATTTTAATTAATCTTAATTTATAATTATATTTTATAAAAAATTTATTTAAATATACCTCCACTTGATGACATTATTCTTAATAATGATGTGTTAACACTTTTTTGTGTAACACAATATCGCAACTTTGCGAATAAATTAATTAAAACAGAAGAGTACCTCAGTTTGACGTTTCAACAAAAATTGATAATTTGTACGTAGAAGAAATTAAAGTGTGCTTGTGTAGGTGCGTTTTTTTTTTCTTTTTATATGAACTCTCTTTATCTTGTAATTTAACGAAACTTTATTTCCGTACTTTTACTCTTTTTTTTTCCATAAATATTTGCAGAAAAATCTCTTCGCCTTTGTTTATTTTAATTATTAAAATCAAGGGCGCAATTCTGTGTAAGATTACGTTTAAATACATTCAATTTATGTTTTTTTATAAAATTTCTTTTTAATTTAATGATATTAAAATATAATATATACAGGTTGATAATTTTAAATAAATGTTATTCCTGTGCATCACCAATTCCATCTGGAGTTATGGCAAACATTGCTTCGGATTCTGGTAAACATGGAGAGTCGTATATTTTACATATTCTTGTTTCACCGCGTCCTTTCCTTAAATATAAACGTGTCGTTGATGCATGTGCGATTATATTACCACCAATTGGTTTTTTAGGATCTGCTTGAAACATTGCACCTCCATCAACTTGAGCTACTACTTGGTTTGTTATTAAAACCGCAACTCCAAACTATTTCGGTTAAATAATAAATCTATTACATGAATTTATAAAACAAAATATGTTTATTAGTGACGATTCTTACTTCATCTGCTAATCTTAATAACATTCTTAAAAATCTAGCTAAATGCATTTGCCTGGCAGACAATTCACTTCTCCCAGAATAATCCGTACGGTATAAAGCTGTTGCACTATCAACAATTAAAAGTGCATATCTGTTTTCCGTTAACATAGCAGAAGCATGAATTAACAATTGCGTTTGATGGTCGGTATTGTATGCTCTTGCATATGCAACATTATCTAAAACGTCGTTTGGATTTAATTTAAATCTAGTTGCGACAGCTAATAAACGTTCTGGACGAAATGTCCCCTCAGTATCAATGTATAAACATTTTCCTTCACCTCCATTCTGACTAACTGGCAGCTAAAAGTTAATTAAACGTAAATTATATATAAAAAAAAATTTAGGTTGTAGGATATATCAATTACCTGACATGTTACTGCTAACATATGACATAATTGTGTTTTACCTGTTCGAAATTCACCGAACATTTCTGTTATGGATCCAGTCTCAATTCCACCACCTAGTAATTTATCTAATTCTTTACAACCCGTTGTGAGATGGATAATTTCTGAACGTTTTTGATGATACTCAGTTGCTGTTGTAAAACCCATTGGTACTAATTTTGCTGCTTCTGATAAAAATTTATCAGCTTTTGTTTCTGATATACCCTTTATAGTTAAAAGTTGTTTCTTTGGTGCAAATGCTATTGATTCCACAGTATGAAAGCCTGCTTCCTGAAGCTTCTTTATATCACCTGTTGTTATTCCATTTACCTAAAATAAATTAACGAAATTATATTCCATCGTGAAATTACTGCAAAATATAATATACAGCAAGTTTGCTTATTAATTGAGGACCAAAATCATCGTCCTCATCAATTTCTGCTGTTGGCAAAATAATATCTTTTGATGCTGCTGCTTCCATTATATTAATTAATTATTCAATAATTTTTTACTTTAAAGTAATTAGAAATCTCAAAAGTCAAAATAACTTTTACCATAACCGTATTAATTAATAAATTGCAAAGCCTTTGAAATATAAACAAATAATAAATAATGAAACAGTAGCAATACTAATTTTCACGATATGTTTTTATATCGATATAACCTCAAATATGGCTCAATGGTTATATAAGATAAATTATAATTTGCAATAATTATTATACCATTTAGTTACATTTTATTTGTATTAATTCTAACTTGATTTTATAAATTAACATTCGTGTGATTGTTTGGTTATCAGAAGTAATTATTAAAGAACTGCTTCCAATTATAATTGGCATTCAAATTAATATACATAGAATGATCTTCTATAATTTTTAATAATTAAATAATGACTGGTTATTATTATTTGGATGTAACATTGTAAGTTATTTGAGGTTACATCAACACAATATTATAGGTTATAATTATAAAATAGCCGAATGAAAATTTCATCATTAAATCATAAAATTTCATTTATTTTATAAAACAGGGAATTAGCTGAACAAACAAAAGAGATTTTACCAGTGTATTTTAAAAGTTGCATCGAGAGTAATTTAATAAAGATTTTTGGAGAAATTGGAGGCTTGACAACAGTTGATTTGTTAAAATTTGATAATAAGTTGTTTCGTGGGATTATTCGTGTTCCAGAAAATTATTACGTTAAATTACGTGCAGCACTAACGTTAATAGGAACATTTAAAGATATTCCTTGTAGTTTTAAAGTAAATAGTGCATCGCCACTTTTATTAGCCTTACAGGATTCGTATGATTAGAAGTTAAAAAAGTTTATAAATTATAAAATGTCGTACTGTAAAGAGTTTAATGAAGGCAAAGACAAAGTTATGTTTGTCACAAAAGAAGATCATTCAGAGCCAAGTACCGTGGAACTGCCAGAATCAGAACCAGCGCCTGGCCTTATTTTAGCAAATGGTGAAATAAATTGGAATTGTCCGTGTCTGGGAGGAATGGCAACGGGTCCATGTGGTGTAGAATTTAGAGACGCTTTTTCTTGTTTTCACTATAGGTAAATAGAAATTTAAAATAGTTTTTTGATAATTTTGATTTTTTTAACAGATTTTTTAATCCATTTTTAGTGAAAGTGAACCAAAAGGATCTGACTGCTTTGATTTATTTAAAACAATGCAAGATTGTTTTTCGCTCTATCCAACAGTTTATAATAAAAACGGTGACAGTGAAGACAATATTGACCTATCTAATTTAAATGATGAAAACGATGGTGAACAACATCCAGTTGATTCGGTTGAAGTAGACGATAAGGAAAAATCTATTGAGCCAAATAATACAAATGACAAAGAGTTACATAAAAAAATAGAATAAATATATCTAATTTAAATTATAATTAGTATATTTTGAATATGTTTAAATAATTTGTTAAGAATAAATGATATTTAGAAAATAAAGTTATATTAGAAAATAAAAAATAATTTTTTATTACGCTGGTGAATTTTTGCATGTGAATTTCGAACTGCAATATCATATAGTAATGTAAAAAGAAAATTAGTGTCAGGGCTGCTAGCATAGCGATTGGACGCAATAACAGCAGCTGCATATATTTCCAATTTTTCTATATTCGATATATATATCTTATATTAACATCATACAACACCATTTTCTCTTAACCATGATAAATATTTGCATATAAATATAATGATTCTATAAAAATTTAATGTTTAAAAATAAAAAAAATTAATTTAAATTAATTAAACGAATCATAATAAAAAATATAGATACATATTTAATTATTTCTATTTATATAATTATTATATTAAATATGGCACTACTATTTTCCATTTGTAGCCCATTTTTATGTGTGCTTTCAAACACAAATACATAATTATTGGAATGGTGAAACTACAATGAAT
Organism: Ptychoptera albimana; assembly: GCA_961205885.1. NCBI lineage: Eukaryota > Metazoa > Arthropoda > Insecta > Diptera > Ptychopteridae > Ptychoptera > Ptychoptera albimana. Next base: position 1,635,537 of record OY540805.1, on the reverse strand, counting down.
GGAAAAATAAATTTTTCTTTAAAAAAAGTTATTGAAAAAAAAAAAAAAAAGTTTGTGAATATATAAATAAATAAAAATAAAAAAGAAATAAAAATTTTATATAGTGCAAATAGTGTTTTTTTTTCTCTTCTTATTTTATTTTAAAAGTGAATAAATATTAATTTTTACAAATTCCTTAGCAGTGCACTAAGAAAGTGTAAAAATTAGTGTCAAAGTGTTTTTTATTATTTTTGATTTTCTTTTGATTATACATACAAAACATGTTGGATAAGACAAATAATAAAAATATGGTGACTATGACGACGAATAAATCACAGAAGGATAATTTAAATACTAATCAAAATAACAACAAACCAGTTAAAGAGAAACGAAGGTATTAATAATAATAAATAAATAAAAAATCTATTTGAATTATTTTAAGGAAAATTGATAAAAAGAAAAACTATTAAATATGATAAAGAAAAACTTATTAGGATGATGAAATATAAATCTATGTATATATATATTGCATATAAAAAAAAAACAATGCGATTGTATTAGTTTGTTTCGTTTATTTTATTATTTAAAAAAAAAAAAATGTTTTTTTTTGTTTTTTGTTTTTCATAATAAAATAAAAATAATTTTTTGTTTTTTATGTATGTAAAATTTAACCAAGTAGTAATTACTCTGTATTTGTATTGTTTATTTTAATCATTCTTTTATTTTTTTCTATTTGATAGCAAATTGATTCGAATACTAATGAATAAAATAAATGAAGAAGAAAAAAAAAAACATTTTTTTTTTCTGTATTAAAACATAATTTATGTTATATATACAATTCTTTTCTTTTAAATTAATTAATTAATTAAAAGAAAACATTTTATTTTATAAAAGAAAGAATATAAGAAAAGAAATAAATTTTATTATTATTATTATTTTTTTTTTTATTTAGCGAAAAAGGTTATCGCTAAAGAACTTGAAAGAATATAAAAATGAGGACATGTAACTACTGTAATTGTAATTAATAAATAAAATACTATTTGGACAGTGTGTTTTTGGTTGCTTAGTGTAAATTTAGAATGTTTTTATTGATTTATATAATTAATTTTATATGATATCCGTATTTTTAACCTCCAAATTAACTGTCAACTTTCACTGTGACTTTTTTTTTCTTTGGAGTTAATTAGATTTGCGTTTTTTTTTTTAAATACATTTTACTCCTGAGTCATTTACTTTTGCAACAGTTAATTAACCATTATAAATCTGCAAGGTTGTTTTTTTTTTTTTTTTTCATAAATTTACCTTTTGTTTGTTTGTTTATTTATTTTAGCTTAACATTTCATTTTCTAATGTTTTTAAACAAACAGTCAAGGAAAAACTAATTGAAACACATTTATGCGATTAATTTTTGTGTCAATTTTGATCAATTAATAAACGTTTTGTATTTTAACTTTCAACTGGAAACAGAAATGTAAAAGAAACAGAAAAAAAAATAAAAAGAGTAAATTCTGAACAGGTGAATTTAAACAGGTGGATTTTTCAATTTGCAGCGTAAATAATTTTGTTGTCTTATTACCTCTTGTGATATTATAATGTGATAACTCTGTATTAAAAAAATAAAATAATTTAATTAAATTAATCTTTTATTTAATTATGGATTGTTATAATTTTGTTGAAGTATGTTGAACAAGAAAAAAATAATAAAGAAATAAAATAGAATGCAATTTGTTAAGAATAAATAAATTGAGTCTTGGATTTATAACAATCAAATTTCTTAAGAAGTCTAAAGAAAAGAAAAGAAAAAAAAATGTTTTAAAGTTGAGAGATGTTGAGAATTATTAATTTATTATTTTAACCTTGTCGTGTTATTATCCTTATGTTTAATACAAATAAAATGTAACTAAGTTTTAAATCAATTGTTAGTTTTTAATGTTTCGATTAAGAAATAAACAAAACAGAATAAAATTTAAATAAGTTTAATAAAAAATTTAATTAAATAAATTAGACAATGCAATATGCATATGACGTACATCATATATCGCGTTTACAACAAAATAATAATCAAGACATGAATGAAAGTTTTTTTTTTATTTTTATAGTTTAATATTTGTAATTTATATGTGCATAATTAAATAAATGTTTGATTTAATTGTTTTACAAATAAATAAATAAATGACAAAATGTTTCTATTGTTGTGGTTAGTACTGTTACTCCATAGTTAATAAATTATTTTAAATGCAGGTAATGCAATTTGTATGCCATACACAATCAGTTTATCTATCCTGGTTTTATTGGAAAAAACATTTTTTTTTTTTATTATTTTCCATATTCAACGATTTTAACGTATCTACCAGTTTCGTAAAAACACCTGTAATTTCATAATGAAGACGTTTCACCTTATTTAATAGATAATTGTTTTCAATTGTGTTTAACAGACGTGTAGTAACAATTAAAGGTTCTTCTGAAATTATTTTTTCTCCTACATTTAATCATCTTATTATTATTAATATTTCTCTTTAATTTCAGGAGTAATAAAAAGATTATTCCCCAAACTAAAAATGCTTATTTTATTTATGTATTATTCGGGATTTACACGAAGCTTTATTTTTGGGTACTTCTATAGATTTCATTCCGATATTTACGCATAAAAGTAATTTGTTAAATAAATAATATTTTTGTATTAACATATACATGGTATTTCGTTTATTATTATCTAAATAAAGTAAAAATACTCTACGTACCTTGTAAAAACATATATTAATGGTGAATAATCTCTGTTAAACGTTGTTGTAGGTCACCTTATTTATTTTTTTATTTTGCGTGAACTGCTCTTATATAATATTGCGAAAAATAAATTGAGAAATTGGTTCTAATTGCTAAGCAATGTTTATTTGTAAATATATTCATAGTACGAATTTTTAATAATTTGTAAATTTTCAGGCCATGTAAAATTTATTGTATTTATTTTAAAAATTAAGTTGATTTACTTTTGTAGGTAGGTGCCCACCCGAGAGGAGTAAGACTATTTGATTAATTAATTCTGTGAAACTGGAGGGAATTAATAGATTTTTGATAATGTGTGGTATTGTCCCTGTTTAAAAAGCACAATATTTGGGTAATTTTGATGCAACAAGTACCTGAGAAGTTTTTTTTCTTCTTTTTTTTTATAAACATTTCAAAATCTTGGGACTTTTTATAAGCTCTTTATAAATTACTTAACCTCAACTACTCTTAAGTAGAAATCTACTGATTTTTGAACCCTCTTATTATTAAACGTACTTTTCTTCATTCAATAACTAACTAGGAGAGTGGATTTAATTTTTCACGGGACCTTTTAAAAACAAAGTTGCACTTGTCTTGAAAATTTCACTATTTGCATTTTTTTTTGTGACATTTTATTTTTGTAACATTCAGGGTTGTTGTGTGTTAAGAGATTTTTTTGATTTTCGAAATTTGTGTCCAAGCTTTTTACAATTAAAGTCTCTTTTACAAAATTGTATATTTAAATCTACTGATACTCGAACCCAGGACTTTTTCTTTGTAGCGATCTACGTTTTTACTACTTTGACTTTCGTGATCTCTGTAACAATTCGTTTTGATTAATTATTGAATTCTGTATTTTTGTATCGGTTACGAATTTTAAGAATTTGATTGACTTGAATTGTTGTCAATCCCCTGCTAAATATGTTTATTTATTTATTTTTTTGTTGATTAAATAATTTCTTTTTTCTATTTAATAAAATAATGTATTGAAAAAAAAAAATAAAAAAAACGTTATATAATTAAATAAATAAAATCTTTGAATAATAAAGAAACAATCTATAAACGTGTGTGACTTGTAATTTAATTAATAAAGTCACAAGAGAGCAGCCTGCATAAAGAAATTTTTTTTTTTTTTTTAATAAATAAATTTATTCCGGATATTGCCATTTATATTATTAATTAATTAATAAATTTATAATACACTTTAATTAATAGAATAATAAATTATTAATATTTAAAATTTGTTTTTTTGCTCTTGTTTGTTTGTAATTTTTGATAATTTTTTTTTTGTGAATGTGTGTTAATAACTCATCAGAAGTTAATACACAAATACATTAATAATGTCTATAATTATCCTTATCAGTATAAAAAAATAAAAAGAAAACAATGTATTTTCTATGTATTTTCTTGTTATCAAATCAACGAAAATTCACAAGTTGTTGTTGTTTGTGTTTTTTTTTTTGTTGTTGTATTTATTTAAAATTTTATCACTCTATTTGGTTGGATATTTTTTCCTTTTTTTTTTTATTTAATAATTTTGTGTGATTTTTTGTTTATTATCATTATTATTCTTATTATTATAGGTTGTATGTGAAGTTGAATGACGCGTTTTTCTATGTAGTTTATTTGATTGATAATGAATAAATAAATAAAAAAAATTATTTCTGTTATAAATTAAACAGAGATGTCACCTAAATATAGAGAAAAGAAATTTTCCGTTAAAAAAAAAAATGTAGGAAAAATAAAATATTTAATTAAATTATAGAGGTAAGAAATCAAAAAAAAAAAAAGAAAAGAAAAAAATTATTTTTATAATGCTATAATTGGTTAGTGATTAATTTTTTTTTTTATAAATTTAGTTTATAATCTTATCTCGCATAAATCATAATATTTCAATAAAATAATTTGTTTTTTTTTTTTTTTTTTTTGGTGGTTCTACGGATTATTAATGTAAATTTTATTGGTTGAATTTTGATACTTTAATCAGTTTGCGAATTAAATTTGTTGTGACAAGATATAATTATTTATTTTTTTTTTAAAGCTTTTTATGTTTGTTAATTATTATTATTAATATTAATTAAAAAGGATAAATTGTTGGTGGTTTTGTTTTACTAATGAATTTAAATTCAATGAATAATTGTAATTATAATTATAATTATAATTATAATTTATATAATAATAATAATAATAATAATAATGAATGGTGGAATAATAATAATAATAATAATAATAATAATAATAATAATATAAATAAAAAGATGACACAAATAAATGATACAATAAATTCATATGAAAATTTTTATTGTGATAATAATGGAATTTATAATAATTTGTGTAATAATAATAATAATAATAAAAATAATAATTTTCATAAGGTACCTGAAAATTGTTATACACAATATGAATATGAAAAATCCTATCAAATGGAGGAGATTAATGTAAATGTTGAACAACAGCAACAACCATTGTATCAACAGCAGCCAATATTTCATCAACAGCAAGAACAACAACAGAATATGATTAATAATGATAATAATTTAAATAATGATAATTATACTGAAAATATAAATTTTCCAAATTATCCACCATGTCAAGGACCACAACCGTGGAATTATGCATATTGTTATGGTTATTATGGTGAAACACCATGTCCGTATGTTGATATTATTGATATGGAAGATTTTATGTAAGTTAATTAACGTTGTTGTATGTGAAAATGTTATTGTCTCCTGTGCCTCCTCCCGGTATCTGTAAAACGTTTTAAAACACGTTAAAAACTATTTGGTTGGTTGGTTGGTTAATTAATAAACATTAAAAAACAATAAATTATATTTTATGCCGTTGTTTTAAAATTAAAAAAAAAAATTGAAAAAACATAAAAAAAAAAAAATTATTATTAACTAAAGAGAACACCACGGAGGTGATGAATTTTTAATAAAACTTTATTGGTTTGTCCGTCTTGATATTTGCTTGATTATTTTTCATCATAGATTATCAGCAAGACATGTTAAATATATCATAAATTTTTTTTTATTTGGCTACTACACTTTTATCATCATCATCGTCATCATCAGCAACATATCGTGTATTTGTTTTAAAATAATTTTGTTTACATAATTTTTTTTTTTTGTTTTTGTTTTATTTAAGCGGAATAAATTAAAAATAATTAAAATAAATAAAAAAAATATCTTGTTTGTGTGTGGTTTCTCTCTGTTTTTTGTTTTTATTATTGTTTTAAAATGATATAATATTATACGTAAATGGACTGGACTTTAAATAATTATAATAATATGTCTTTTGTGTCTATTTGTTTGTGATTGGTGGTTATTTAATTGTGGTGATGGTGTGTATATGGAGTAATTAAAAATTAAATTTATTTTTATGTCATGTCATCATGACACTCCGACGGTGGTTGTGTAGAATTGAGTTTTTTTTATTATTATTTTCACATTGGCAATTGTAATCACTTTTATTTTCGTTATATTTATTTATTCGTCTGATTACTGTATAACATTGTTTGTACATAATTTATGTTAATCCTGGTTTAATTATTATTTGTATTTAATTCAAAAGGGCGGGCGATGCCTATTTCTATCGCGATTTAAAACCATCACGATATAAAATGTTTTCGTTACAGAAATGAATTTGAAGGTCGTCCACCAATCAATTACCTTTATTATATATGAGGTCTGTTGCTTTAGGACTTTAATGTTTACTTTAAAATAAATATTGAACATATTTTCATAAAGAGAGAACACACATATGTATGGATATGTATATAAAAAAATATTTTTAATTTGTGTGTCTCTAGTTTACCTTGAATAACATTTTTGTGTTGAATTTTTATTCTTTCTTTTTGTTTTAATAAAATATTTTTTTTTTTTTTTTATAAATAATAATAAAACAAATATATAAATTAATATTTTAATAATAATAATAATTAATTTATTTAATTTTTTTTATTACTGTTTTTGTTGACATTTTTCTTTAGTATTTCTGGCCTGCAATAATAATTTCAGCGATTTTTCTGTTTCCTTTACGCTAGAAATTTTTAAACACATATTACATCAATTTCTGTTTATTTTTAAAGTTTACATTTTTATGTTTTATTTATTTATTTATTTATAGAAATTATTGAAATTTATAATTTTTTTTTTTTTTTTTTTGGTTTCAAAGGAGCACACAGTAGTTTAATGTTTGTAAAAAAAAAAAAAAAAGATGAAATATTATTCTCACTCGAAATATTTAATGAATTTTAAATGAGTGAATTTACTTACAATTGACGTTATTAATAAATAAAATACAAAGTAATTATAATAATAATAATTATTATTATTATTTGTATTGTTTGTTTTCAACATAATTGTTTGATTGTTTATTATTATTATTATTATTAAAATGATTAAATGTTTTTTTTTTATAGGACAAGTTGCTCTTTATAATAACAATTAAAAAAAATTTTATTACTTGATGTTGTTTTTGCTTGATTAAGGCATAAAACAATAAGATTAAAATGCATTTTGTGTATTACAAATATTTAATTGTAATTAAAGATTATTTTTTAAATGATAATGATGATGATTTGGGAAATTTTTTAAAGGAGGATGGACAGTTGTAGACTGATAGGAATTTTAGAATTTAATGAATATTTATTTATTGCATTACAAAAATTCTACAACATAGTTTAGTTGTTATTAAAAATTAAATTTTATTTACATGTAATTGACCATTTATTTTTTTTTTTTCACTAAGGTTAATTAATACTACCAAGGGCGGTTTTCTTTATTTTTATTTTTTTTGTATTTTTAATTTGTTTTTTATAATGCGTTTTTTATAATGCGTTTTTTAAAACTTTTAAATGATTTCATCTATTTAATTAAATTAAATAAAATTAAGTAAAGTAAAATAAAAAGTCCCTGACTTTATTTATTATTGGGTAAAAAATTGTAAAAATTTCAGGGAAATTGGTGCTGCTGTTTGTGTTTGTTTTGTTGCATTTACAAAATTTTGCTGAAATTTGCGCGTTTAGCGACTTTTTTTTTTTTTTTTATTAAATCTTTGTTTAAATTCTTAGATTATCATTGGTAAAACCAACCAAGAGTTTTTTTTTTTTTTTATAGAAAAATATTTAAAGAAATTAAATAAAAAAAAAAAAAACACCGTGTGCTGGTTGACGTAAATGCAAATTATTATTATTTTTTTTTTTATTGTTAATTGATTATTATTATTTTTTTTTATGTTAAGTTGTTTCCTTTTTATTTTTTTTTTAATATAAACTTGTGCATCCTGTCTTTTGTTTCATTTTCGGTTTATTTATATTTTCTTTTTCTTTTTTTTTCTTATTAAAGCGAGTCATTTCAATGTTTGATATTAATTTATGTATAAATTATGATAATAATATTTACTTGTTAAATAAGTGCAATAATCAATTTAATTTTTTATTAAAATTGAGCTGAGTTTGTCTTCTTAATTAAAATGTTGCGATTTATTAAAAATTGTCCTTAGTTGTGGGAATTTATGCGGTAACTAAAAGATAAATTATTTTAACAAATGCAATAAGATGTTTTCCATTGAATTCATTGGTGGAATTGGCGGTTAATGTGATTATGGCAACGTTGTTTGATTTCCGAAGAATCAAGTGACATTTTAATAAATACCAAGGGTACAATGTCATCCTGAATGATAACAAATGATCTGGACGGTCTATAAGAGGTAGAGTGTGGAATTTGTTATCATTCAGGGTAACATCGTTGTACGATACCTTGGCATTTATTAAAATGCCAGCTGCCTCTTCGGAAATCAAAAACAACGCTGTGAATTGTCATTAAAATGAAAAGGTTTATTGATCTATCTATTGATCTTTTGTTTTGAGGTGCTTGGGTTTTCGTTATAGTTTTAATACCTTTCAGATGATACAAAATTCCACACTTTAACTCTTATAGAGCGTACAGACAATCAAGTCGGTTTAACCGATACAAATCCTGTAAATAAAATCACACAGAACGATTTCATCAATAATAAATTACGAGAAAAAATCATTGGTGGTAACTACTGATAACTGATGAAATATTTTATTTTTTTTAATTTCCGAAAGTTTATGCAACTGTAACCCGAAAGTTTACCAATAATCCAACTGGTTATCATGTGTTTCTATGCTGCTTTTTTCTTAACTGTGAAAGAGTGAAAAGATCTTATTATGTAAGGGGCTTCGTTATTTGCTTGTCTTTCTGTTTTACAACTTTATATAAATTTTAAAGAGTGTTTTTTTTTTGTTGGCTGGCTGTTTGATGGTGAATAAATTATAAAAAAAAAACATGTGATTACCTTCTAGTAACCAAATAATATTTCTTGTTTTCGTTTATTTATTTTACAGACAAATTTCACAAAAATTTAAATCAAAGTTTTGACGTTGAATAACGTTAAGTATATTAGTAAACAACTGATAAGAAATTTTCATTCATTTTCATTAAAAATCTGTTTTTTTTTTACATTTTTTATGATGTGCTTAATTCTTGTAATTTTGTGATTTGTTTATTTTACCTTAATTTTTTTTATTTTTTTTGGGTGTTTATTTGGGGAAATGTGTTATCAGTTGGTGGGTTGCTGCTTTAAACTGTATCTATTTGATAGAATTTAATTTTTTTTTTTATTATTTTCTGGCTAATAATCGTGTCACGTTATTATGATTAAGAGTTATGTAAATAAATTGTTTTTTTTTTTAAAGGTAAATGAATTTTAATTTAATTGACAAGTTACATGGTGATAAATTATTAATACACAAAATTGTCATTATTTATCGCGTTGTTAAATTGAATAAATTTTGCTTGATTATTATAAAGGTGATTACGACGCTTGGTTTTTTTTTTTTTTTTTTTCATCTAAGATAGAATTTTTATGAATAAATAAATAAATATATTTGTCAACAATACAATGCTAATCCATAATGCTTATAATATTATGAAAGAATTTATTTATTAATTATTGGAAAGAATAGGATTTTTTGCTTGAAGATTTACTAAATTTTTTTTTTTGTTTTTAAGAAGGTAAATAAAATAAATAATTTAATAAATGTTGGTAGCAGTCTTTATGGCAAATCAATATATAAAAAATAATAATTATTATTATTATCAAATATATGATAACGGCGGCACGTAACGATTATAATTTATGATTGCCCTGTCATTTATGTATATTAATAATATTTAAGCTTTATTTTAATTATTATTATTATTATTATTTTATGTTTTAATCTAAAATATTAAAAAATTAAATTTTTTTTTTTTATTGAACCTAACCCTCCTCTCAATATTAATAAAAATCAAAAAATGTCTGCTGTTTTTTTTTTTTTTTTTTTTTTTTGTTAATCAGAGACTATTTAACTTAATTTATTTCTAATTGTGCTATAATTAATTAATAATCTTTAGATAAGTTTTTTTTTTGTGTATAAACGTCAAGGTTGTATGTAGCACGAGACTAGATACAGTTTTGTAGTTTTAGCCTCAATAAAAAATGTTTTCACGTGGTTAGGGAGTTCGAACCCAGTAGTTTTTGCCAGAGACTTAATTTACATTGTCTAAATATGTCTTGATTTAGTACAAAGTTCCTTAATTAATTATGGGTTTATGTGTGAATCGTACGTATCCATGTGATTGATTGTGGATTTTCTTTTCTTTTTTTTTTTTTTAATTATTATTAATATTTGTTATGAAAAAAAAAAGAAAAAAAACACTTTGATTGTATATAATTATCTCTGGCCTACACACTCGAACCTAATTGATATAAATGATTAATGATGAATTTATTACCTTTTTTTCGTTTATTTTTTTTAGTTATTAAAATTATTAAATGTCTGTCAAGAAATATTCTATATTTGGTTAGCGAAAAATCTCGCTCTGTGTGTGTTTGTGAAAAAACCACCAAAATTAATGATTGTTAAGTTGCCGAAGTTATTAATTAACCTGAATATTATTTTTTTTATGCAAAATTTGCAAAAATTATTAATTTGATTTAGATTAAGGTAAAAATGGATTTTTTTTGTTGTTTTAATTTGGTTACAATTTACAATTTATTACACAAATACAGGGCTGTACATGAACGTAATTAATACCAGAAAGAAGAGTCTATTCTCGCGCTCTATTAAATGATAAATAATAACTAAATACCTAACCCCTAACCACCTATGTTTAAAAAATATATTTTTTGTTTTATGTGAACTTTACCGCTGATTAGGAAAAATTATTTAGGGTTTCTGTATCGATTTAAGAATATTTTATTTATCTAAGAAAGTTTGATACTTTACGTTGGTAATAGTCTGTTAGGATTTAAATATTATGGTAATACCTTAACTAACTGTTGGTACTACTAAAAGATGGGAGCTAAAGAGTCTTAATCGGAATTCCAGGTGTAGCTTTTAAACATGAAATATTACGAAAGACCATACTGGATTATTGGTACCAGGTGTAGAAAAATTAAATTTTACAGAAAATGTAAAGCCATTATTGCATTCTTTGTTTTAAATAAAAATCGAGAATTTCATCACTTCATTTATTCACTCTAAAAAAAAAAAAATATATCCAACGCTAGTGTATCCCTAGTGTAATCCATGCATTTTTAAACTAAGCATAAAATTTAAATAAAATATAAAAATAGATTTTTTATTATTGGTATGTTTGTTTGGCTGGCTGGGTGGTTGGCTGGCTGGCTGGTGTTTATTTAATATTTATAAATAAAAATCCATTGAAATGTCACCGAGAAACATTGATAACAAAATAAATAAATATTCAATGGTCATGCTAATTTAACTAAGATATAGAATATACAAAAAATTGTCTCACCTGAAATAGAGAAGAAAAATATACAAAATTTGTTAATAAAATTATTTAAATTGAGAACAATGTTAATTATATTAATTTTTGTAATTAATAACAATTGTTAAAAAATGTTACTTAATTAATTAAAAGCAAAAAATCTTTTTGCAATAAATGTTTATTAATTTTTTTTTTTTTTTTGAGTAAAAATATTAAACCATCCAACCAAACCGTACCACATATGTTTTTATTTATTTATTTTATGTTTTACGTTTGAATTTAATTAATAAATATTATGATTAAAAGTAATAATGTGTGCCTGCCTGCCTGTTTGCCTGTTTGCCTGATTTGTCTGTACAAAGAAGTGAAGAAAATTATAGAAATTATATAAAGCAGCAACAGAAGCAACAGCAAATGATAAAATAGAATAAATTTGATATTTTTCGTGATTAAAATATTGAATAATCATTATAAAAAAAAAAAAAAAAAAAAAAAATTGTTTTGCCGACAATAATTAAATTAAAAAAAAAATTCTTATTAGATTTTTTGTTGTTGATTCGTGTTTATTTTACGAATTAAGAATAAGAATTATCAAGAGAAACAAGAACAATATTTCTTCTATTTTATATCGAATAAATATATTACACCCACTCACTCACACCCTCCATTAAGACATTAATAATTAAATTAATTAATGCAATTTATATACAAGAAATAAAAATGACACGCAATAAACAATTAATGCTTCTATTTAACCACAACACAATATCCTTTTTGATTTATTTTGACGTCACATTTATTTATTAATTAATTAATATCATTAATATTTATAAAATTTATTTTCAATACGTTTTCTATTTTTTATTTGTTCAATTAAAATATTATGATTGGTGTTGTGTTTGTTTGTTTTTTTTTTTTTTTCAAATAAATTGTGTCGCCTTGCCTAAGTGAGAATCATTTTTTCGCATATTGGGTTAGTTACTGATTTTATTTTTTTTTAATTTAAAATTGATTTCTTTTGTTTATGTTTGAAGAAAAAAAATTTTTTTTAATGTATTATTAATAAGAAATCATGAATAATTCATTATTTGCCGTTTGGTTATGTTGTCATTGTCTATCGCCTATCATTTATCATCAATTTCTTTTTGTTATAATAAGAGGTCTAGTCAAATTAGTTGGTTTTTTTTTTTTATTATTATTACATTATTAATTGTATTTGCTTTATTAATTAAAAAGACAATCATGATATTATATGTAGATGATTATAGGTTGACAAGCTTGTCGTCGCAAGTCACTTAATCCCGACGCCAAAAAAAAATTAAATAAATAAATAAAAATAAAAATATGATTAAAATTGGCAATTTTATTTTCATAATTAATCGATTATCTCCTATCTATCTATTATCTGTATCTATCTATCTATATATAAACAATAAATATAATATATAAAAGAAAGAAAAAAAGAAAAAACACTTTTTTAATATTTTAATTTATAAATAAAATTGATTTGTACGCCTAGATTAATTAAATTTTTTATTATTATTATTTTTTTATTAATTTAAATTGCTGGTTGTGTTGTTTGTCAAGATTTGCTTCTTTTTTTTTAATTAATATTTTCTATCATTTTTTTTTTTTTTTTTTTATTGTTTTGTTGATTAATTAATAATTTTTTGATTGGTTTTATTTAATTTTTTAATTTTTATTTTGTTTTCTATATAAATTTTTTATTATGCATTTTTTTTTTTTTAAATAATTATTTAATTAAATGTTTAATTTGAAAAATATAATGCATGCACTTTTTAGTAAGAAAAATAATTATAAAGTGCATGCAACCAGTACGTTTGTTTGTATATCTTGATTGGGGTTGGTGTTTTTTTTTTTTTTTATTTATTTATTTATTATTATTAAAAGCGTATAAATATTATAATTAATTAATTAATTCATGGTCATTTGTTTTATTTATATTTATTGTGAATTATGTTTTACTTTAAAAATAAAAATATTTGTGACCGCAAAATATTGGATTGGTTTGATTTCAATCGTGGCGCTACAAAAAAAAGAAAACGTTTATCATTGGGTCAATAGAGGTTATCCGCTGTATTTTAATCCGCTGATTTTACGTCAATCAAAATTATAAAGAAAATTAATTTATTAATGAAAAATGGATTAATTGATCTGCATAGTTGAAATTACAATTTTTTGTTTAGAAAGAACTTTTGATGAACTTGGCTTTTTTTTTGTCAATGTTTCGAGTTTATTTGTATCCAACTGAAATATTTATTTATTCAAGTTACATTGAAACCATTTTAAAGCTCTGGTTTCCCTTTAAGATTAAATGAAGCTTCTAGTTTTATTTCTGCTTTAATCAGCAGTTCAAAATACGTTAATGAACAAATAAATGCTTTGATTGTTGCTGTGTATGCAAAATTGTTGCATTGTTATCAAAGTGTAATTTGAAGCATAATGAAAACAAAAAAAAAAAAAATAATAATAAATAAAATAAAAAAATCAGCATAAATCGACTGTTATGTATGTGCGTTTATTTTTATGTTTATGTTGCATCAGCATATTTTCAAAAATTTCTTTCTTTATTAAACTGCTTAGTTATTATTAATGCTAATTATACTAATAACAAATTAATTAATATAATTCCGCGATTGTTGAAAGTTTTTTTTTTTGATTCTTATTTAAAATTAAAAAATTTTTTTTTTTTTTTTTTATTTATATCGTAGTATTTTTAACTCTTTTACGTATGTGCTAATAAGTGATTCAATGATGCAACATGTTTTTCAGTTATTTTCGTTGTTTGTTTCAAAAAAAAAAATTGCTTAGTTTTTGTTGGTTTGTTTCACACCACATACAATATGTTTCAATATTTTCGGAAATTTATTATTATTATTCTTTTTTTATTTTGTTCTAATTTACTTATTCAAATGATTTGGTTTTTTTCTTTTATTTTTTATTCTTTTTTATTGGCTGGAAATAACCAAAATACTGATTTTTTTTTTTTTTTTTTTTTTTGTGCGACTTTTATTGATTTTGTTTTAATTGTCGTATTATTAGCGGAGTTATTTGATTGGTTGGTTATTCGTTTTTATTTAGTTATATCGGGACGGAATCAATGTTGATAATAAACAGAGTGAAAGATTTAACTATAAATGGATAATTAATTATAATTTCACATGCAAATTGTAGCTTTTAAAGATGTTTCTTTTCAAGTCACGTAAACACGTTTGTGTGGTGTGCAAAGTAAAAAGCTTAGCTTAATAAGTGGTAACATTCACTGGGAAGTTTATCTTACATTGGAAAATATTTTGTACAATCATTCTGTAGTTTTATAAAGAGGAGTTCCAATGAAAATTCATTGATTCAGGTGATCGTAACTTGGCTGTTTCATTACTTTTCTACGAAAATTATAGAGCTTCTCCACCATACGAATTTTTATTAATTCACGTAGCATAAATAACAAGTTCAAGGAACACCGATTATGAATCATTGGTTTAACGTAGCTTTCAGAATAAATAACATTTTATAACGGTGCTTTAATCACATGAATTATGCTTTTTCTGCACACAGGTATGCTGCTTACACACGAAAACAATGAGAGGTTGTGATTTTGTTGCATTGGTATACATTGGTGATTTTCTACTCAGTTTTATGTTAATTTAATTAATTATTACGTTGATTTAATTACGCAGTTTTTTTTTTTATTAAAACGAGTTAAGATTTTTTGATGCTACGATAAACGAGATCAATATCTCTGACTTGTAGATAAAATTCTTAAAAAATTTACGCAAATTATATGTTGAATGAAAGGTGTTGTTGGGTTATTCTTGGCTATTACTACGTCAATGTTAATTCTAGCAAATTATTAATAATAAAAAAGATGTATAAAACCGGAAATATATAAAACGTAAAAAAATAATTTCATTGATAAATCCATTAGAGTTTTGCGCTAAAAATATATATTTTTAAAGTTACTACAAAAGCACAACCTGCATGCATATTAATTATTGAATTTTTTTTTTTTTTTTTTTATTACTATTAATGTTTAAATAGGAAGAATGGGTTTTTTTTGTTATACGTGTACGGGTAATTAATAATGTTGTTATTATTACTCTATGTATGGTTAATATAAAAATATAAATAAATTTGATCCCGCGTCGCACGTCATATTTTATCGTTGCGAAATACACAAATTTGTTAATTTTTTACCACCATCCAATATAAATTTTTTAAATTTTAATTATAAGAAAAAATAAATGGATAAGCAGCTTCTGATATTTGCTTTGTTTGTTATTTATAGGAATTTTATTTGTTTTGGATTTTTGTTGACAAAATTAAAATTAAAATTAAAATTAATTCGTTGCTTTTTTCTATACACGAATGTTGTTTGTTGGCGTGGCTGTGCAAGTTTAGTTATTGAATTTTTTTTTTTTTTTATTATTTTATTCGTTTTTATATTCATTAAGAATAATAAATTGATTCTTTGTTTTTTTGTTTTTTTTTTGAAGGCAATAATAAAAGCAATCGTCACAACAACACACCACAGTCACAGCAGTAATTTTATTTTTTCTGATTAAATATGCTTATAAAATACTTGATTGCATTTCTACAATAGTCTGTCTGTTAAATATATTGATTGACTTAACTTTATTTAGCTTGTGTTGTTTGTTGTAAACTCACGATGTCGAATACACACTTAAAAAATGAAATAACCACCGTCGTCGTCGCCTCCAACTATAGATATAATTAATAATTTCTCATGTAAAACTTTCACAAAAAGAAAAGAAAAACTTTTTTGGTTGTTATTTCTTTGCATCAATTTTTATATATTTTTGATAAACATTAAATCAAAATTATCCAATGTTGTAATTTTTAATGAAAAACATTTCTTAATTATTTTATTACAGGAATAATGAAAAAAGAAAGGAAAAATCACGCGATGCAGCAAGGTGTCGTAGATCACGAGAAACTGAAATATTTACAGATTTAGCAAAGGCTCTCCCTCTTCAACGTGATGATGTTGATCAGTTGGATAAGGCTTCTGTTATGAGACTTTCAATATCATACCTGAAAGTTCGTGATATGTTGCAATTATTATGTGAGTTTTTTTTTATTTTAAATTTTAATTTTTTTTACACTAGATGTTTAGCAAAGACACAAATAGCATAGTAAAATTATTATATCTTGTGTAATAAAAATTCCGTTAGTTGGCGTTGTTGTTAAATTTGTTATTTTGTGTCATTGCTGAATGTGGACTGTGGAACGTAAAACAATAATAAACACATTTTGATTTTTTGTATTTTTTTTTCTTTAAACCACGTTACAGTTCCAATAATAATTGATTTACAAAAAGATGAGAAAAAAGTTGAAAGTTTTGTTAAAAAGGATGAGGATAATGATGATGATGATGATCATAAAGAAGTAAAACCATTTGATTCACCAATAATTGACATGGATGATCAAAAGCATGTACTACAAACTTTAGATGGTTTTTTGATGATATTGTCTGGTGATGGTGATGTTACATATGTTTCAGAAAATATAACTGAATATCTTGGTATATCACAGGTAATTATAATATATAATATAATAAAAAATAAATTATAATTTGATTAATAAAATTTATTTTAATTTAGATTGATATTATGGGACAATCAATATGGGATTATAGTCATCAATGTGATCATGATGAGTTACGTGAAGCATTGAATGGACGTCGTGGTAGCCCTTCAGAATTACAAAATGGTACAATAGCTGGTGATTGTTTACCACATGTCTATAGGGATTTCTTTATACGTTTAAAGTGTACACTAACTGGACGTGGTCGTAGTGTCAATATTAAAAGTGCCTCTTATAAGGTAATGAAATAAAAAAACAAAAACAATTTTTTTTTTTTTTAAATAAATATCCAAAAAAAAAAACAATTTTTTTTTTATTTTTCAGGTAATACATGTGTCAGGACATATTGCTACAAATTCAAATGAACAGCGTCAATTAATATCAATTGCTCGTCCCTTACCGCATGCATCTAATATTGATGTTCCTCTGGGATCACAAACATTTTTAACAAAACATTCATTAGATATGAAATTTACTTTTGTTGATGATAAGTTAGTAAAATTAGAATTATTTTTTTCTTTCTTTTTTATTTATTTTTATGTTTTTTTCTTTCTACTTTCTACTTTCAGCATGTTTCAATTATTGGGTTATAAACCAGAACACTTATTGAAAAAATCACTTTATGATTATCATCATGGGGGTGATTCAGATGGGTTAATAACAACATTTAAAAGTTGTAAGTAGTTATTAAAATTTTTTTTTTTTTTGATTTTTATATGACAAATAGAAAAAAATTTTGTTTACATAAATGTTTGATGGTGATGTTGCATTAATTTTAATAGAATTTTAATAGTTGTGTGTGGATAAATTATTTCTTACCGATTTGTTTTAACACCTTTCTAATTGTTGTTTATAGTAATTAACGATGTAATTATGATTGTTTTTCAAAACATATATGCGTTGGCATTGCCTAGCTTTTCTGCATACAGAGTATTCTTGTATTATAAATACTTTTATTTTCTATTTATTTTTATTTAATTAAAAGAAAAAAAAAAAAAGAAACATCAAAAAGAAGATAATTATTTCTGTATTTTTCTTGTTTTATTTTTATTTGAATTTTTTTTGTATAAAACAGTGGAAGAAAAAAATGTTTTTTTTGCTGTTGCTGATGTTGTTGTTGTTTGTAATGTTGCTGTTGCTGTCGCTGTTGCTATTGCCACTGTTTTTTAACTAAGAATAATTTTATAAAATAATAAAAAAAAATTTAAATTAATAAATCACTGTCATGTGATTATTTAAAATTTTTTTTTTTTTTTTTTTTTGTATTTTTACTATGTGTTATGTGAGGAGTTAGTTGTTGCTGTTATTAATATTGTTTTCAGTTTAGTTTTTATTTTTAATTTTATTTTTATTTCTATA
Organism: Ptychoptera albimana; assembly: GCA_961205885.1. Classification (NCBI taxonomy): domain Eukaryota; kingdom Metazoa; phylum Arthropoda; class Insecta; order Diptera; family Ptychopteridae; genus Ptychoptera; species Ptychoptera albimana. Next base: position 1,617,004 of record OY540805.1, on the reverse strand, counting down.
TTTTTACAAATCTAGTTCAAAATTAAATATTTAATTAAAAAACAAAAAAAAAAAAAAAAAAAATGTAAAAGAAAAACGCGAAAATAAGAGCTTAAGTCACTTGTTATGTATCTTGAAGTCACACACAAAAATAACAATTAATTCTCAACACAATAATAATATTTAAAGAATTCTATTTTTACTTAATAATATTAATAATAATAAAGATAAAATTTATTGATTTAAATTTCATTTTTGTGTTGTTGCCGTAGCCAAGGTTCTTTATGATGGAGGTTTTTTTTCGCTGATGGTTGGTAGGATTAGGTTTTGAAAGAAAGAAAATTTAAATTGTCTCTCTGGTTAGCAGCTTAGCGAACATTAAAATATTTTTTTTTTTTGTTTATTTTTTATGCTTTGGATAAACTTGAAGGTTTTTTTTTTCTTTGTTACATATCGTCGTCTTATTTATTCTTCTCTATTTTGAAAAAAAAAAATTTAATTTCTTAATTAATTTCCATTTGGAAATTTGTGTGTAATAAAAATATTTATGTTTTTAAAACAATTTTTTTTTATTATTATTAATGTTGCTGTTGTTGTTGTTGTTGTTGTTGCTGTTGTTGATTTTTATTAATAAAATTAAATTAATTATTTTTTTATTTTTTATTCTTAATTCAATTTAATTTAATAACACAATAATAATAATAATAATAATAATAATAATAATAATACTTAAATCACATGTTTTCACTTTCAATTGGCACAGAAAAAAAAATATAAAAAAACTAAAGAAACGACGACGACGTTGTGTTCTTTCTGTTTGTAGTTGTTTTGGTTTTTTTTTTTTCTACATTTATTTATTCATATTAGAGTGGCATTGATTAGTAAATTAAATAAATAAATAATGTTGTATGCAGAAATATTTTTAAATTCAAAATTAGCCTCATAAATAATATTTTTAATTTAAAAAAAAAAAAACGAAAAAATAAAATAAAAAATAGCTGATGATTGGTGATTTTTATTTTTTTCTTTAAATATTAGGTAAAATAAATAATTATTTTTGTTATGTGGTATTAACGATATAATTAATGAATAATATTTAAGTAATTAATAGTAGATTATCACCGTTTTTTTTTTAATTAGACGAAACTATGACATTTCACGTTAGTTTAGTTAGAGATTATCGTGGCAGATACAAGGACAACTTTTTAATTAAAATTTCTTTACTTTACATTGTTTTGTAATGTTTCAGAAGAAGTTTTAAAGGGAAACCCAAAAATAATTTAATTAGTCTTATTTTGACAATTTTACCTCATCATAAAAACACTGTCAACGTTTTTTCATCATAATTCGTTAAATTTTATCTTGTGGTTTGGGATTTTTTTTTTTTTTTTTTAATTTATTTTTATCTATGCGCTGGTTAAGTTTTTAGTTTTTTTTTTATTTAAAGTATTTAATGAATTTTATTGTTTTTTTTTTTTTATTTATTTATTTATTGTTGTTGCTTACGTCAATTAAGAAATAAAGAATTAAAAAGACAAATTGCATTATTGTGATGTTTGTTGTTTATGAAAGAAAAAAAAATAATTAAAAATTAATTAAAGATAAGACAAAAAAAAAAAAAAATAAATTGTCTATTAAGAGTTTTTTTTTATTAATAATAATAATAATAATATAAATGCATGGAAAATATTAGTATTATTATTATTAATAATAATAATTTAAATTGATAATCATAGAGATAATAATATGATTAAGTTATGTGAGTTAGCTTGAGAGGGGGATATAAAAATTAAGAATAATCATTAAGAAAATAAAATAAAGATGCAACAAATATAAGATAAATTTCTATGTAATGTAAATAATAAATTAAAAACAACAACCAAAGAATAAGAAGGAATAAGAAGAAGTAAGACAACTAAATAAAAACGATTCCAAACAAAAATAAACTAAATTGTCCTTGAAGATATAAAAATTATTTTGTCTTTTGGCCAAAAATTTTTTTATTTTAATTTTATTATTAAATTTATTATTAGTACATTTAATACATAATATCATTACAGTATGGTTCATAATTAGATTATATTACTTTGTCTATTATTTAACTAAGTTGCTTTAAAGTTTTGTTTTGTTTATTGAATTTATTATTATTTACATGAATAAAGCTCTGTTTTGGTAATTTTATTAGAGATACATTGGATTAAATCAAAGTATTTCGTGTTTCAAATACATTTTTTTTTTTTTTTTTTGATATTTTAATTATATGTTGAGTCAGCTTAATAAAAATAGGAAAAATTGATATCGTGTTTATGAACCGTAAATAGAGTTCTTTAGGTATTAAAATCGGATAGTTTTTTTTTTTTTGTCAGAAGTTTAATAAAAAAATTATTTAATAAATCACGTTTCATCGATCACTAAAACCTCTGTCAATGTTTTTGTTTGTAAAATTAACCAAGGTTCGTTCAAGCCTCTTATTAATAAATAACCTAAAATGTAGGCAAACTGAGGCAATATTTGTTTAACCTGAAAATTGTATTATTCGCTATATTAGTTAAGTTTTTTTGAATTTGGCTTTATCTTATTTGTGAAACACCCAATAATTATGGTTTAATGTTATCATCCTGACCCTTAGTTTGGATTGTTTTTTGCTACTATCAACGTAATTTTTCACTAGAATTTTCATTGTAGTTTTAAGAAAGGAATCGTAGGAATCGTAGTGTATTAGGAAGGGAATCACGTACAGTAATTGTATTAATTAATTTCCTTGATTTCTGTGGTTTTTATTATTATAAACCACCCTGTAATAATCATATCATCAATTTCTTTGTTGTTTGTGTTTTTTTTTTTGTATTAATTATTAATAACAAGCAATTTTATTTTATTTTATTTTATTTATGTAAGAATAAAATAAAACAAAAAATTAAATAATAATTAATAAGATAAGAAATGTGTTTTTGTTGTTGTGTTGATACGTAAATATTTTTTTTTTTATATAAAATTATTATTATTATTATTATTCATTAATTAACTTTTTTTTTTTAATTTAATTTTTTTTTATAAATTTAGATTTAATGTTTCTTCTCCATATCGACCCTTTTATTTATTTTTTATTTACTGCTGCTTATATACAAAATATATATTTTGCCTTGAAAATTTTCTTATTTTTTTTTTTTTTTATTATAAATTCTCTAATCAGAAAATCAATTTCGCTGAATATACGGATATAGATGTATATATATATTTCATTTGATTATTTTGTAAATAGGAAATTAAAATGCAAAAGTATTAATAAAAAAACATTTTTTATTATATTATTAATTGCTTATTAATCTGGATTTAAAATGTAATTTATATTTCTCTTCTTTATTATTATTATTATTATTATTTATTTTCTATCCTTTCTTCCGTGTTTAAAAGTTTTTTTTTTTCGATGTTATCTTGTATTTTTATCCTTAAAGTATTTTGTTGTTTAAATAAAAGGGAATTTGTGCGGTTAGCTTTATTTAATAAAGTTAGAGTTGGTGGAAAAACAACATTTTTTTTTTTTTTTGCCGAAGGAATTTCTATTTTATTTTTTATTTTCTCTTATATTTCATGAAATTATTTATAAACTAATTTACACGCTATATTATAAGCGTTTATTTTTAGATTTAATTTGATTGATTAACAAGTAATTTAATTCTGTTAAAATCATTAAAACTTTTCTTTTTTGTTATTATTATTATTTTGTCACTAAATTTTATTGTAGTTGTTGTTTGATGGTGGTGGGTTGTTTTTTTTTTTCATATTAATTATGTAATTTGAATGAATGATTTTAAAAGGCTGTAATATCCTGTAATTCGTTGGTTGATTTTGTTTTATTCGTTTTTATATTTGATAAATTGGTTGTTTTATTATTTGTTTTGTTATTATTATTATTATAACTGAATAGTACTTTAGTTGTTTTAAAAGGTAGGATGTAAAGTGGATTAATAGTGGGATAAACATTTGATTAAAAATTGTTTAAATTCTAATGAACTCTACTGAATATTCTTGATTCCAATAATCAACAACAATAACAAATAATTAAAAATTACAAATAGGTTAATGACTTAACATTAATTATTTAATGATTGTAATATTAGTTTAGCGTATTTAAATTTAAAGATAAAAATAAAAAAATTGCGTACATGTAAATATAGATAGACCATGTCCCATACCATGCCATACTATACCACAAGACTGATGGCGGCGAGACAAACAAAACTGCTGACTTTTACTCTCCTCCTAGTAACAAAAACACAAAAAAAAAAAAAAAATATTTTTTTTTTTTATACTTTTAATTTAATTTTAATGTTTTTTTGTATTTCTTCTATTTTTCCATTTAGTGTTTTTTTTTTGTTACTTCTTTTTGCAAATTTTTGGCAAGTGATTATTATTTTTTTGCTATTTTTTCTTAAGAAACAGTCGGTCCAATTATTTTTATTTTTGTGAAAAACAAAAATTTTGTTTGTTTTCATAGATTTTTCTTTAAGAATATAAAAAAAAAAATATTCACATGTTTAGAGCACGCGCCTAAATTGTCACACGATGTTGGTTGTTTTCGGTTTGTTTATAAATTTTTGTTGCTGTTGCTGTTGTTGTGGTTTTTCTTTAAGAAATTTTTGTATGAAATACTTTTTCTTATTATTTTTATTATAAATATAGACAGTCAGTCAGTCGTTAAAATCATATGAATCTGTCCTGTCCTGTCGAATATGTATGGAAATTTTAATATTTTTTTTTTCTCTGTTGTGTTAAAATCACATTTTTTCTATAATTATTTCCGACGATTGATATTTATATTTAATTTTTTCTTTTTGTATTTATTTACTTGTTAAAAAGTAGTATTTGTATAAAAAAAAAAAATATAATTCATATAGATTAGTCAGTTTAAGTCACTTAAATTATCCTAATTATGTTGAATTAAATTTAGATTTTTGATGATTCAAATTTAATTGTTTAAATTTGTGTTTTTGAATATAATTTACCATGTCGTCCCTTTATTTTTAATTAATTTTCTTATCTATTATCCCTCGTTCTTCGCCTTCTATATTATTGTATTAATGTTGATGAAGAGAAAAGTTAAAATTATTAATGAATGATCATAATTCTCTTCTACGTTTATTATTATTATTATTAAATGCTATTAAAAAGTAAACATAATTCAACATAATTATGTAAAGTCTTTAAACGAAGAAAATTAAATTTATTTGTTGGGTTGTAAACAAAAAATAAAAACATTCTTTAAACGCTACGTAATTTATATTAATAAAAAAAATTTTTGTTTCTTAGTTGTTGTTTAATTGTTTTTGTTTTCGTTTCTGTTTCTTAAATTCAATGAGTTACTTTCTGCTGCTGTTGCTACTTTTACTCAATTTTATTTTATATTTTTATGCAGTAGAAATTTTTCTTTAAGTTTTACTAGTGACCAATTATGGGGTGGTGTAATAATGGTGCTGGTATGTACCATCATTATATACAATAATTACGTAAACTATTGAGAATCGTCATAATAGAAAATCGATTTATATTAATTTTATAATAATAAAAAGAAAAATTACTTTACAAAAAAAAAAAAAGTTTGATCAGTTGGAATAAGTGATTGCATTTGAAGTTTTTACATCGTAAAAATTGTTGATGACTGACGTGCGCTGTTCTTGTTTTCATGATAAAAGATAGAAGAAAAAAGTAAAAACAAACACGAAAGGAAGAAAAGGATTATAAAATATTTGTTAGAATTTTATTGTTGTTAATTTTTTATTTCTCTAAAAACAATTGTTTCTCCATTGTTTTGACTTTTCGATGTCAATGTACGAATTATTTATTGTATTGAATTTAAAGAACTTAAAAATGGATTTAAGATTCATTCACATGTCTATATTGTTTCTTGGTTTCGTTCTTTTATCTTTTTTGTTATTGGTCGTTTCTAAACAACTCCTGAAGGACTTATAGATTCTATTCTTAACACCAATGTTGAACGTTTGTTGTAACCATTTGTCAATAATTCATTTTAATTATTTATCAACAACAAAAAAACGTGCTGCTTTAAATAAACTGAAAATAAAACAAGGAAACAAAAATATAAATAAATTAATTTAATTTAATTTAATTAAATTTGTGTAAAAGAATAAAACAAAAAAAAAAACCATCGATATCGATGTAATAGTTGTCGTTGTCGTTGTCGATATATAGTTAGGAAGTTATGTAATTTTATTCAAGGATTATAATATAATTTATTATTTTAGGGACTTATTTTATTAACACTATGCTTTTCTCTTCTCACTTCATTTACAAAATATGTCATTGTTGATTATACATTTGTAAATAAAAAAATAAAAATATAAATGTTTTTGTCGTCGTCGATGAGAATATACCAAGAAATCGACAAGAAAAGAAGTAAATAAAATACGAAACGAAAAGAGTAAACAAAAAAATTAGAAACATAATGTTTTTTTTTTATTTTTTGAAGAAAAATGTATTTTTGGATATAAAAAATGTTGTGTGTTGATGCCTGGCGCTGATCTTGTAAATTTCATCGATGGCTCGTCGTTGTTCTGTTGGTTGGTTCGTTGGTTGGTTGTAAGAGTTAAAAAAGATATTCTTCGAGCTCTTTAACGAAATATACTTACTACATGCATAGATGATGTTTGTTTTTACTGGTAAATGTAAAGCATTTTCTTTTTTTTCTTCTTCTTCTTGTGTATCTGTTTAATGGAAAGAAATTTTTTCTTTTATTATTTTTTTTGCTGCTCAACTTGATCCTATTTTTGATTTAAAGTTTTTTTTTTTTTTTATTATTATTAATAATTTTATTTTTTATATGATTCAATTAGTTTTTTGTCATGTGTTTTTGAAGAATTTTTACAGTAAAGTCTCTGAAGAATGTTTCTTTATTAATTTTTGCTATGGTGGGTGGGGTGTTGCTTTATTATTGATGGTGGTTTATTATTTTATTTATTATTATTTTTTATTTGTTATTGTAATGTAGATATTACCATAAATTGCTCTTGTTAACATTTGTAATAAGTTAAAGTTAGAAAATAATTAATGAATGCTGTTTAGAGAAGGTTGGTTCGTTTTTTTTTTTACTTCTTAGTAATAATAAAAGAAATTTAGCAATGTTATGTTGTGTTGTGGAAACACAAGAATTATCATATTATTAACCAACAACAAGAGTATGAAACTAAAAGATTTATATGTTTTGTGATATATTTTCTATTGTTTTGTATACATTATTATAGGGATTTTATTCGAAGAATTTACTAGGAAATATGGTTTTTTGTATTTTCAGAATAATTATTCTAATTTTATATTTTTGGTTGGTATAAATACTTAAGTGTGGTCGGAAGGTTTTATGCCTAAGAAAACCTTCTTTGAAGAGTTTTTTGCTTTTTTGCTTATTTTTGGTCTTGTAATATTGATCCGATATTGAGATTCTATTGTAAATATCAATGATAATAATAATAATAATAATAATAATTTATATTTTATTTGTACAATTCAGTAACATTCATTTTATATATATATATATATATATATATATATATATATATTTTCTTATTTCGTCGTTGTCGTTGTTGGTTGTTTATGTCATTGTCCTTGCTTTTATTATTGCTTTTACTTAAAAAAGTAAAAAAAACCTCTACAGCTTTTTTTGCCATCATTTAAATAAAGTAGAATGTTTTTTATTTTATATTTACATAAATAATAAAAATAATATTATTATTATTATTATGTAATATTTATATAAATTTATTCCAATTAAAAATTGAAAAACATTTATTTTGCATGTTATATTTATTAATCAATTTTCAAATTAAAATTGTTTTTTTTTTTATTTTTTTAAAGTAAAAGTAATTAATTTAAATTTTTATAATAATAATCATAATAATAATAAATAATAATAAGCTTGAGATTTAGTTAGGTGTTGTTCGTTTGAAAAGTTTAAAAAGTTTAAATATCGTTCGGTTTGGTTCTGTTTTTATTTATTTATCGTTTAAAAGCGATTAAAAGTGCGCACCGTTTAATGTATAAAACATATTGTATTATATTTACTCTACTGTATAATCGTGTAAGGTTAAAAAGTAAAAAAAAAAAAATTAAATAAAATTGTAGCAAAACAGAAATGGAAGTAGTTGTACTGAATGCATGTCGATGCACTCGTTTATAGAAGGTGGTTTCGTTTATTATATATATTTATTTATTTTATTTGTGATGATGATGATGGGGTTTGAGTATAGATTGTTAACCATTCAACTACTAGTTGGTGGTTAGTGAATTACGAATTGGTAGGTGTTTTCTCGGTCGACAACCCAAAATAATAAAACCAATGCTCTTTCATATATTAAAAAAAAAATGATAATAATAATAATATGGTATGGGGATAAACAGGCTACTATCAAATGTTCTCATCTGCATCTAAACTCTATAATATTTCCACTATGAAATCGGATTTATTAAAAAGGACAAAAAATGTTTCCCCATGGTACAAATCTGTTAATTGTGTTACAAAAAAAAAAAAAACAGTAAAGTATCAGATCACGTTTGGATGTTGTGGTGTATAGTTTTGTAGTTAAGCGCGGAACTATAGAAATTATAATTTTTTTTCAAATGTTTTTCTTTGTTTTTACCACCCCCAAATTATCATGATACCACCACCCACTCTCATACTATTTATTTTTGTCTTGTTTTTGTTTTCTGTATCCAAATTTTCTATAATAATTTACATTAATATAATAAAATTTATTATGTGCATTGAAAATATTTTGGTGAATGTAGTTTGTAGATAGTAGCTGTGCTTTTCTTTATTTTCCTTTTCTTTTTTTTTTTCGCGTTATATCTTTTTGTTAAATCAAACTGATTTGTTACCATTGTTGTTGTTGGCTTTTTTAAATACATAAAATGAAATTCTCCCTGGTTATTTTTCCCATTCATTTTGTAAAATGATAATGATAAAAAAACAGAATTTGTTGTTGGTTTAAAAAAGTTGAAAGTTGAATGTGACTTAGTTTTGTAAATCACAAAAAAAAAAAAATATTATTTGTTTTGAGTTTGGTTTTTCGTTTTTTTAATTTTATTTAGTAATATAAAAATATCCAAGTAATAAATAACTAAACGTAACTATAGTGCATAAGAGAGATGTCATCTGGTTTGTGTTAACTCGAATTATAATTTTTATTATTTAAAGAAAATATAGAAATTTGCCATCCAGAAAGATTTTTGTGTTGCATCATCATTTAAAATAAATTTCTTTTCATTTTCCTCCTATCTTTGCTCATTTTCTTCTTGTGTATTTTGTTCTTGTGAATAGAAATAAAGTTGACTTAAGTTGGTTGACTTGGTTTTCTTTTGGTTTTTGTATACATTTTATGTAAGATTTTCTTTTGTTGTGTTTTTTCTTTTTTTATATACTTTCTTCTATTATTACATGGCATCATAATGCGTTCGTTCACTGCTCTTCGAATGTCATTCTATTTAAAGAGAGTATGCGCGTTTATAAAAGGAAAAACTGTATGGATATATAAAATAAGCACTTTGCATTAACTAAAAAAAAAAAAAAATTATGAATTTTTGTCATGTTGTTGGACATGTTAATGATGAAGAGTGATGAGGAGATAGATGATGATGAACTTTTTATTGAGTTACTTTGCTTTACTTTACTTTCCTAGGTGAATTCTTTAAAGAAAAATATAAAAAAAATTTCTCTATACTTTCTTTATTTGTTTTTAACTGCATTTTCTATTTTTTTTTGTTTCTACTATTTTTTAATTTAGTTTTATCTCTATTTTCGCTTACTAAAAATAACTTATATTCCATGAATTTAACTAATTTAAAATTTGATGAAATATTAAATTATCTTCATGTATTTATATGATTAAATATAAGGTGGTGGTGATGTTGGTGGTATATTAGTACCATTTTGAATATAAATATATTTATATAAATAAAAAGTATTAAATGTTAAATTATTTGTACATGTTTCATTGATGATGTTTGCACATTGGTACAACGACCCAATATAGAAAATAATGCATTAAAGCAATAACAAAAGGTATATATACTGATTTTAATAATAATAAAATAATAATAATATTGTTGAATGACGTATACAATTTTATTTTATTTTATTTTATTAACTCTCCTCCAAAGTTCATTGTTTTGGTTTGGAGCACAAAATAAAAAAAATAAAGGGGCAACTTTATTTAACATGTACATTTTATTTGTTGATGTAATGCTTCATAAGAAACAGCAATATGCACTAGTTGATTTTGTATAATATTAAAAAGTAAAAAAAAAAAAAAAAAAAAGAAAAAATGAATGAATAATGTGGGTGGTTTTGTTTTGTTTTTTTTTTTTTTGTTTTTGTTTTCACCTAATAATATAATGTATTATTTAGAATTTAATGTTTTTTTTTTTTTTTTTTTTTTTTTTTGTTGTTAAATTTTCCTTTATAAATATTTTATAGAAAGGTTGTTTGTCTACAGCAAGTTATTAAACTTTATATATTTTTAATAACTCTTGGTTTGCATAAGATGATTAATAGGGTGGAATATAAAATTTATAAGAATTATATATGTTTAATGCATTTCTATAATAGTAATAATTATTATTCATAATTTTTTTTTTTTTTTGTTTTTCATTTGAAATTCTTTGCTTGTTGTTTTTTATTAATAATTTATTTATTTTTTTTTTTTTAATATAAATTTATATTAAATATGAATGCCATGTTTATCTGTTATTAAATATTTATATATATATATATGTGTATACTTTGGTCATAATTTAAATAATTAATAAATATTGTAAATAAACTATGATGAGAAATTTGAATGTATCCAAGAACGTTGACTACAATAACAACCGGCGCCAATAACCCAAAACAAATGTAATGACTTCTTGTTGTTGTTGTTGAATTTTCCTTTTTCTGTATTAATTAAATATATATTTTTTTTATTTTAATAAACCTTTTTTAAAGACATGTTTGATGTTTAATGTTTAAATTAAAAAAAAAAAAAAAAAACAAAATTCCTTGATAAATAAATAATTTATCTTGCCCTGAAATTTGAATTAAAAGTTTTCCATGAGAATTTTGTGTTAATTTGATTTAATTATTTTTTTTTTTTAATTTTTTATTTTAGTAATAAGCAAAGGTCAAAGTGAAACCTCTCGATATCGTTTTTTGGCACGTTGTGGTGGCTACTCATGGGTTCTAACACAATCATCAATAGTTTATGATAAACAAAAACCATCATTTGTTGTTTGTGTTAATTATGTCATTAGGTAAGTGATTTTCTTTTTTTTTATTTATTTATTAATTAATTAAATAATATTTATTATTCGTCGCTGCTCAACTGCAATGTATACAATTTATTATTTTTTTTTTTTATTTCTTTTTCATCATTATTATTAAGAAAAACCGAAATTTATAATTTTTTTGTTAAACAAAAATCTGTGATTAAAATGTTTGAATTTTTAAAACAATTTGTGCTGTGTTGTGAATTTTATTTAATTATTTATTTATTAAACAGGTTGTAATTTATCTATTTTATCGCTATTTAACTAGACTTAATGTGTGGTAATACGCGTTGCAAATTACGTTTATTTCCTTTTTTCTATTTATTATTACAATAGTTGTTGTTATTAATTATTTTTATCATCACGTAATCGTTTTGTTTTATTGCTGTATTAAAAGAAAAATAAGTAAAGTAATCTATTAGGCTTAAAACAAGAACTAAATAGACTATTTTGATTTTTTTAAAAAATTATGTAACCTCCTTAAACATACTACACACCACATAAATATGTATTGTATATATATTTCAAAATAATATATTATTTTAAAAAGTAAAATATTTAGGTTAAAAGCAATAATAATTTTCGTTTCGTTTCGTTTTCTTTTTTTTTTTTCTTTAATTTTTGTAAATGCAATTTTTCATTATTTTTCTTCATTTATATTTAAAAAAAAAATCTTAAAAACAATATCATCAAAGTTAAATGAAAATAATTTAATTTTAATTGATTTTTCTGTTTTTTTTTTTTTTTTCTTTTTTTGTTGGTTTTTATAATTTATTAAATTTAAATGACCTAAATTTTTTACTTTATTAAATTACTTAAAATAATTAAAATTTGTCTTGTTTTTTTCTTTTTATAAACATAAATAAAAATCAATAATTTGTGAGAATATTAAAGAAAAGAATGTTTTTATTATCGCTATTTAATGTAATATGCGAGTATAGAATGATAAAACAGCAATAGATATGTATTAAGTAATTTATCGTGATTATTTTTAATGCAAGGATTAAACTAAGAAAAAATTCATTTATTTGATTGTGTTGTTTGTATAGCACGATGATAGTAAGCTTTTAAGTATTTTGCATTTTATAAAATTTTCTTTACTTTAGAAAATTCTCTACTTTAAAACTGTTTAAGAAACAGAAAAAAAAATAAAATAAATGCCTGATGACATGAAACATATGATTTTATATTTCGTTTGTCACACAAAATGTCATAATTCAAGTCTTAAATGTCTGTTTTTATTATGATAATTGAATTGAATTAAAGAGTAAAATTAATTTTTTTTTTATATAAGAATGCTGCTGACTATTTGTTGTGTCTTTTTTTTTTTTTTTTATATTTTCTCTGTAAAAAAAACTCTTGAATATTTCCATCATCCCACATAATAATTAAAATAATTCTTTTTTAAATTAGTTATACTAAAATATATATATGTATAATAATAAGTAATAACAATTGAATAATTAATATTCTCTTTAAAAACAATAATAATAATGATAACAACACCTGTCTACTGTTGTTTACAAATATTATTTTTGTGTGTAGTATTACATAATATGTTTTATAATAAAAATAAAATTCGTTTTTCTCCTTCTTTCTCGTGTCCTTTTTTAATTTTATATTTTGATTTGCACGTGTGTAATCATTATTTTCTTGATTTATTAACATTTAATGTTACTTTTAGAATAAATATATCTGTATTTATATATAAGACCGTGAGTAGTATGTATGCTTATATTTTGTATAAACTTTTCGTGTTTATTAAGTTTATTTTCTATTATTATTATTTTTATTATTATTATTATCAATGTTCTGTAATAATAAATTATAAATAAATTCTTTAACATTATTTCTATTATGTCAAGTTTTAACTTTATAATACCCAATATATTGTAATAGTTCATTGGGACTTTGAGTAGGGGTTTTTTTTTTATTATTATTGTTGCTATTGCGCTTCTATAACTACAACAAAACAAATTTCATGATTTTCTCTACACCCTACTTTAATACTTAAGTTAATTTCTTTGTCATTTTTATTTATTATTTTTATAAACTATGATGATTCAATGTTCTGTAATATTTTTTTTTTTTATTATTTTAACATTTTACTCACGTTAATATTTTTATGTCTCCTTGATCCTTTTCCTTAGTTTTGTTTTTTTTCTTTTTTTTTCTTATGAGCTTTCTTCTTCTTGTTGTTGTTTTCTTTTTTAACAACAAATTTTATTTTGTTTTTTTTTTTTATATTTTATAAAAGTGTAATTCTGTAGAATGGTATGGTGTAAAAGAAGAGGTATAGGAATGAATACAGTTTATATAGTAATAAAAGAGAAATTCAGGACGTATGCTAACCACTAAAAATCGTTTATGTTAGCAATCGATTTTTATAATATTATTATTATTATTATTATTATATAGATTATAATGTTTTATGTTTATTGTTGTGATCTCTGATCATTGGAATTTATTTATTTATTTATTTTATTATTTTTTAAAGTAAAATACATAATAGTAATAATGTTCACAATATAAAATTATGCTGACAACTTGAAACAGAATCATTAAAACAAAAGTAAAAAAAGAAATAGAAAATTAAACTTTACAGGTTAAAAATCTTAAGCAGCACCAGCAGCAGTAGCAGCAGTAAAGTAAATGTATTTTGTACATAATAAAGGTAAGTGGTTTACATTTTTTTTTATTATTATTATTTTCTTTTAAAAATAAATAAATAAACTTTTGTTTGTATTACCACTTATGCTGTTAACATTAATTATTGTTGAGCATAGAAGTTAACATAGAAATGAAAAAAGAAAAAGAGTAAAATTAAATCTAAAAGATGTGAACGAACATTAAAATGATGAATTTATTAATTATTCATAATGCATGATGCTGATTATGATGATGCATTTAATTAATGAATAATTTACTACTTTAAGCGCGTGTATACATTGCAGTTGATAAAAATATTTTTTTTTTCGTTTATGTTTTTCAGATGTAGATTTTTTTGTTTTTTAATTATTAGTAAATTTTTTAATTAAATTTTACTATCGGTTTTTGCGAACGCACATGTGAGTTTATAGCTTAAAATAATAAAAATACAATATTTCGTCATAGTGTTCTTAGTTTCTTCATCAATTATGAAATTATGAAATTTACAAAATAATCGATAGTTGAATGGTAAAGTTGCTGTTACTACTATTCTACTGGTGTGTAGTGTTGTGATAAAATTATAATTTTTTTTTTTTTTATTTTTGAAATGAATAAAACGCTACGAACTTTTAAAGATTTTTTTTTAAATTTTTTAATTAACTAACCTTGACATTGACGTAAGAAAGGGTCAGTAATTTAATTGTTTCTTTTTAATTTTTTTTTTGACGTTTGTTTGTTTGTTAATTTTAATTTAAAGTTTGCTATTTGCCAGATGAAACATTATTACAAGAATACAAAAAAAAAAAAAATAATTTTTTTTTATTTGTTTGTATGCTGTGTGTTGTTTTTTTGAAATTTTATTTCTTTATAATATTTTAATTGAAATTTTGTTTTCTTCATTGGTTTTATAATAACACAACAACATATGTAGTAAATACATACATATAAATCCTAATTAAATGTTAATATATATATTTTTTTAATGATTCTTGGTTGTTTAATGTTGTGTTATATGTAGTAGAGTTTGTTGTTTGTGTTTTATTATTTAATGAAAAATAAAAACACACATACACTGTATAATTTTTTGATTAATTAATTAATTTATTATTATGTATTTTCAATTAAATTTTTAAATTTCGATTGTAATTAAGAGGTTTATGATTTTTCATTCTTTAGTTAATACACAAAAATCTAATCTATTTCTGTTTAATTTTTAATATGATCATTGAAAAAAGTTTTTTATTTTATTTTATTTTTTTGTTAATTCATTTTGTAACTATTATATAAAATTTAATTTAATTTTTTTTTTTTTTTTTATGTGTTATATAATAAAATTTGTTGTTTAAATGCCAAAAACGAAAGAATAATTTGTTGTGTGAGAGAAGAAAAATGCATTTTTCTATCGTATTATATTCATTCAAAAAGATACCGAAACAAACTAATTCTCTTTGTTTTAATTAATAAAAGTATGTTAAACAAATATTATTATCTAGTATATTGTTTTTGTTATTTTATTAATTAACGTTTTGATGTTGTATTTTACAGTAAAGTGTACAGTAAATTACGTACAGACCTATTGATTAAAAAAGGGTAAAATATTGACATTCTCTTTTTATAATAATATCAAATTACGCGAACAACACAATTGTCTCTTTATTTTATTTTTTATTAATTAAAAATGTTTTTTTTATTATTATTATTTTTATTGATAATTATTAATGTTATCATCATTATTTCTTGTTATTTATTAATTTGTTTACATGTTTTAATTATGTATGTACGTAGTACATGATTATTTACTAGGAGAATCTACTATAGACGAATTTTTATTTACGTAATACATTTCTGTTGGTTTTTTTTTTGGCTTATTATGCTCTATAATTTTGTGTTATTATTTACTTAATTATGTAGGGAATATTGATAATAATTTATTTGAAAGAGATATTAATTATGAATAGCTGAAAAAGCTTCTTTTTTTTTTTTTGTTTACTTTATAATAATAAAAATGTATGTTTTAACCAAAAATTGTTACGTTGCTTCACCTCTTTTTTATTATCAAAATTGTTCTAATTTTAAGAAAAAGAAAAGAAATGAAAATAATTTGAATGAAGAAAATAAAGAAGAATTATTTCTAAACGTACCAAGGACAAGAGCTTTTTTTTTTTTAAAGTTATTTATATAAATTTTTGTTATTTTTTTTTATTAGGTTTAGTTTTTATTAGGACTCGACTGAATTTACTTACGATATATAGACCAAATATTATTATGTTATGTTATAAAGGGGTTAATTTATAAAATTTTGATCATGGTCTTTATATTTTTTATTTGGTTTCTGTTTTTTTGTTTGTTTGTTTGTTTGTTTGTTACTTTGTGTCGGAGCTTGATATACGTATCGCGTCGACACTATTTAGTTTTATTATTAATTTTTTTTAGCTTTTTTTTTTTTTGTTAAAGACACGCACAATTGCGTGTTTATAACAACGATTTTTATATATATATATATTAATGGTCAATTTTTAGCTTTTTTTTTATGTATATATACTATTTAAATGCTTTTTATAGTACATATGTACATGCTGAATATGTATGTATGATTTAAGTTAGAAACTTACAACTAGAAAACTTTTTTTTTTATTCATAATATTTTTATTAAACAAAAAAATTTTTTTTTTTTTTTTATTAAATTCGGTATTAAATTTAACTTGTTAAGTGTTTTTTTTTTTTTTTTTTGTTGTATGTTTTATGTTGTAAACTATCTACGCGTTTTTTTATTTTATTCATCTAGTTTATTTGTTGTTTAGTCATTCTTTTTTTATCATTTTTTTTTTTTTTTGGCTTATTTTTAATTGCAGCACTATAAAGGTTATCATTTAGTTTGAAGTTTTTTTTTCGTTTTTGTTTTTAACAATAATAATTGTTTAATATAAAAAATTGTTTGTTGTTAATTATATAAAAATAATAATAATAAAAATAAAATAAATAATTATAGAAGTAGATATCTTATGTTGTGACATTTAGTTCTTTTCTTTGATTTGTGTATTTTGTCTTGAGTTTTATTTTTTTTCGTTTTGGTTTTCATTCTGAACATTTAACCGCACCCTTGATTAAGTTTGGTTGTTGTAATCGTGTAGATAATTTATTTAAATTTTTTTTTATTATTTTCTTTTGTAGTATTGTGTTTTCTTGTGATGTGTATGATAGAAACGAATGTTTTTCCTCTATGCGTATATTAATTTAATTTTACAATGTTGTCACATATTTACTATTTATAAATAAATAAATAACAAGGTTTTTTAGTTTTTTTTTTTTTTTATAATCATATAACAAACATTGATTATTTTATTACTTTTTATTATAGGTTAAGTGGTAAAAATAAAATATATATATATATACATAAATAAATAAGTAGATAAATTAAATTGAATAAAAAAAGGAAGAAATTATTATTGAATTGAAAAAGTGAGAAAAATAAAAAAAAAAAAGTAATTAGTTTAGTAAAGTCGTTTATTATTTATTAAGTTTTAATTCTTGTCTTTTTTTTTTTTTTTTTAATAACACAATACATAATTAATTAAATTAATTGAAGTTACCTAATGTAATGGAATAAAAGTTATATAACTTATCGTTATTATTTCCTTTTTCTTTTATTTATGCTACATATCAATCTAAATTAATGCATTTACTTTGGGCTTTCATTTCTTTATTCAATTTGACATATTATGGTTACATTTGTGATTGTTAATTATTATTATTATTAAATTCATGAAATATCCTTTATGTTGTTAATTTTTCAATCAAGAGAAATTTATTTATCCCCCTATACACAGTATAGTGTGTGTAATATTCATTCCTTTATTCCATTATTTATTTTTTTCGTCTTTTAATTATGTAATAAAAAAAAGTAAACACATAAATTGTAATTTCACATTTTTATTTTCTTTTTTTTATTTTAACAAAAAAAAACAAAAAAAAAAAATTTATTTGCAATTAATTGATGATGACGACGACGACCTATCCAACATTAAAATATTATTTGTAATTTGCGTGCGTTTTATTAATTAGAAAAATAAATAAAACAAATTTTGTCTACTACTTACTACTACTGCCGTCATGTTTAGTTTAGTTTAGTTTAGTTTAGTTTTTTTTTTTTTTAGACTTTATGTTGTAATAAAATAATCTTCGCAAATAAATATTAATAATAATTAATTATAAATGCATAATAAAATTTAATTATTTTTGTAATAAGAAATTAATTTTTTTTTTTAATTGTTTTAATGTAATTTGCTCTGTAATAAACATAAATAGTAAATACGATGAAATTAGTTGTACACGATTATTTATGTGGTTTAAATTTTATACGCTGTATGATTTTTATTTTCTTATTGTTTTTTATTATTAATAATTAACAATATTAGTTTATGCCTAATATTCTTGATATTTTCCTTTCTTTGTGTAAAATAAAAGAAAAATAAATTTAATCTTATATAAGCTAAAAAAAAAAAACTGATTAAATTTTAAATGTTCTCTGTGTTAAACTCTTTTATAATTTTTTGCTTTTTTATTTTTGGTGGAACTCCTTGTAACATTCTTGAAAATTTTAATCCTGTTTTTAATATTTGAAAAATTAATTAATTTTCTGCTAAAATAATCTCTTAAATTTTTATTGTTTTGTTTAAAATGGAAATAAATGAAAGGAGCGAAAAAAAAGAAAAAATTTATAAAATTAAAAACACAAAATGAAAATGAAATGTCATGGAAAGGAACAGAATACTGAACACTACTGAGCACGATAAAATTGTCATGAGATGTTTTTTTTTTTTTTTTCTGATAAGAAAATTTTCTTTTTTTAAATTTTTTTTTTATGATTAAATTTCGATTGATCTACAATTTGTTTTTCAATTGAGTAAAATGAGAAATTTATATATAATACTTGTACATATGTATGTAATATGAAAAACGGAAAAGGAAAATTCATTTTCTAGAAATTTTTTGCTATTTTCTCTCTACACACATAAATTATTTTTCGTTTTCTTTATGGTTTAATTTAACGTACGGAATAGACAGAGAAGGAAATTTTGTGCGTTAACAGTATGGTTTGAAATGGTAAAAGAAGAAAACTACAAATACCAGAAAAAAGGAACTTTCCTAAATTTGTTTGTGCTTTATTTATTTAAAGAGTAAAAAAAAAACTCTTTCTAGTGCCTTGGTGGCTGGCTGGCTGGCTGCTGATGTTGTAAATATTTGATTCTCTTAAATTATTGTTGTTGCTGGTATTTTTTGTATTCTCTGCATCATTTAAGGATTGTATTGCTAACCACGTTGCCACCCACTTAGCTGCCCATTGAGGCAGGCAAATGAAAATCTCTTTTATCTTGCATTAGCAAAGCAAGGCAAAATATAGTCACGCGCACAATTGTTAGAGCTTTTTTTATTAATGTATGGGAAAGATTGAGCTTTTTATAACAACTCTCTTCGTCCACTCTCACTTACATTTAGCCTTGATGGTTCATCTACTTGATTGTGTTGGTTTTTAATTTCAAACATTATTATTATATTCCAGGGAAACTCCACATTAAAACTCGTAATAGTATTTATAACTATTATAAATAATATAAATGTGTTCGTGGGATGACAGCCGCCTTACTTTCCTTTTTGTTTTTTCCTATATTAAACTTTTGCTCGTCGTTTTATGTATTTCAAATATATAAGCACACATAGACAAGTTTTGTTCACTTTATTTTATTTGTTTGCATTTTTTTCTTTCACGTACTAGATTTACTGTCGTTTTTCTTATGATAAGACATTGGGGGGTATTTTGAGTACTCGCGCGCTCAGCTGACTCGAATATGTATACGTTTTATACATGAATACAAAAAATAGTGGGTGGTTATTTTTCTAGATGGTGGGTTGAAAAACATTTTTGTTGATACAAATGAAATGAGTTTGACTGGCTTTGCTGGTTTTACACATTTCGTATCATCAACACCCATGTAGTCCTTATTCGTCCTACGACCGGTACGGGTCAAAATATTAAAATATCAGAAGCAAAAATATCTATTTCATATATTATTTTTTAATTTTGTTTTATTATTTTTTTCCTTTTTGGCAATTCAATGTTCTAAATTAATTAAAAGACTTTTATTAAAAATAAAAACAGAAAAAAACTTAAAGATAATCATCATTTGTGTTGTGAGACTTTTTATTAGATCAATTGTTCCTAGTGAAAATATTTTATATTGACTAAAAAAAAAAAAAAATTTTTTTTTTCTCTATTTTTATTTTAAATAAATACGTATAGTGCGTTTTAGTTACAACGCCCAATTGGGTC
Organism: Ptychoptera albimana; assembly: GCA_961205885.1. Taxonomy (NCBI): domain Eukaryota; kingdom Metazoa; phylum Arthropoda; class Insecta; order Diptera; family Ptychopteridae; genus Ptychoptera; species Ptychoptera albimana. Next base: position 1,596,735 of record OY540805.1, on the reverse strand, counting down.
TGAAAAGCAAAATAAAAATAAAAACAGAAACAAAAAATTATTATCAATAATTTTAAAAGAAAAGACAGAATAATAATAATAAGGTCGATTAGAAAATTCCGTGTAATAATTTTATTTTGGGTTTAAAAAATGTTTTTGTTTTTAAATGAAAAAAGTTAGAAAATTCCAATTCATGTAAACGAACGGCACGACGAAGGTATATATATTGCGCAATTGAAATAAATATTTCGTGCTTAAAGTTTATATGAAGTTTGTTGTTTTTCCTGTGAACAGTATAAAAACTTGATGAAATTAAGCTTTTTTTTTTTTTTTTGTTCTGGTTTTTATTATCATAAATATTAAAGAAAGACAAAAAGTTTTTTTTTGTTTTTATTTTGATTTTAGTGGAATTTTAATTTAAAAGATTCTTTTTTTTTTTTTTTTTTAATACAAATATGACGCAGTAATTTTATGTGTGCAAAAAAAAAAAAAAATATGTATTAGACGCACCTTAAAGGATTATACCTATTTTTTAGTTGATTCTTGTTGATTTTAGTTATTCTCTAATCAATATGTAAAATAAAAAGAAAAGAAAAAAGGCAAAAATCATAAGAAACATGCAAAAGTTATAATTATGTCAAAGGTGAGACATTTTCTAATTAAAAACAACAAAAAAAAAATGATTTTTTATTTAAAAATATAAATAGAAAATAAAACGAATACCATCCTTCATTCATATACACTTAATTAATAGTTATTATGTTTATGATTATTTATAATAATTATTATTAAGATAGATAGATATAGATGGATAAAGATTTTCTTTTTTATTCTATTTAATGTGATTGTGATAAAAAGATTATGATGTAGTGTAGAAGTGTACAGAGATAACATAATGAGTTGATAAAATGATTGATTGTATTTTGATTGATTTGATTGATTGATTGATTATGAAACTACGTTTATGAATTTTTTTTTTTTTTTTTTTTTTTTTATTAAAGAAATTTGTCGTCTTTTTAGTTTTGTTTTTTTTTTTTTTTTTTTAAGTCTATAGTTGTAGAAAAAAAGCTCCACCAATAATGTTTAAAAAAAAAAAAAAAAAAAAATCAATAAGCTCTCCTAGTGAAAGTTATTATTACATAAAATATATATTATTTATTTTCCATTTTCATTTTATCTAGTTGAAATTAAAAACAAAATTGAATACGAACGGCGGACGGGTACGGTAGTAATGTGTGATTGTTGTTGGTTGTGTTTTTTTTTTTTCTTGTTATTTTTAATGAAAAAAAAAAATAAAATTTACAAAACAAGAAAATAATAAATGAAAATGAAGTGAAACATGACTAAACCACATGAAAATTTATTTATATAAAAAAGAAAAGAAAAGAAAATTCTATGTTATTGTTGCTGGTGGTTTTTCTTTTTGTTTTCCTTTTGGATTTGTGTCGGAAAAAGTAATTGAGACGGCTTCTCTATATCCGTCTGTGTCAATATTGACTTTTTTTTTTTTTTTCCTTTTTCTTTTTGTTTTATTGTTGATTATTATTTAATTTTTTTTTTTTTTTTTGTTGCTATTTTATAATAATTTCTCATGGTTTCTCTTTTATTCGGTTACTACACTGATCATCTTTTTATAGTTTTTTCTAGTAACATATTTATGGTTTAGAATAAAAGCTAAAATAAAATTTGTATTCATTAATTTTCTTTATATTCATCTCTTGATTTTTATATTTTTTTTTTTCGTCTTCGTCTTCTTTTCCTTTAATAAATCAATAGAATAAATTTTATTTGTTTTGATTTGATTTTTTGTATTTTTATATTATTGTGTGTGTGTGTAATAAAAAAATTGAAAAAATTATTTCTTTGAATATCAATCAATTTAATTAGATAATAAATTTATTTGAATTTTATCCATTTTATTATTTTTATCCATTCACCCACCCACCCATTGAAAAATATTATTTTAATAAATAAAAATCTATTAATTGATTGTTATATTTTATTTGATGAATATGATAGAAAAATATAATAATAATAATAATAATAATAATAATAATAATAATAATATATTTTTAATAGTTTTTTATTATTATAAAGAAAACTAATAAAAGAAAGAAAAAAATTCTATACAAATATAGTCGGTCGGTCGGTCGTCTGATCCATATATATGATTATTATATTTATATTTTTGCTATAACAAGAAAAGGTGTTTATTATTTTATTGTTATTTATTTATTAAATTTACATTTTTTTATTGCTTATATTTATATAAAAAAAAAAAAACATTTATTTTTTCGTTCCTTTTTTTTTATTTTCTTATTATTATATATTTACAAAATCCAACCACCTTAAAGGTTCTTGAATTTTTATATTAAAATATATATGAAAGGCTGAAAAGAGTCTACTATAAACATTTGAATAATTTTAACATATATAAGAAAAAATATTATATATATATATATATATATATATATATATATTATATACATATTTATAAGAAAATTAAATAACATAAAAAAAAAAATTTAATAAAAATGAGCAAGTGGAGGCGCCTGGTTTTTCATTCCTGCTTTTTTTTTTTTTTTTTTTATTATTTTAAAAAATACAAAAAAAAAAAAGAAAAAAAGACGAACAAACAATTTTTTTTTGTTTAAAATTATTTGCTGTCATAATAAATATAAATAAATAAAATAAAATAAAATAAATTTAATAATTATGAATAAAAAACGAGCTAATGTAAAAAGAACCTCTCTGAATAAATTTTATAAACACAAATGTGTTCAAAAAAAATAAAAAATAATAATAAATAAACAGAAAAGAAATGAACCACCAACTAAATAAATACACATGAAATATGTCATCACAACGTGTAAATAAATTTAAATGATAATGAGGCTTAGGTAAATTGGATTTTTTAATTTGATAAATTTTTTTTATGCTTTTGGCTTTGCTTTTGTTCGGTATTATGTTACGAATTATTAAACATATGACTAAAGGTAACAAAAGCTTATAGTAAAATCACATATATGAACGTGAGTGTGTAGTTTCTTGGTTTCTCTTCTATTTATTTTTTTTTTCCTATTGATTTTTTTTAGCATATTAAATAAAAAAAGATTTTTATTTTTTATTTTTCTTTCTTAATTTACCTTTTACATAGGGATGGATATTTTGTTTGCCTTTCCTTCTTAAATGAAATATTTTCATTAAACAGGCTACTAAAAAATATACGGTTGGTTTAGAAAGGTTTTTACATTTTTTGGAAAATAGTGTAGGTAATTTTATTTGTAGGAGTGTAGAAAACTGTGGATATTGATTGGGTGTGTGTATTTTTTTTTTTTTTTGCTGATACATTTTATGACTTTAAAGGGAAAGAAAATCTTTTTCGTTTCTTTGAAAAAATCTCAACAATAACAATACACACTGACTTGTGATGTATAAATACATACACCCAAGGGATATAGACAGTTTTTTTTTATGGTACTTGGAAATACAGTTTTCTTATCGTTAGTTTTATATTTGTATGTAAGATGATTTGTTGAGGACAAATTAAAATGAAGGATCGCTATATAAAACAAGCTATATACATGAAAATACCCCACAGTCTCTATACATTTTCATATTTCAGCTGTTTATTTTTTGTTGTTTTTTTTTTTTTATATTTACTCTCTTGTAACATTTTTTATTTTTTAATTCATGTAGTGTACATATGTTTGTTCTATTATCCATTTGCGTTGTTATCGTTACAACTTTGTATGCGATGGTGATGATGATGATGAAAAGTGAGAGTGGTGTATTGATGTTGTTGTTGTTTTGGTAATATTCATGCATATATGTGGTATGGAAAAGGCAAAGTGCCAGAAGTATATATAAATATAAATATATAATAGCTTTTGACTTTATTCTGTCGGCCCGTAGTTCAAGGTCTCATCAAGGCCGCATGCTCGTTTTTTTTTTTTTTTTTTTTTTTTTTTTTATATAATTTTCGGTATAACTCGACACGACAATATTTTATATTAAATTCTGGTGCTGCTGGGTAGCCTGTTTTTATGTGTACTGCCTTATTCAATGTTTGTCAAACAGCTAAACATTTTTTATTGTGCTCTACCTTAAGTGGGTGGTATTTGATCTACGATCCAATTGTTTCTAGTTCCAAATATATATATTTTTTTTATAGTGTGGTAACTTACAGCCTTTTATATACTGACATTACTTAAAGATAGATAGCTGAGATTACCTATCCTTGTTCTAATGTTGCTTGCCATGCCAACCAAACAACAAAACGTTCAACCACTTTTAAAGGATCGTCTTTTTTCTTTTCTATAATGGCACAATATATATATATATTATGTCTAAGAATATTATATACTATATACTATATACGATAATAAAACAATATGTATATAGACAAACATACAGACACTCTGGCATATAATAAATGAGTAAAATGTTGAGAGAATAACAATAAAAACATATGAAAAAATCGATTCGAAAATTATACCTCTACACATAGGCATTTGGATGGAAATATTTTGACGCTTTATTGCATTTATAACGTTTGTATGATCATTTTTCATATAAACATGAGAAAGTATTTGTTATAATTATGGCTGCTGGTTGCTGCTGCTGATACTACCTTCTATATATACTTATTCCTTTTCATATTAAAATGTTCTCTTTTATACTATAAAAGCATATTTATTTACATTAAATTTTATCAGTGTATTTGTATAGATAAATGGTAGCTTGCAGTAGCTAAATATAGATCTTTTCTATGGAGCTTTCTATAAATGAAAGCGACAGTGGTGACAGTAGTAAACATATCTAGCTATGCATAGTACTTGTGTTGTTATTGCACAACAACAAAAATACTACAAATAAAAAAAAAAAAAAGGAAGAGTGAAAAGAACTATTTTCTATTTGGCTGGCATTCAGTATAAAATGGATTTCAATTGAGAAAATGTGTAAAAATGAAAACGAAAGCTCTCCAGTTCTCTTTGTAAAGAGAAATGGGTGTTGTAAATGTGCTGCTGCTGTTATTGTTGTTAGTATTTGTGTGAATAAAGTTCAATAGAACACAATTTTCTCTTCGTTATTTTTCCTGTTTTGTTTAAAACCTAATAAGAAATAAAAATCAAAAGTATTTTTATGAATAATTTAAATTTTCTTTTTTCTTTTACTCTTTTCCGTTTTTTTTTTCTTATTTTTTTTTTTTTTTTATTTACGTAATATTATTTAATTTGTCTTTAAATGTAAATCATCAGTATGAAAGCTTAAAGCTGCTTTGTTTTCATGTTAAACTTTTATAAACAATTATAAATCGGTAATTTTCTTATCTATCTCTCTCTCTTAGTAAGCTGTTTTTATCTTTGTTGATTTATTTGTTATTATGTTTTGTTTTTCTGGATGAGAACAAGAAAGCTTTTTTTTTTTCTTTTTTTTTTCATTGTTTAAAAATAAAAATCAGTTAAATGGAAAAATTAAAAAAATAGATATAAATTGTATGATATAATTCAGTAAAAAAAAAGAATATAATATGTGACTAGAAAACGTGAAAAATGAATATAAATAAGCGAGAAAATAAAGTTAAATAAATAAAATAACATCAGCAGCAGCAGCAGCAGTAGCAAAAAGTGTAATAACTAGAGAAAAAGATAAATTTGTGTTTGTGTAACATAAAATAAAAAAAAAATGTTGAATTGTGTTTTCGAGAAAGACACAACGACACAATATTTAAACCCCATCATGATTATTAGTTACAATAAATAAGAATTTAATCTCTAAAATAGTTTGTTTTTCATATATAAAACAAATTAGATGATAATATAATTTATTTTTTCACTTTTCATTAATTTTTCTTTAATTAAATTGAATTTTTTTCTTTTCTTCTTTTATCGCTTAAGATTTACAATTATGACAATTATTACGAGGAAATATAATGTAAATAAAAATATAAAAATCGTACAACAAGCGCGAATTTAAAGAAAATTACTTATATAATATTTACAGAAAACAAGGAAAATTTATTGAAAAATTGCCAAAATAAATTTTTTTTCCTTTTTCCTTTTTTTTTTTTTTGTATGAAATTTTTCTTGATTCTGCCAAAATGTTTTTCTTTTTATTCGCTTTTCTCGTTTTATTCGTTACTATTTTATTGTGATTAATTTTTATGTAAACAAACAATTTTTTCTCTTTCTGTGTTTGGCTTTTCCGTTTTTTTTTTTTTTTTTTTTTATTGTTTGCGATTATAATCATTATTTAAATTATTTTTATAGTATTTTTGTAAGATTTTTCTTTCGTTTATTCTTTTCGTTTTTTTTTTTTTTTTTTAAAAGAAAAACATCTTTTCTTTTCATTTTTTTTACTAAATGATAATTATGTTTTGATAATGTGAGAAAAATCATCATCATTATTGTCATTTTCTTTATTTATAATATAAACCTTGACCTTTTTCCCCATATTTTCTGTGTGTTTATTTTATATTTATTTATTTTTTATTTTTTGCTTTTATTTTACTACTGGGGTGACTTTAATTTCGGTTCTTCTTGAAGAAAATAAAAAATCGTTTTTGACAGCGAAATCTGAAAAGCGAAAAGGACTCAAACTTTTGTGAATGGGATAAATCAAATCAGAAAAAGACATTTTTTTTCCTTTCATTTTTATTGTTTATTTGATAAGACGTGACAATTCTATTCAAAGTATTCCCATTCTCCCTCCTTAAGATAAATAAGAAAATGAAACTTTTTTTTGCTGTTTTTTATTGTTGTATATTGATTACTATTGTTTCAATTATTAAAAAGGTTGTGTGATATTGCGTTATGTCTCCAATGTTTTATTTTAAAATATATTTCTCGATTATTTATAAAAGAAAAAAAAAGTTTTTTTTAGTTATAAATAAAAAACCATCTGCTGAAGGTAGTTGGCTACCACTTTACTTAAGGCACTTTAAGTTTTTTTTCTTTCTTTGTTAAAGGTTTTACTATTTTATGTACAATCGGTACGGTACGGTGTTGTTGGTCACTTTTACACGTTTAATTCATAATGCAATATTCGCAAATATTAGTTTTGGAATATTTATTAGCATTAGAAGTATTATTTACTACTACTTGGTTTCTCGATAAAATTTCTATAAATTTTTATTACAATTAATGCTCTCTTGCATTAACCTATTTTCTTTTTGTTTTTATTACTTTAATGTTAATTTTCCTGTAATATTTTATTATTATTATTATTATTTCTTAGTTTTATTTAATATTATTATTAAATTGTATTAGATTATTGCAAAAGGTTAATATACTTATTTATAAAAAGTGACATCAATTTACTTTACTATATTTCTCTTCATCTATAAAATAATAAAATTTAAATGTCATTCTTTATAAGTAATATGTATTTATGTTGAATAAATTTATCTAGAGTCTTTATTATTATTAATAATAATAATAAAAGTAATAACAATAATAATGAATATGTATATATGTTTTATTTTCTCTTAATTTCCTTTTCACACTACATACATTATTTGTTAAATTATATCAAGCATTAAATTACATAAAAATGTCTATAAGTAAATGCTACAAACAGCTTTTATTATTATTATTATTATAAAGTAAAGACAATTAAAAAATAAAATAAAATAAAATAACGTGAAAATAAAAAAAAATAAATAAAGAAATATCAAATCTAACAAAAAGTATCATATTTTAATTAATAATTTGATAATATTAAATTTGTTACTTAACAAAGAAAAATAATAAAGTAAAATAAAATAATTAATATGATATTGTTTTATAAAAAATAAAAAAAATCATATTACACACAAATTATATGGATGATTATTTTAATTATTATTATTATTATTTATTACAATGCATATTGATATTGATTATAATATCCCTTATCCAATTACAATTCATTTATTAATCAATTTGTTTTGTTTTAATTTTTAAACTCTTCTTTTAGTGAAATTTTAATAATGATCGCAAATAACAAATTGTTTTATTGTCGTCTGTTTGTCTATTAAATTTTATTCGCACGGTATTAATTTATTTAATGTATTTAATAGAAATTTTTATTTATTTATTTATTTATTTATTATTATTATAACATCAATTTGTAAATTATTTAAATCACATTATACTAATTGTTGTGTCAAGATATTTATATAATATGTTGATGATAAACAAGGCTAAAACTATTTCAAAAAAAGAAAGAAAATTTTTCCACTGACTTAACAAGTAATGTTTAATCGCAAAGAAATGCGACATTGTAATTTCTGTTGTATTATACACATCAGCGTGTGTTGTGTGCTAAATAGAATAGCAAATATTTACAAAATAATAATAATCATAATAATAATAATAAAATTACATATATAATTAACGCGCCTATAAAAAAATTTGTTATTGATAGAAAGAATTTTTTTTTCATGCTTTTAATAATATAAATTAAATTTTGCCCAAATTGTGTATCTGAATGTTTTTTTATTTTTTTTAATTTTTTATTTTAATTCTGTGCTAATAAAGAAAGTTAGTTGAAAAGAAAATAAATAAAATAAAATCACGTGTAGTTTTGTTCTTAAGTTATTAATTGTTCATTGAGTTAAAAGAAAGAAAATTTGAAGTAAAAACAGTACAAAGTCGTCGTCGTCAGGTTGCTTATTTTTTGCAACGAAATATTTCTGCTGATGATGGTTCACATGTTGTAGTAATTGTTTTTGTAGCAAAAAGAAAGAAAAATAAAACAGAAAAAGGAAATAATATTATAACGAAAGAAAAACATTAACCGAAAATAGAAGTAAAAAAAAAAAAAGTAATAATTCCTACGTTAATATTCATTGGATGAATAAATGTAAGAAACCTAGATATTGATTTATAAAATGTTGTTGCTATGCCATATCATACACACTCTTTTTTTTTTTACATATCTGTAGAAATGTTATTATATAATATATTTAAAACACAGAAACTGATAATTTTCAAGAATATTCTGTTTATTACACTCGCTAAATATATTATTAAAAAAAAAAAATACCTTCTTAAAAGCTTCTTAGCTTTAAAAACTGGTTTATGAAAATACAAAAAAAAAGGTGAAATATAAAACATAAAACGCGAAACTCCGTACTACATTTTGCAATGACGAGTCAAAAAAAAAAATTAAAAATTAAATAAAATACAAAAGAATAGGTTAGAAGAGACCTACTATAAATAATTCACGTTTTTTTTTTCTCCATAATCATTATCATCATCATCACCAGAAAAACTGCCTCTCGTTACCACCAATATTATGAAAATAGATAGTCTTTAAATTTTGCTGTCATCGCACTGTAAATTCTGTTCCTGTTGATTGTATTCAACATTAAATCTTGCTGAGTGTGTCAGCATATTCAGTGCTTTTACTGGTTTACATGTATAATGTATAATTTTATCATTATTATTATTATTTTTATATATGACAGAAAATAAATAAAAAGTCGCCGCCACGGTTGTGCTACAGTCTGGTCGATGTTCAATACAAAAAAAAAAAAAAATAAATAAAAATTTTATTATATAATTTCAATGAGTTGTGCTTTATAAAAAATTATTTTTTGTTTGTTTTTTTTTTTTATTTTATTTCTCTTTAATTTTTTTTTTTTTTTTTTTTTTTTGTGGTAATCACGCTACAAACTGCGATTAATAAGTTAAGAAAAAAATAATAATGTTTGCTGCTGTTGCTGCTTGGCTTGCTTACGTTGTAAAAATGACGAAAAATTGTTTTCGCATTGATGTAATTTGTGTGTTTTGTTTTGTCTTTAGATGCTGACTTGCTGTTAATAAATTTTTTATTTTTATTTTTACGATCACATATTTGTTAATTGTGTTTGTCCGTAACATAGTTAATTATCAGAATATTAACAACATTGCCAAAATTATTGTCTGTTGTATCGTTTCGTTTAATTTTTTTGTTTTTAATTGGAAATTGATTAATTTAAATGAAAAATCACATGATTTTGGTTGTATCTTAAAAGAAAAGCACGTTGTGTAGACAAGATTATAAACAAATTTCAATCAAATGTATAATAATAATAATCATAAATAAAGGAATAATAAAGAAAAGATTATTGTGCTATGTACGGGAAGTAAAGATAGTAAAAAAAATTTTTTTTTGCAAACAACAAAATATCTAATCTTTATGATTTTTACATTTGTTTTATTTTTTATTAATTATTGATATTGATTAATTAATTAAAAAATTGTAAAAAATTAATAAATAATCATTGAGAGAGCAGGTGCATGATGCGTGTTACCTTGTGTTACCTTTAATTAATCATTTATGTTACAGTTTTACTACTATAGTACTTTATCGGATCCTCTTTAAAAAAAAAAAAAAAAACATTTTCAATTAATTTATTATTATATCTTAAGAAAGTAAACTAAACAAAAAAGTAAAAAAAAAAAATTAATTAATTTTTTTCGCGTAAAAGAAAACGTGATTAAAAAAACGTTTAAATAATTTTTTTTTATTTTATTTTATTTCACAATATGTTTAAAATTTACGTTTTTTTATTCGATGCTATTACTGTTGCTGTTGTTGTTGTGCGTTGATTTATAAAAAAAAAAAATAAAAAAAACATTTCTTAGAATTTAATTATTTATTTTTGAAAGTCCTAGTAATTTTTTTTTTTTCTTTTTATTTTTATTAATTATTTAATTAAGAATTTTAAGAACTTGTGATTTATTTAGCAGAGATATTTTTCATATTTAGATTTTGATTTAATTATTTAGTAGCTTAGTTTAAATAAAAATGACAATTTGGAAGAGTATTATTAATAAAATACAGCACATAATATCGAAATGTAACTAGTAGTTTAGTGTAAATTATGTGTAATGCTGCATAGTATATAAAAAAAAAAGAAAAGAATTAAATTAATGTAGAGGGTGTTTCAAGAGTTTTATTACCATTTACCAACAATAGTGAATTTTTTTTTGTAACATTTTAAAACAATTGTCTTCGTCGTCATCGTCGACGTCCTCAATATGTAAGTGAGAGAATAAATTGTTTTAACTTTTCAACTTGACTTGTTAAATACCTTTTTTTTTCTGTTTTGGTGTGTCGTTAATGTTTTGTTGTACTTTTATCCTCTTGTAATAAACATGCTTTTTCCGCCTTCGAGTGTATTGCTTCTTTTTTTTCTTTCTTTTCTTTTCTTGTTGTTATTACCACAGTCATATATATATATATATATACATAATTTGCTTAATAAAAAAACAAAACTCTTTTATTTGTTTTATTTTTAAATTTAACTTGACTTTAAAATTGTAATAAAAACCGAATGAAATTCATATTTAATATGCCTTTTGCTGTCTTTTTCTCTGTCTGTACGTCTGGTTTTATTTAATGTTTTTTTTTTTTTCTTCTTGCAGCATACATACAATTGTAATTTTTTATTTTTTTTTTTTTGCTACATCAAATGAATAAATTTTCGTTTGTTGTTTTTATGAATTACATATTGTGATTATGTTGGTGGTAAATAGAATCAATTTATATTAATATAAAACAAAAAATAAGATCACAGTAGATTGTTCATGAATTATTCTTTGTACCTTGAAGATGAAAAATGTTTAAAGGGGTTTTTTTTTTTGAAAAGATTAAAAGAAAAGTCTATACACCGCTTTTCGTAAGATCCCTTTTTTTTTTTACTTCTTTAATATCTATTCCTCCCCCAGCCAACATGAATCATAATTTCACCATACTAATTTATGTTTTCTTAGTTTATTTATACTATGTGACAACAATAGTAATAAAACGTCGTTTATGTGATTATACTAAAATGTTGTTGTCATTAATTTTATTTTAATAAGAAGTTAATAAAATAAAATAAAATAAATAAATGTTCATTTTAAATTAATTATGGTGTTATTTTTAACGTGAAATATTTTGCGTCACTCTTAATCATTTTACAAAAAATTTATTAATGCCGCAACTTTTCCAAAAATTGGTAAAATGTGTGGAATTTTTTCTGTTTTTTTCTTTTGCGCTATTCAAAGTGATCACATTTTATGCTTTTATAACGTCATGTTATTTTATTTTCTAGATTGTTTATTGCGTCATTAATAATTATTTTTGCATTTTTTTTTTTTTTTTTTTGATATTTTGAGTATCTACTGTGGTTTTTTTTTTTTGGATCACTGTGTACTTTGCTTACAGAAACTGTGCTATATTAATATATATATAGAAATCATAATAAAATTATAAAAACTGAAATTGAATAGCTGAATATAAAGTTTCTGTGGATGATGATGATTTTGATTATTATTTAAATGCAAATAAAAAAAGGTAAAAAAAAAAAATATTTATGCTGATATTTCTCTGTCCGTACACGTACCTACCTGTTTGTTGAATAAAAAAGGAAAAATTTTATTAAGAAAATTCAATAAATAAAAAATAGAAAAGAATTGATGAATTGTGATGTAAATAAATGAAGGAGAATTCTTCTTTTTAAAGCCATGGTAAAATGATTACAATTTATGCTACTCTGTTATTGTTGGTGTTGTGTTGGTTTATTTATTTATTTTTCTGTCTCGTTATTTGATATGTGTATGTGTTATCCACCGTTTCTGTAAATCAACCAACTAACCATTTATATTATTATCAATATTGATTTTATAATTTTCATCATCAACAAAATTTTTGCGTTTTTTTTTTATTAATGAAAAAAAAGAGAAAATAAATTATAATGACGCTGATTAAAGTAGCGATGTATGTATGTATGTATGCGTTTCAGCCAGAAATATTATCATTAGAAAATTATTATTATTGTTTTTTATTATTATTGTACTTGATTTTTTTTGTTAATTAACATATAGAAACGCTTATTTGATTATTATTATTATTATAAATATTATATTTGACTTGTTTATTTATTTAATGCTTTTTTATATACATATATATATTTATGTTGATAAAAAAAGATTAGGTTAGGTACTATTATTATAATTATTTATTTTATTTTTCTGTTTTTTTTTACCAATTTTTTGTTATCAATTTTTTTTCTTTACTTGCGTATAAACATTTTTTCCATTTATTAAGCGTATGGAATTATTTTCTTTAAGAAATTAAATGCAAAAAAAAAAAAAAAAATAATAATAATAAAATTGTTATGCTTTGGTTAATAATAATTGTTAAATAAATGCTAAAAATATATATATATATATATATACCATAATAAATGCAATAAATACATATAATCAGCAGATTTATTACTGATAATGTTTTTTTTATTTATTTATTTTCGATTTTAAACTTTGTAATACATTAGGCTTAACTGTGATTAAATTAGAAAACCAAAAATGATTAAAGCACAAGACAGAAAAAAATAGAAACACATTGACGAATGAAGAATGAAAAATAAAAATCCAGTTAATTTACGAAAGCAGTGTGTTATGTGTTAATGTTGCGGCCCACATATGTTGCATACATTTATTTTCGCGATTTATTCTTTTTTTTTTTTTTTTTTATGCATTTGGTGGTTTTTGCTGCTGCTACTGTTGCTAATTTATTTTCTTATTATTGGGTTTTTATCTTTGTTTTTTTTTTAAATTTTTTAATTTTTTTTATTGGTTTGCTAACAAAAAAACATTTTGAACTCAATTTCTTTTTTTTGCTTGAAACAATCATTTAAAATTCAATTCACATTGAATGTGATTTTAAAATTGTTTTTTTTTTTTTTTTTTTATTATTTTGCAAACATATTTTTCATGATTCATTGCGTTTTGTCGAATTATTTTTTTTTGTATGATAGATAGAGGAGAGGAATGATGACGATGATGATGATTTTTTTGGTTAAAATGAATAAAAATTATTTATTTAATTGCATTTACCGTTTTTTTTGTAATTTTAATTTTTCTTCGTATTTAATTTTTTTTTTATTTTTTTTTTTATTTTTTTTTTTATTGATTAGCTGACAGCCTTTTATAGTTTTTTTTCTTTTTTTTTTTTTTTGTTTATCAGAGTTTTGTTGGCTTTAAAAAAAAACAAAAATGGTTAATTAAATTTAATTTGTCTTTAAAGATGATTCTTTTTTTTTTTTTTTTTTGTATGTATAAAGATGATGGAAATTTATCGCTGTTTATTTTTAAACTATGGCGACAAATTTTTTATTTATTAGTTGGTGGATTTATCTCTTGCGTTCATAATTATTGTTGTGATTTTTATACAAAAAAAAAAAAAAAAAACAATTTTAAAATTAATTCGTCAAAGTGGTTTTTCATGGATTATTAAAGCTATAGGAATGCAAAATATTTTTCTTTTCTTCCTTTTTTTCTTATTTAAGTAAATGTGCAAAAGTTTAATTTGTAAGACACACGGGCAACGTCGTAATACTGTGCAAACACAAAATTTGTTTTTTTTTTTTAGAAGAAGATTCAATTTAATTATTTTTTCTTCGAATTTTATTAATTTTTTAGAATTTTTTTTTTCTATTTATTTTTGTTATATTTTTTTTGTGATCAAAGAAGTTTAAAAAAAAAAAAATAAATAAATAAATAAATAATTAAACCTAATTAGAACAAAAAAAAAAAAAATAAATAAATTAATTTTTTATTTTTATTTACATTCTGCACCTTGACATTATTGTGAGTTGAATGTTTTCTCATTTGTCAATACAATTGGCAATCAATTATTTTCATTTTTGTTTTATTTTTTTCTCTTAATTAATTAATTAATTAATTTAGTTTTTTTGTTTTGTTTTTACTTTACAATACTACATCACATGATCATGATCAATTGACGTCGTCATATATTCTCATCTGATTATTTATTAAATAAATGAAAGAGAGATTGACGTTTGTTGTTTGTTCAAAGTTGATATGTTTTAAATTAAGAATTAAAATTTGATTGTTGGTGGGTTAGTTGTGGTTGGTTTTGTTGATTCGGTGTGTGAGTAAGTCTTCTCGGTAATTTATATTTGTACATGGTGTGTATGGAAATTTGTAATTTAAATAATAAATACACCACCGCGAAATCAAATATTTTTCTTACTCTTTCTTTCTTTCTTTCAATGAAATTAAATAAATAATTCAATTAAATTATTTTTTTTTTTTATTTTTTCTTTAATATATATTTATTACATAATAATAATAATAATAATAATAATAACAGAAAAAGAATTTCTTGTTATGGAATTTTTTTTTTTTTATAATTAAAAAAGAAAAAGAAAACGCAAAATTTTGGTAAAAGAGATTTTTAAGCTTTAAGCTAAGCTTTATATGTTGTTGCTATTATTTCAGCATGAATATTATTGATAATTGTTTTGTTTACAATTTTTTATGTTTCTCATAAAAAAAAAAATTAAGATTTTTTTCTTCTAATCATGAAATGTTATCGTAATAAAATTGACCTGGCTCTCACTCTCTTTCTCTGTGTGTGTATGGCGTGCTGCCTTCATTTATATTTTTCTACTTTGATTTTAATCGATTTTTTTTTTCTTGATTGTTGTTCACTTGTATCGTGCTGTTATTGTTGTGGAGCTTTTATGCTTTTGGTTAAATATTTATTTTATTGGATTCATAATATAAAATATTATATGCAAAAAAAAGAAAAAAAAAAAAGATTATAATTTGCCGGTTAGATGCGATTCATAAACAATTTTTGCTTTTTTTTTTATTATTATTATATCATTAATTGAAAGGAAATTTTTGTAAAATATTTTGCTTACGTGTGTTTCACGTTTTTTTACTCACTAACATAATGTAATAATTGCATTTGTATATTCTTCTTTTCTCTAATCGTAATTGCAATAGTAAAATACATGCAAATGTTGTATTATGATTAGAAAAAAAAACTATGAAACAGTGAAATTTTACAGCGCAAAATACAGTGAAAATAATTTATAAAATTAAATTAACATATATGTAGTATATGCTGCTTAATAAATAAATTTATTTTGCACAAAATTTCTTTATATAAATTAATGGAAAAGAAATAGTTTCATGTGTTGTGTGTTGTGTTGTGTTTTGTTGTACGTACTACGTACTCTCATTGTTGGCTGCTGCGGCTGCTGCTGCTGCTGCTGCTTCTGCTGTTATTGTTATTGTTGTTGGTATATAAATATATGCTGCTTAACGCTTAATGTTTTTTGATTTAAATTGTAATTTATAATTTACATACACACATTAGTATAATATTAAAAATGAAAAAGTAAAAAAAAAGTAAAAAAAAAATGTGAATATTTGAACTTAATCGTTGTGTCGCGCTGTTTTATTTTTATTTTGATTCAACAACAACAACAACAACAGCAGCAGCAGCAGCAGCAGTATTATGTATTTGCAATTTTTTTAATATTGCAAACGATGATTTGCGTTTTGCGTATTATTATATCGCGCGTCTCGTCATGTATTTTAATTTTCTAATTTAAAAAAAAAAAAATAAAATAAATTTGCGAATGTGTGTGTGTATGCGTGCTAAATTTATTTTTTTTTTTTTTTTATCAACATGTAGATAAATAAAAAATTTTTTTATACAACATCAAAGCAGCTGTTTTCTGTCATTTGTAATATACTATATTGAAGAAATATGGAAGGAAAGCGAAAAAAGTAAAAAAAAAAAAAAAATAAATAAAAAATCTATATACACATGTGTGTTTCTTGTTTCATATAATTATTACATACTGTTGTTGATAGCTATATGAAAACTATGTACATATTACTTGCGAGGAGTGGAGCTCCTCCTCACACATGCACATATGTATATAAAATTTATTTTTCTTAAATAAAAAAATTTCCGACAAAATTCAATTCTCAATTCATGTTCAGTCAGTTTTGTTTTTATTTTTACAAAAATAATTTAAAGTTTATTTTAAAAACAGTTTGAATTTGATGTTGGCCGTAAGAACGTTACTGGCGGTGTAATAAAATCACAAAATAATTGTTTTAATTTATTTATTTATTTATTATTATTATTATTTTTTTTTTTTCAATTTTTTCTTTCGTTAAATTTATTTTCATTTACAATACACGTTTGTTACAGTTATTGTAAAAGTTTTTCTTTATTTTTTTTTACCTAAGAAAATAATTTTGTGATTTAAAAGTTAAAAAAAAAAAAAAATAGTAAAAAAAATTATTATCAAACGTAAAACACCGGTGTTTGTGTGTATTCTCTGCAAAAGAAAGAAAATAAAAAAATGTTTTCAAAGAAGAAAGCATAGAAAATTTAATTAACAATTAATTTGATTGATAATTACGTATTTATATTTATATAAATTTTAATATTCGTTGAAAATTAAAAGTGTATTTGTTTTTAATTAATTACTGTGCATAAGTTATTTAATAATAATTATTATTATAGAAACTGAAAAAATTAATTAATTAAACACTTAAATATGTGTGTTAGTAGTTAGTTCGTTGGTTTGTTTGTTTTGGCTATGCTCTATTGTAATAATAATAATAATAATAATTATTATTATTTTTATTATAAAAGTTTGTGTATAGATTATGACGTATTTTCACGTTATTATTTGCTAAAAGTTAATTAGTGACTTATAAAGAATAAAAAATTAAAAATAAAAAAGAATAGAATTATTATTAACACCATAAATAATAAATAAACAATAAAAAATGATTAAATTTATTGTTGCTGTTTTTAATTGTTAACAAAAAAAAATATTTTTGTTGTTTTTTTGAATAATTAATTCACGTAATATTGAAAATGTGTTGTTTTTGTTCGGCGTTTTGATTCATTTTGATTCTTAACTATTAAAAGACAACAACAGCAACAGCAATAAGAACGAAAACGAAGAATTTTTTATTATTATTTTTTTTTTTTTAAGCTATATTTAAACTCACATGATGATGATGATGGTGTCGTCGACGATGTTTCTATTGAAACGAAACTTGCATTATTCAAGTATTTGTGGTCGGGGGTCCCTCTAACAATTTATTATTCTATTGTTGTTAGAATTTAATTTTTGCCAAATCGTGGTAATAATTTTATGTTGTAAACAAGTTTTATTTCGTTGCTTTTATTCGTTATGTTATGAATTTTTTGTGTATTTATTTATTTATTTTATTTTTACTGCAATTAAACGAATAAAATAATAAAAGAAAAAGAAAAAAAAGTGTAATTGATGAGGATAAATTAAAATTAATTTAAAATAAAAAAAAGAAAAAGTTTTTAATAAAGTGTTTGGTTTTGGTTTCGTTTTATCTCATCGTCTATTTATATTAAAATAAATAAAAAAAAAAAAACGAAAAACAAAAAACAAAAAAAAAAAATTAAAATTTCAGTGGCATCGAAAACGAAGATGAAATCTTTTCATGTGCTCAGTTGGAGGCACAACAACAGAAACAAGAACAACAACAACAAACACCTTTACCAAAGGAAGGGAAAACAATATCAAAAACAACAATTGAAACTGCAACAGCAACAACAGCATCAACATCAGAAACAACAATTAAAGAAACAGGATTATTACTACAAAACAATAATAAAGAATTACCTAAAAAATTACAACAACAGAACGTGAACATTAAAAAAGTAAATTTAGTGAATAATAATAATAATAATAATATTGTGAAACAAGAAAGTATATGTGAAATACTAACGACACGACCAAATAATCATTTAAATATAAAAAACAACAATAATAAACAATTAGTGGATAATAATAATATTATTATTGATGGTGATAATAAATTAATTAAAAAACATATAGAAACAATTAAATTTGTGGAGAAAATTCCAAATAATGAGAATAATTTGAATTGTAAAAATATTTTAAATAATATAAATGTGAATAATAATAAAAATATTATTCAAAAAGCAATCGCAACAGTTCAACCAATAATTAATACAAAAAATAAAATTGATTTAGCTATTGAGCAATTGAGCAAAAATAATCAAGGACAACAACAACATCAGAATAATATTATTAATAATTTATTATTATCACAACAGCAGCAACAGCAACAGCATCAATTAAAATTATCAAATAATCAATCTGAGCAATATCAAGTGACGTCGCAAACATCACCATCATTATCACAACAATTAACAACAACAACAACAATAACAGCAACGACAGCAACAAATTCACATTTATTTCCTCAAGTAAATCATTATACACGTGCTCGTTCTGTTACAGCAGCGATATTTGCTGCAGCTGGTAGACGTCCACAAACGTCAATTATACCAACGACGGTTGCATCAACAGTTGCAATACCAACAACTGTTGTTAAACCGTCACAACAATTAACAACCACACAATATTATACAAATATTTCACAAAATAATAATATTAATAATAATAAACCGGCACCACCACCACCGCGTTATAATAATTTTATAAATTCTAAATGTTATTCAACAACATTACCATTATCGGGAGGAATAGATAATAATTTAACATTTTTGGGTAATTTATCAAAAGCACAAAACGCAACAACAAAAACATTTGTACCGAGAACAGAAGATATGAACAAAGGATTTTATTTATATTCAGAGGAAGAACCTGGAATTACCAGTGAGTGGTTTTTTTTTTTAAATTAATTAATTGTTTTTTTTTTGTATTAATTATGAACCACATAATTTTCATATCAAAAGTTATCAAAAAAATTTTGATTACAATGAAATTAAATAGAAATAATGAAGTAAAGTAAATTAATCCAAAAAAAAAAATTATCTTTATAAATCGTGTGCGCGCTTAATCTCTGTTTAAAAAATGAACTTTTTGTTTTTCCTGATTTAATTTTAATTCTAACAAAAAAATGTATTTATTTTTTTTTTTGTTTAATAATTTAAATTGAACCCACTTGAAAAATAAGTTTAAAAACCAAAAAAAAAAAAAAAAAAAAAAAACATTACATGTACGAAAAATGTAGAAAAATGAGAATAATAAGTATAATTAAGTATAGAAATAACAACATAATATATGTATGTGTACTACATGTGATTGCACGCGTGTTTGTTTGCATATGTGGGTCTCCAATTTAAGTAATTATTTTTTTTCAAAAAGTGTTTTCCGGTGGTTTTTTTTTTTTCGTTATTCATTCTCTATTGTTTGTGTAAATTATTCTCGCGTGTTTTCCAATTAAAATGTTAAAATATATTTGTGTGTAATTTTGGTGTTTTTCTTTTTTATTCTTGATTTTTATTCACAAACAATAATTTTTTTTTTGAATTAAGACACACAAAAATCATAAATAAATTTTTTTTTTCGTTTTTAATCTTTTAATTTATGTTTTGGAATATTTTTTTTTTTTTGAATTAAATTGAAAATTAGATAAATTTTTCACCCATAAAAAAAAAAAAAAAAACAAAAAAATCGTTTCGTTTTATCAAAAGAAATAATAAAAATAAATTAAAAGTTTAAAATGTAATAAAAATAGGTAAAATTCGGTGGAATTATAATAGGTTTAGGTGGTAGGTAAGGTAAGGTAAGGTATGGTAGATGGGTGAATTATTTTTATTGATTAAATTCGTTTTTTTTTTTAAAAATGTTGAACATTTTTGTAGAAAGTTTATTAGTTTAAAATCATTTCTTTTTATTTTACCCACTTTAAAATCAATATTCCAATAAATTTGATCAATTTAATTTATTTTATTCATTTTCACAGTACATAATTAACTTAAGTGAAGCATAAATGTTGTCGTCGTTGTCGTCATTATCGCCATATTTTAAAAGCGAAATAATTTTCTTATATGGTGTAGAAAGAAGTAACATTAAATAATTTATTTCAATTAAGACTTTTTTAAAAAAAATGTTTTATTAATTGACAAAAAAAAAAAAAACAAAAAAGCAGATGAAAAAAAAAATAAATAATAATTCACGCGAGATTATTTGTCTCTCTACTGACTACATTACGTTTATGGTATTGAGTCAAATGAATTCTCTCGTTTCTTGATTTTATTTTTAATACCATTGCTAATTAAAATTATGGCTTAAATTCTTTGCTACATATAAACATTTTTATTTCATCTTTTATTAAATATTTTTCTTTATTTTTTTTCTTTCTTAAATCAAATAACAAACAAATGGTGGATGGATGCTAATTAAATTACTATGAATGTGTTAAAAAAAATGCTTTTTTCTTTTATTGTTTCATTTTTTTTGTTTTCTTTGAAACAATACAAGTAATCTTCGGTATTATTATGATTTAAGAAAAAGATTTTTTTTTTTTTATTATTGGAAAATTAATTTAATTTTCGTTATGGCATGTACCATCACCACTTCTACCTTTATCACCTTTATTTGATGATTAAATATGTTTGCATTGAATTGAAAACCTATTGATGATTACGTTACAATGGTTTTTCTCTTTTTTTTTTTTTTTTTTTTTTTAAATGAAAAATAATTATCGAAAAAGAAAATTTTACTTGACGAGTAAATTAAAAAATCCCTTTTAACCTATTTCCAGGTAAAATAAATTGATTTTGCTAAAAGGTAAAATTTCTGATTCTGTTCTGTCCAAATATTTTGGTTTCATTATCAGAAATGAAATTTTCTAACAAATTCATTAATCGAATAAAAATTATATTTTTTTTTTATATTAAATAATCGTTATTAAAAAATAAAAAAAAAAAAAATATCGATTGATTGATTGATTGTGAATAAAGAAAACAAGACAAAAAATATTATTTTAAAAATAAAGATTTAATTAGTATTATATAATATTGAATATAAATAAATAAAGAAATCGTAATCATCGTGCGATGTTAATTAGTTTTGTCAATTATCTTATCTCATTTAAACATTATTTCTTCGTTGTCTTTACTTTTTTCTTTTTTCTATCTTTTCCCCTGCTTTTATTATTTATTTCTATCGTTTATGCATTTTACATTGCTAGTGTTAATATGTCACGTTCATATTAAATAAATTTTTTTTTTTTTGTTTTGTCTTGCACTTGTTGTTTATACACATGAAAGATAATTTATTTTTTTTTTCCTTTTTAATTAATTTATTAGTTGTTTTCATGTGAATCATAATTAAAAAAAAAAAAATTTATTTCTGTGCATTTTTAATTATATTTTTCTGTTTTGATTATTTGTTGCGGTTATTTTTTTTCTCTCTATCATACACCATTTTCCTGTTGGGGTTATGTATAATAGAAATATTAATAAATCATTGGTTTTTGTATTGAAATTATTTAATTAATTTTAAACCACATTTGGTTTTTTAGTTTATTGTTTTTATTAAAAAGCGCGCGACAGTAATTTATTTAGTTCGTCTCAAACGAATAAAGTTTAATATTTAAGGTTTTTTTTTTTGTTATATTGTTACTTAAGTTTTAAAACCCCATAATTAAGTAATAGTTTTGTTATTGTAGAAAATAGTAGAAAATAGAAAAAATGAAGAAAATATTTTAATTTAATTGTTTTGCTTTAAATAGTTTTTTTTTTTTTAATAATTAATCGTAATTAAACTAAACAGCTTAATTAATTAATGTGAAATAAATATTTATTTATTTTTTTTTTTTTTCAATTCTAATCGATTTCGTTAGTATTTTGATATATACAGAAAATAAAACATAAATGTATATTTCATGTCATGATTATAATATTGATAAGAGTGTGTAATTAAATAAAAAAAAAAAAATATTTTTACACAAATAATAATTAAAAGATAATGAAATAAAAAAAAAAATATATATTTTTTAGACGTTTTTAAAAGGCAGAATCATATAAACAAGCAAAAGTAACGTACGTTGCTTAATTTTGTTATAATAATTTACTTTACAAAAATTCTTTCTATTTAATAATAAAGTTTGATGTGTGAAGAAAAGTGTTGATAATTAATAAATAATTAATAAAATTAATTGTATAATAATTATTATTATAATAATAATAATAATAATAAAAAAACAATTAAATTATATTTTAGTGTTGAAAGAAGATACAGATGATTTAACACATCTGGCACCAACACCTGGTGATACATGTATCTCATTGGAGGAAACAACACCATTTTTTTCCGATGTTTTTGATGGTTTTATTTTACCAGAAACTTATTGTAGTTTATTATCAGATGATATTAATTCACTTGATTCACAAACAAGTCAAAATCATAAAACAAATATTGATCCATTATTAAATCATCCAGACGAATCAAGTAATACAAGTGGCTCATCACATTTATTATCACCGGGTGGTATATCAAAGGTGGGTTTTTATTTAATTTAATTTAATTTATTATTATTTGTTATTATTTCTCTCCTTAAAAAAAAAAAAAAAACAAAAACAAAAACGATTCTTCAGCGTCAATACACAAATTCTTTGTAAAACAAAAAAAATTAAAATAGAAAAAACCATTTTTTTTCCTGTATAATAATTTAATTTTAATTTTTTTTTATTTTTGGTGGTTTTTGTTGTGGACGACAACAACGACGACGATTTATTTTTAGATAAATAAATTTATTATAATAAAAAATCTGATTTTCTTCACGAAGAATAAAAATGAAAAAAAAAAAAAAAAATGTTGTGTGTTGACAAAAAATTAAAACAAAGTAAAGGAAAGAAAAATTAAGCGAGAAATAAAAAAATGATAATAATAATAATAATAAATTAAATGATTTAATGTTTTTCTTTCTGTTTCTTCATCTTCTTCTGTATTTTATAATAATAATAATAATAATTTGAATTTTTTGTAGTGTACTGAAGGAAGTAGTTTATCGTCATTGTGCAGTCCAAATGGTTCACTGCCAGAAGACGAATTAGCATTTATGACAATGAATATAGATGATGATATGGATTTAACAATGCGTGCACCTTATATACCAATGAGTGAAGGTGATGATTTACCTATATTAATGTCTGATGACTTAATGTGGGGCGCATTTCCAGAAGGTTTAAGCCTTCATAAAGGACTTAATTGTGACTTAAATGCTCGTGATGGTGGTGGTGGTGGTGTTATTACATCAGCTGTTTTAAATTCAAATACAAATAAAAATAATATTAATTTAAATAATGAAAAGATTGAATCGAATTTAGCGGCATTATTATGTAGGACGAATACAAATTCGCCACTACTACAACATCACCATCAATCGCAACAGCAACAACAGCAACATCAAAATCATCATCATGGTCATGGCCATAATAATAATAATAATCAGCAACAACAACAACAGCAGCATAATCATCAACAGTTAAATCAAACACAACAACATCAGCATGATATAAATAGTAAAAAAACAAAATTAATTGATCAAGGTGGTGGAAATTTTGTTGATCATTCGGATGATTTAGGACATGTCTTTAATAAAAATTGTAAGTATTATATAGACAGACACATAATATAGGTAGTAGTCATCATGATATGCCATACCCAGAGATTGTTTTTGTTATGAAGAAACAATCAGAATGATGGCAAAACAACAAGCAAAAGAAAAAGTTGAAAAAAAAAATCTCATTAGTCTTGTTTTAAGTGAATCCAATTTAAAAGCGAAAAGAAAAAGAAATTCGTTTTTTGTTTATTTATTTAAAAGAAAAATAAAAACGCACACATTGCGTCTATCGTCGTCTAATGATTTTTCTTTTCTTTTTCTTAAATATTCATATGATCATCTAGAAACCATATGATAAGCGCGTGGCAAACTATTAGTCGACAACGACGACTCGGTCTCCTCTTCTATTTTCATTTAATAATATTAAAAAAAATAAAAAATAACCCAAAATACATATTTTCTTTAAATATTTGTAAACTAAAGAAACAAATTATGAATTTTTTTTTTTTTTTGCATTAAAAATAGATTTTTTGGTTAAAGATTTTTCTGTTTTTATATGAAAAATTATTAATAGATGAACGAACGAGAGAACTTTATGTGTGTAAAAAAATAAAAACACCCAATTCTAATTACAAAATTGCTATCCTTATTCTATGCTATAAATGTTTCATTTTATGTTTGAATTTTTCAATGTTACATTTGATTTTCGTTTTTAGTAATTGTTATTCAAATAATAGATGATTTAACTAAAATTGATTTAAATCGCCTGTGTATTTTAATACTGAAACTAATAAGAAAGAAGATATAAATCTTCTCATCGTTGATGTTGACTTTTTTTTTTATTTGTTTCAATTTTAAATACATCCCGCAATGCTTTTTTTTTTTTTTACTATTTAAATTAAAGTTTATTTATGTATTGCAATTTATTTATTACATCAATTCTTCTCTTAATGTCGTCGCAGAGATTTATTTTCGTTGTTGTTTTTTTTTCTTCTTGGGATGTGAAGAGATGAGTAGATGTAAGAAAAGATGTCGATTATATAACATTTTTGTAATGTTTGCTTTCATGCATACTTATAAATAAATAAATAAATAAATTGATGAAAAATTATCAGCAACAGTTTAATGTATGGCTTGTTGATGATGTATTTGTTAAGTTTTCTACTACTTTGTTTTGATCAATCAATCAATCAAATTAAATCAACAAGTGATGAGATTTTTTTTTCTTTTAATTTTTCTTCTATTTTTTTTTTTTTGCTATAGTTTCTTTGCATAGTTATATATATAAAAATTTAAATGTTATTAATTAAAATTATTATTTCTATAATTTAAGGTTCAAATTTGGATTCATGGGGAATGAATGATTTATTAGAAATAAATATACAAAATAATTCACCAATATTAACGACACCACCGACAACATGTTTAAGAACAATTAAAATAGAAAAGACAAATGATAATATTCCAAATGTTATATCAGCACAAATAGATGGACATACATTTAATTTACAACAAAATATTAATAATAATAATTCAGATAATCATAATAATAATAATAATAGTAATAATAATAATAATAGTAATAATAGTAATAATAATAATAATATCAGCAAAAATCGAAATCCAACTATAACACTGATTACAAATAAAAAAGGTGAACGTACTATTTGCAATAAACGTCCATCAAATGTGTCAACAATTGAATCGAATAGTTCAAGCAAACGTGTTAAGCAATCATCATCTTCGTTAAATTGTCATTCATCAGGTTCTGTTTCATCAGTTGCAACGGTAGCAACTGTAACAGCAGCAATGAAATCACATTTATCCTCGTCATTATCATCGTCCCCGTCATCAAGATCATCGTCACCCAGATCAACAAATAGTGGTTCTTCGTCTAGATCCTCATCATTAGCGTCGTCACCATCGCCAAATGATGTACAATCATCACCGCAATTATTGCAACAATTAATGGCACCGTCACCGACACCGCAACGTGCCCGTTCTAAAATTGGTATAAAAGATGAACCAAGATGGAATAATGATAGAGGTGGTCAATCCCAAATGTCTGGTCTATCATCACCTTCGTCCAATTCTGTTCTCATGAATCTACTTGTTAGTGGCTGCGATGTAAGTGCAGGTTATATATGTTTAGTACCGATGCGTCCAAAAAAGACAGCAAAGGCTTAATTACACATATATGTTACCTTTTTAAAATTATCGTAATCTCTTAAAAAATAAATAAATAATTAAAAATAATAATAAACATCACTTCCTATCCCATATATACTAAATAAATTAGTATAAAACCACCCCACCACCCAAATTCGTTTTATTGAAAACAAACAATAATTCAGCAGTCAGCGCATCAATCTACTTATCACACCTAGTGTAGTAAGAATATGAAAATTATTGTAATAGGAAATAATAATTTTAATTACTGATTAATTAATTAATAAAAGTATAAGCTTTTTCTCTCTTTACTTGCATATTTTTAATTTTTCGTTTTTCGTTTTTTTTCTTTCTTTGGTTTTAATTTATAATTTTTCGTTTTATTATTTTTGGTTGTCTCTTTATTTTAAACTATTATTAATTAATTTGTAAGTTTTAATTTTTTAGTCAGTCATAGAAGATAAAATAATATATATATACAAAAAAAAAAAAAAATTAATTAATTAAATTAAATAAAATAAGAAGGAAGGATTAATTAATTTAAGGACGCAAAAAAAAAAAAAAAAAATTATTTAATATAAAAATAAAAAAATACTAAATTTGTTGTTGATGTTATATATTTGTTAATTGTATATTTGTAAAAAGGATTTTAATTTAATTTAACTAAAAAAAAAAAAAAAAAAATGAAAAAAAAAAAACTTTAATTATGTTTTAATTTAATTTAATTTAATTTAATTAAACGAAGAGGAGTCAACTAATTAATAATGATAATAATAATAATAAAAAAAATAAATTTTAAATGAAAATAAAACAAAAGGAATTATTTTATGTTGTTGATTTATTATTTTTAATTATAATTTAATTTTTATTTTAATTAATAAAAATAACAAAAAAAAAAATAATAATAATAATGCGAAAATAGTCAGTCAATGTAGGCAACATACAGCAGCGAACCAGCCAGCAACAGTAACACCATCATTATCATCATCATCTTATAGCTATAATAAAATAGAAAATGAAGAAAAATTATTTACACAAATAAATAGAAAAAACAAATAAAATATTTTAATAAATTTATCCACGATTATTATATATATCCGTCATTTTCTGTGATAACAAGAAAATAAATTATCTTCCTAAAAAAAAAAGAAAAGAAAAGATTTTTTATTATTTTTGATTTCTTTTTTAAATAAATTGTGGCGTAAAATAAATTGAGCGCCGATGGTACAAACTAAATTAAAAATGCAAATAAAGAAAAAAAAAATTTTTTTTTTTTTAGTAATTAAATAAAAAAAAAAATATATATAAAAAGAGTACAGAATGATTATAATATTTATATTTGGATAAAGATTTTTTAATTAAATAATACTGAATGATGATTACGTTTGATACGTTAATGTTTTTTTTTTTGTAATATTTAATATTAAACGATAAATCGATGTCCGATTCTTTTACCTCTTATTACATTATTAAATGTAAATAATAAATACAATTAAAATAATCATTCTGTAATTTTTTGTATAGTTAAATATAGTTAATAGTAAAAACCTACACAAAACACATTACTCACCAAATACTAAATTACAAAACTCTTGTAATCCTCCTACTACTTCAACATAAATAATAAATTAATAATAAAAAAAAGAAAATTTATTTATAAACTAAAACAACGTTGTCTATCTCACAAAATATTTATTTATATTTCATTAATAAATTAATTAATTAATTAAACAAAATTAAAAGTTCTCCTTAAAAAAAAAAACTTAATAAAGAAATGAAAAGAATGAAAAAAAAAAAACCCATCGAAAAAATATATTTAATTAATTTAACTTAACATAACTCAATCATAGTTTTTAAACACGAAATTTTTTTTTGTTTTTTTTTTTTAATTTTTTTTTTGTTCTCCTATTTTAAGATAATTATCTAAATGTAATATAAATAATTAAATAAATATATATAATAAATAAACGAAAGAAATAAATTAATTACAGATAATTTAACTTCTATAAAAATTCGTTTTATTAATTTTATTTGATTAAAAAAAAAAAAAAACGAATTAATTATACCAGTTAATATTAATTTAATCAGTGATTATTCCTGTTGTTACACATTTGCTTCATTTTATTTAATTAATATCTCTCTGTATAAACAATGTTTCATCATACCTAAATGTTGCATAATTATGCTAACAATTATAGTCAATTATAAACAAAATTCTTTTTTAAAAA
This sequence comes from Ptychoptera albimana, assembly GCA_961205885.1. Lineage (NCBI taxonomy): Eukaryota > Metazoa > Arthropoda > Insecta > Diptera > Ptychopteridae > Ptychoptera > Ptychoptera albimana. Next base: position 1,568,168 of record OY540805.1, on the reverse strand, counting down.
CACCAAACGAAATATTTGTAACAACCACTGATGCTGATCAATCACTGATCCTTTCTTTTTCTATACTTTTATTTTACGTGTTTTCTCAAAAGCACAAATTTTAAATAATTTTTTGCTAAAACTTCTAATTTCTAATTTAAAAAATAAATTAAAATAAAAAAAAAAACAAATGGTGTGTCTTACAAATAAATAAATTAATGAATGAATTAATGAATTAATTAATTATTGTTGTTGTATTAAAAATAAAAAAACAAAATATAATTATAAGAAAGGATATTAAAAGAAATAAATACTAATAAAAAAAAGGTGCATAAAAAAGGATAAAAATAATTAAAGTCTTCTTCTTCTTTAATTATTCTCTTTGTTTTTTTTCGTTTAATTAATTTTTTAATTTTTCTCCTTTATTTATTTTTTTTTTTTTGTAATTATTATTGATTCCATCCAAAGTATTAATTATATCTACTCATGTTTATGTTTTTTGAATTTTTTATTTAATTAATTAATATGAAAACTACCTAAATACAATAATAAATTGCGTTAATTAATTAATTAATTAACGCCTTAATTATGTTAATTAATTTAAGGTAAAGAAAATGGTTTTTAAGTAAAACAATTAAATTAAAAGTTAAATATTTAAATAAGAATATTATAGAGAAGGTTTTAGAGCAATTTTGTTTTATTTTCGATAAAAATATTAAATTAGTAAAAAGTAATTAACTAATGAAATTAGTGAAGAAAATATTTAGTTGTATAACACAAATTAAAAGACTTGATTTAATACTTGAAAAGGATTTAATGTTGTTTGCTTTTTAATATTAATTAAAGGATATGTTAAAACCGTTTTAATTTTTCTTTTTCGTTAATTATGTATGAAAGTAAATTCTAGGTGCGTTATTAGAAGAAAATAATAAAAAAAAAAAAAAAATTCATAGAATTTCATATTAAAATTGGCTAAATTGTAGTATAATTAGTATTAGTAAATTAATTAAATTCAAAATTATTGTAAATTAATTAATTAATTAAAAATGCAAAAATTATTTTAGGTGTATTAATAAATAGTTAAAAAAAAAAAACAAAAAAGCAGCAATAAATTCAAACTTTTTATTCAAATTTTAATTAACAATTAGTAATAAATTAAAATTACTAACTAAAAAAAAAAAAAAAATGAAAAGTAATTAAAAGTGTTGTTCTTATGCATTTTGTGTTGATAAAATAATTGGTGAAAGTAAAAAAAAAAAAAAAAAAACTAATTTAATTAAAAATTTTTCTCCTTTATAATTAAATCGAGAGAGTCAAAAGAAAAAGAAAATAGCTTTAAAACAATACAATTAATTAATTAATTTAAAAAAAAAAAAAAAATAAAAAAATGTGTTGCAAATTTATTACCAATACGTCGTTAATTATAATTAATGTTATATATCACCCTATAAAAATTTAAATTTAAAAAGAAATAAGAAGAAAAAAACTGATTAATAGTAGGGATAATAAAAAAAAAATAAATAAATAATTTATTCGTAGAAAACATTTGCAATTAATTAATGAATTAATACAAAGAGAATAAAATTTAAGATTAGAGAATATATATAAGGGGTTGTAACTTTTCATTTTATTTTTAGATTCCTTTAATAAAATTTTCGGAATTTATTAATCCCTTTTTTTGTTGCTGGTGCTCTCACACTAATTACAGTGGTAACACATTTTGACGGTGTTTACAAAAAAAAAAAAAAAATGTGTGGTTTTATCGTTATAAATTTTAATGATTTTTCTTCCTCCCCTTTTTTTTTTTTTTTTGTTTGGTTTATTTTCTTCAATTTTATTCATAATTTTAATTGTGTCCAGTTGGGTGAGTTGAGCTGTGGCACCTGATTGTAATTTTTTTACTGAAAAAAGCCAGCTCCAACGAACGACAATAGATAAAACAAAGAAATGTTTTTCCCATTTTATGATAATTTATTTAAATTTCAACGTGTAACACATTTTATACTTTTTTGAGAAACAAAATGTTAATCAATTCAAATCACTTCGTTTTTTTACCTTTTTTTTATTTTAATTTTATACCGTTATGGAATTTAATTACGATTTTAAAGAGAATTTTTAATTATTTACCTGTGTTTAAAAGGGAAAGTAGTTACAATCCCAACCCCATATTACATTGAATACATTTTTTTTAATAAAATGCTAAATTAGATGAATGTAGAATTTATTAATTAAAAATTATTCAAACTATTCGAACCTATTAATTAATTAATTAATTAATTAATATAAAAAAGAAAATAAACAAAAACAAATTCACAATTGAATTATAATTTCTAAGTATCTTAGTAATGTAAATTTAATTTTAGTCTGAAAATTGGAACTGATTAAGAAAAACAAAAAATATTTAATTTAATTAAATTAATAATAAAAGAAATAAATACCAAAAAAATAAATAAAACATTGATTGAGCTTGCAATTAATTAATTAATTAATTGTAATAAATAATTATTAATTAAGTAACAAAAAAAAAAAAATAGTTGTTTACTAAATTGATTATAATTAATATGTGTTGTGTAGATGATTTAAAAAAAAAAGAAATATATATAAAAGGGATGAAATAAAATTTATTTCGTTATTCCTTAATTAATTAATAAATTTTAATTTACCTAATTCGAAAAAAAAAAAAGAAATAATTTTTTTGCTTCTTTAATTAATTTTCGTTTTGTTTTCGTTTTGTTTTCGTTTTGTCATGAATAAAAGGCAAATATGAACAAAGAAGGTAAAATTGTATTAAAAAAGCAAAAAAAAAAAAGATAAAGACTTAGCGGAGAAGAGATGAAATTAATTAATTACTATTAATTAGTTAATTAATTATAAATAAAAATTATATATGATGTGTTAGTTAGTTAGAGTTTTCTGTGTACAATATTAAAGAGAGGTTAAAACTTAATTAATAAGAAAATGAAATTAAAAAAAAAAAATATTTATTATAAGAGGTGATTTTTAAAAAGGAAGTAAAGAGAGAAAATTATACAATTTTTATTATTTTTAATTAAATAAATAAATAAATAAATAATTAAGGTTAATTAAGATGTTCAAATGAAATAGAATATCTAACAGAAAAAAGATGAAAAAATTATTGTCCGGAGTTGGTGACATTTATTCATTCATTCATTCATGGAGAGATTTTTTATTTTTTTATTTTACTTTTATTTTCCCTTTTTCTTTATAGGTTTTTAATTACTTTATTATTTATAAACATACAAAGTAATTAATTAATTAATTAATTTAAAAAAAAAAATAAATGGTGTGATATAATTCGTTAATGATTTAAGAACAACTAGTCAGTCGACACCACGATTTTTATTTCATTTGATTTAGAACAAAGCATAATTGAACAAAATAATTAATTAATTAATTAATTAATTGTGTTTGTATGTGTGTGTGTGTTAAAAAACCATCAAATAACAACAAAATAAATGTATTTAATTATTTTTTATTCTATGGTGTTAAATTGAAAAGAACAGCAGCTGCTTTAATTGTTAGATATGCACCACAAATCCAACTATTTTAACATTTAATTTACTTTTGTTTTTATTAACAATAATTAATTAAATAAAAACAAAACAAATTTATTTAATAAAAAGGAACGAGAGAAATTATAGAAATGATTTATTAAAAAGAAAAATGATGAATTATAGGAACTAATTATAGGAGGATTAAAAATAAAATAAATGAAAACAAATCAACGTGTTATTCTATAAAGATGCAATAATTTATTATTAAAATTAAAAAAAAACAAGAAAAAAAAAAAACCAAATTATAATTATAAAAAATATTATAAAAATAAAAAATTATAAAAAAACCAAAAAAAATAATTGTTTTATATTTTATTCATTAATTAATTCAATTATTATATTTATTTATTTGTTTTTTCTGTTTTTTTTTTTTTATATAAAAATGATTTTTCTTTCTTTTTTTTTTTTTTTGTTGCAGGTACACACATACAAAATTTTTTATTATTATTATGCCACTGTTATTTTTAGCGGGTTAATACTTGATAGAAATTCGTTTTATTGATTGATTGATTGATTATTCTTTACGCATATTTATGTCATAGTTTTATGTTTTATTAATTGTCACGTATTTGTACATTATTATTTTTTTTTCTTTATAAACAAACAAAGGCCTGCCTGCCTCACAAAAATTAATAATTTAATAATTTCGCATAAAAAGTTTTCGGTTTTTGTCTTACTTTTGAAATTATTTCGCGTAAAATTAAAAATAAAAATAAAAACAAACAAATGTTTGATGATCACGTGTTAATAATAAATATTTTTGGTTTTTATCCATGGATGTTTATAATGTGGAAACAAAAAACAACCCAATGACATTGTGTTTGAAAAGAAAGCTAGAAAGAAGAACGTGTACGTGTAGTAAACTTGCTGCTGTTACCATTTCTTTACCATTTTTCTTCTTCTGATTTGTGCCAATCCATACGAAAACCAATCAACAACAAAAAAAAAAAAATGTCAACAAAAGACCTTAAATTATTCTAGTCGAAATTCAATTCAATTCAATTAAAATTACTTTTGACCTGACTACTACTTGGGTCCGTTCTCGTTTGTTTATATTATTGTTTATAACAAGCACATTTTCGCATATTTATTTATTTACCTTTTTTTTATTCTTTATATCTCCTCTCCACAACTACTACTACTAAAAAAAAAAAAAAAAATACACACAATAAAGCGAAAGCCTTTCTCTTTCACTTTAACACAAATAAAGCCACTCTTAAAGCTGAATTGTTATTCTAACAAAAAATGTTCTATAAAACAGGGAAAACAAAACGGAGAAAAAAGTTTTCTTTTCAATTTTTTCTTTTTATCCTGAAAACAACATGTTTGTATTGTACTGCACAGAGAGAGATTTTTCAACGAAAGGAAAAGGAAAAGAAATGTCTAAAAAAAAAAAGAAAAAAGAAATTCAGTGCTTTCGGTGCTTTTTATTTTTATTTTTTTGTTTTGTCGGTGGTGTAACATGACAAAAGGGTGGTGATAAACCTGCGCAGTTAGTTTATAAACTTTTCCTTTTTTTTTTTTCGTTTCGTTTCGTTCCTTCCTTTTATTGTTTGTGTGCTTTTTTTTTCATAATTTCCTTTTCATGCTCTCTCTTTAGATTTTTATTGTTGAATGTAATTACAGGATTTTTTTTTTTTTTTCTTTTTCATTCGTTTTCGGTTTTCATTTTCATTTGAAAATTCTTTTAGAGCTTTTATTGTTTTTTTTTTTTGACTTGATTTTTTTCTACCACCCATTCATTCATTCAAGCGATATATAAAACACATTGAGGAATTTTTATTTTTATTTTTTATAAACATTTGACATTTTATTCTTTCTTCTTCTGTGCTGTTTTTTTTATTTTTTTTTTTTTAATTTAATTGAACGATTTAAAATATATATCATCGCTTGGTGTGCTTGTCTATTTGAATGTTCGATAAATGAACGAATGAATGTAATGTAAAGCACCGTTAAAATTCACCCATCACAACTGTTATAAACTTTTGTGTAAATGTCAAAGTTCAATGAATCTTTTTTTATCTTATTTTCATGTAATTTCTATTGATTTCTGTGAAAACATCATGTAAATATGTATGTATTATGGGAAAAACTACACAAACAAAAAAAAAAAAAAAAACAAACATCTTCAGCTGGTTAAAATAGATTAAAATCTCACATTTTATGACCTGTTTACCAGAAAAATTCTTGTTTTTTTCTACGCTCTGTATCTGTAGTCCATGTTAGTTATTAAGACGTTTTTCTGATTAGTTTTTGGGGGTTTTTTATGGCAACAAGCATACAATGAATTGAATTTCATGTTTGTGTTGTTACTTCGCTTGATCAAACGTAATTAGGTAATTGATTTGATTTTATGAATAAATCGTTAATCCCGTTGTTATGATGGTCGTTGTGACGGATTAAATGAAAGAAAATTTCTCTTAAGAAAATCTTTAAATAACTAGGAAGACAAATAAGCTGATTTTTTGTATTAAAAGTCATTGAAAGTATTTACCCGTAACATTTTATTATAACAACAAATTCCATTAATTTAAACCCAGTTTAAAGACTTCCGAAAGGTGTAATGATACTAATTTGTCGTTCTCATTTCAATTTAATTTGATTATTACGTGATTGTAATAAATTTAAATTTCACTACTTATCTCATCATCCTGTTGTCCCAGTTCAACAGAAATTAAGTTTTCACTTCCATCTAATACTCTTTAATCCTGTAAATTGAATTAAAAATTTGTTTGTTTCTGTTTTTCTTATTTATTATAAATCTAATGGATTTTGAATACGTACAGGATTATGAGTTTTGGATAATTTGTTTTGTAATCTTTTAATAATACGTTTTCTGGTAATTTTTGGGGTTAGAATATCGTGATTTTTGATTATCCAATATTTTGATTATATCAATTGGATCCAATTGTTGTCGAATAATTTTCTTCTGCTCCTCATAGATATAAATCCACAAATTCACCACCTGATTGTAATAATTTATCTGAATTTTATTTAATAAAAAACCAAGAAAAATGCAACAATTCTCGCGTTATGGTTTTTTGCTTTTATTCTTCTACTGCAAATCAATTTGGCATTTTTCCAATGTAAAAAAAAAAAAATTAAATTAAATTAAATTTTATTTTATTCTCCTCTTGAAATATTTTCATTTATTTATTTAATTAAATTTATTTTTATTAATTTTTTCAAATATAAATGCTCTAGGCTAGGCGTTGTTATGTTTTTATGAATCAAAAATTCGTATAGTTATTTGGCATAAAATTTATGTGTACCACCCTGCTACAACTGCTGCAAAAACAGAAAAAAACAAAAATAATTGAATTGAAATTTATTGAATCAAATATAAAAGAATTTTTTTTATTTTTTTTATTTAAAGCTAAGATTATTAATTAAATTTATTTTTATTTAATTCTAGGCACTGCTGGATGTTATTGTTTGTTATCCTATTTTAAAGTTATTTCCTTATCCGACCTCCAACTTTCTTTAATTTAATTTTTATTATTGCTGTTGAATTATTTTTAATTGTTTTTTTTTTTTTTTTGTTTTTAATTTTTAGGATATATCAATGGAGTCATCGGAGTTAATGATTGATGATTCATGTAATACATCTCAGGATCGTTGTTTAAGTTCAGCATTAATATATGAACGTAGTCCGAATGTATTATTATCATCGACAGCTGTTGTATCAAAACCGAATCATCATCATCATCAACATATAACAGCAAATACACATATATCAAATCCTATGATTGGTGGTTGTAACGGTTTAATAACACCACCAAATCTACAGACAAGAAATTCATTGAATTTAAATGTACCAACAAATTTATTAACATCATCCGATATGGAATTATGGCGTTCGTCATCATCACAAGAATTTGAATTACTACAATCGGGTAGAAAAACGACAAAACAAACATTAAATGGTGGTAGTGGTCATATTTTAGATAACAATGTATTAGGTGTGACATCATCTTCATCATCATCATCATCGAACAGTGTTTTCTGTGATAATGATATACATTTTTCATCAGACAGTTCAATATCATTACCATCCGATTATTATTTAAATGGACAAGATTTTGAAATAAATGATGCTGAATTGGTGCTAAACGAGGCTGATTTTATAAAGGCTTTACAGGGTACCATGTCTTAATAAAAATCAAAAATCTAATCCCCCCCCTTATATTACATTTTATCAATCAATTATTATTATTTAATGGAAACAATTAATTAATATACGACGACAAAACAACACAAATTGAATTCATAAATTAAATTAAAAAAAAAAAAAAAAAACTAAAATTGTGCCATCATTTGAGTAAAAATAAATTAACCGAAAACCGTAGAAAGATTTTTTTTTTTGTTTTTATTGATTAAATAATTAATTTTGATTGATTTCAATGATTTAAATGAAAAAAAAAAAATATTCTCTGATAAGAAAGAACCTTTCATTCAATTTGTTTTGTTTTGTTTTAATTAATTAATTAATTAACTTTGGTAGAAAAAAATTCTTTTTATTTTTATGTAAAATTCTTTTTATTTTTGTAAATTTCTTGTTCCAGAATATTTTATGCACGTTGGGTGGGTTTTATTTAATTAAATTAATTTGTAAAGTTTTGTAAAACAGAATTATTGAATTGTGTTATAGTTCCGGTTATAAACGGTAATAATAGCAATGATTCAAACCACCGGTATTACCAATTTTATTTTGTAATATGATTAGATGGGAACTTTAACCTGTTGCATTATCTTTGTTTTCTTTATTAAAGCTAAATTAGTGTTTTAGTAACACTTTAACATAAATTAAATTAAAAATAAAAGTCTATTAAGCAGGATAAAATGCATTAAAACTATTAAATAACATTGAAAGTGACAAATAAAAATATAAAATCATTAATGCTGCAGTACCGTAGCAACCATATATCCCCCAAAGGGCATTTTTTTGTTTTATATTGCTGGAACACATCTTATAGTCTATAATTTACTTTTTTTGAATTATTCTTTTATTTTATTGTTTGTTTTAAATTAAGCTTAATATTTTGAATTTTCATTTTCTCTCTAAAATTTTAAATTTTCATCCTTTTTTTTTTTTTTTTTTTTTGTTCTTGTTGATGTGTATTACGTTTAATAAAATTATATAAATGGTGTGTGGGCGTTAATTTTTTTTTTCTTTTCTTTTCTTTTTATTCATTTTATACTCTTATTTTAGTTTAAAAGTTTCTTTGTTTAATTATCTATACATATATAAATATATCTATTGTTCTTTGTTTATTCAGTTAATTAAAAAAAAAAATTTATGTAAAAGGAAGCAAACCACAAAAATATTCATAAAAAAAAAAAAAAAAACTATAAAAAAAACGAAAAAATTAAAAAACAATAAAAAAAAAATCTATTTTAATAAAATAATTAATTAAATAACAAAATAAATATAATTTATATACAAAAAAAAAAATATATAAAAATAAAGATTAATAATATTTTTCTAATATTAATTAATTAAAAAAAAAAAAAAAAAAATCTAAATTAAGGCAAACAACAAGAAAAGATAGAGGGAAAAAATTAATTAATGAAAATGAAAATTGAAAATTTATATTAACAAAAAAATATTAAAGAAGATGAAAAAAAAATATATATGTTTTAATAAAAATTGGTTAATTATAAAATAAATAACACTGTGGTTGTCTTTATTTCCTTTCCAATCCTTTTTGCCTCATCATCATCCTCAACTTCCTTCAAAATTTCCTTTACAAATATCACCAGTTAAGTTCCACAATAACTTCCACGTTTGTTTAATATTTATTAGTTTTATTCTGAATAGTCATGAGCGCTGTAAGCAGTAAAATGAATTTGAAAAGTTTAAATGTCAAACATTTTGACGTAAACTAAATCCAAAAAAATTCTTTTTTGTTTGTTTATTTAAGAAAATAAAAAAGGATAAACATTATAGTGAATTTAAAAAGGATATTTAATGTTAATAAAATTAAAATATTAATAAATAATATTATATGGAGGCAAAATTGGAAGCATACCGTAATAAACAGCGACGCGAACTATTATTTGATGATATAAAAAGAAAATTTTTAAATATGGTTTCCTTTCATCAAATAAATGATAAAAGTAAAAAGGATGATGATACAGTATGCGAAAATGTTTGTATATATATCTATTGATATGTATGTTAATTAATAATTAAAAATTGTTTGTTTTAGATAAATGAAAAATTGTATAAAGAAAGTGATACTACCGGGAAAGAAGAGATTAATGCATATAATACAAATGAAATGGATACAAAGGCAAATGAATATCCAGAGATAATTAATAATTGGGAAGATAATGTCGATGACGAAGATGATGATACATATGATGATGAATCATTAGAAAATGTTACACCAAAAAAAGAACGTACCCTAACCACATACATTATGTATCTTGTATACTTTTTATTCTGGGTGACCTGCTATGCAATTGCAATTGAATTACAATTTGGTGTTGTCTATTTATTATTTTCAGCCCTATTTGGTGTTTATTTTAACACTAGAACTGGACCAAAAGATAAAAATGAAATAAGTGCATATAGTGTATTTAATGAGAATTGTCATAGTATTGATGGCACGTTAAAGGCTGAACAATTTGAACGTGAAATACGTTATGGTCCCTACAGTATATAATAAAACCATTTTTTCTGTGTTCTTTTACTCTTATTATAAATGTGATTTATTTTATTCTAAATACATTTTTATTTATATATACATAATCATACATAATTACATAGAAAATAAAGTCTATTTTCTTATAAAATAAAGAAAAAAAAAAAACAAATACAAAATAATCAATCATTGTTTTTTATTAATAATCCTTATCAATATAAAACCTTTCAAATGTTTTTGGAATTTTTCTTTTAAAAATTTATTAAATTTGTACGCCCATTTGTAGGCTAAATTATTTACTTATTCATTGTATAAAAGTAAATTAAAGTACAATTCACAATACGATCTGCATTATCCAAATTAATCGATTTAAATTGATAATGCAGATCATATTGTGAATGGTACCAAGGAATTCCAAGGAAATTAATAGTGATGCGATAAATCTTCCTGCCCAGATTAAAAAACAAATTTTTCATTTATTTCAATTCCATGTGAGTGGTCTGTTTTATTTATTCTTATTCTGATTTTTTTTTTTTTTTGTTAATTACATTTACACATTTATTCAAATTAATTTAATTAATTATTTATTATAAGTGATTTTAGTTTAGTTTAGTTTAGTTTATTATATATTTGGTGCAGAAAATATTTTATTTAAAATTTTTTTTTTTATTTATTTGTTATAATTATTAAAAAACTACAAACTAATAATATAATAAATGTGTGGGCTGTGGATTGTGGGTGGTTGTGGTGTTATAGTGTGATGTTTTTAATTATTTTTATTATTATTATTTACAAATATATATTTTTAATTAATTTATTTACATATAAAGATTGAAAGAATTATTATTATTATTATTTTTTTTTTGTTTTATTATTAATTAATTAATTAATTTAATTTTAATTCTTCAGTCCAACTAGTAAGGCTTAACAGAGTTATTTTTAATTTTTTTTTTTAACATTTATAATTTTTAATTAACTTTAATAGAAATAAAATAAAACAAAATTAAATTAAATTAATGGAAAATATAGGGAAAAACACATTTAAAATTAGAAGAAATAAATTTTTAGTTTGTTGGTTGTTGCGATTAGTTGCGATTTGTTGATTTAATTTAATTTACATAAATAAATTTATTGTATAATTTGGTGTTAGCATTTTGGTAAGAATGTTTTACGATTTGGTAATAGGCATAGGATACTAAGTGCCATTACCATATGCCATATTGAGTGGACAATATGATAATTTTGTTTTGTTTGCAAGAATGCGTAGCATGAGAGACCGATCATAACAAATACAGCGCCTAATGGTAAATATATCGCTAGATAACGTTTTGAGGGGAATAATTTTCGTGTACGACGGCACCGTATACCCCAGCTAACTGATATCAAACAGATGCCGGTTAGGGCCGGTGCCAAAAATACCCACAATGATTGTTTATTTAATTCAGTACCAAATGCTAATAAAATAGCACCGATCATATGTAGTAGGGAGACAAATGTTTGTCGAACATTTGACATGGCAATAAGTGTTACCCAGATTGCTAGGAGGCCACAATAGAAATCACAAAATTGTAAGACGCCGATCTTCACCAAACAGAAACTGTACTCGTCCTCGCCGGAGTCACACGCATGATAGAATGTGGAGAAGAACATTGCGAAGAAGTAGATGACGCCTTCGGTGTAGTACTTCCGACGGATCGCAAAGTAAATACTTGGAATGAATAATAAATTGCTCAGTGTGAGCAGTAGCGATGCCATTAGAATGGATATGCTGGATGGCACTTGTGAGTCCTCTGTACAATCCCAGCCGCGGTAACCTTTTATACACAAACATGTGGAGAATACAAAACCCCCAGACATATAGTGGTAACAGCGACCGTATCGGCCACAGCGACCGGCAACACACGGTGACGATGATATTGTGAATACAACGCTAGCATTGCACGAACCATTTATACCAACACTCTGCTCCGTTGCATACTTGTGATGAATTTCAAATTTTTTCGACATCTCTTGATAGTTGGTCGTGCACTTTGAGTCCATTATACACTCCTTCACCTTTAACGTTTCTGTTTCATTCATTGCCTTCAAGCACGCCTCGTCGCCTATACAATTGTGATAATAATTTGCATTTGCCGCACATGCACATGGTGCCACCATACTGTCGAGCAGTACTTGGTGTTTTTTTATGAAATCCTTAACACTATCAATAATTGTAATGCGGGCTGCCGTTTCCGCACCATGACAAAATAACCCCATTGTCACGTGCCACATGCCAGACTCTGGAAATGGAATATGCACCAACCCAGTGCTGGTGTCAACATTTGTATTATTAATTATGCTAGCAGCTGGAAATGTGTGATGACCGTAAACACATTTATCGGGCCATGTCGGTATACCTGGTTCTCCCAACCTCATACAAACGATAATCGTCTGATTATTAGCAAAGTTCTTTGCTTTCTTCCGTTGCTGCTGTTGCTGACTTTGCTTTATATCGTCGACAAAACGATGATTATTCTCTGTGCTGCTATCAACTAGTTTTTCAGCGACAGCATCGGTTGGCGATGTGGTGCTATCACGTCTCCGTTCCGTGGTTACAGCACTAACCGTTTTAATATGTCCCCCATGATAAGTGTAAAATAAATTTCCTTTGTTATCTTCTTGCATTGCGACTGCAAAGCTTAATGTGCCGCCAATATCATAAACGTCGCCTACATCGAATTTCAGTAGGGCCGGATGTCCAGCTGTAAGATTTAATGTTAATGGCACAGAACCGTTGGTGTCCGGTAATAAATCATAGTCAAACATAAAGAATTCACGATAAGTTTGTCGCAATAATGGATAATTCTCGAGTAAACGATTACTCAGAAGATTATTGGCCTTATCCACAGATTCATCCCTAATATTTTCATCTTCAGTCAAACTGGTTGCGTTATTCGCATTTGTGCTTTCCGTCTGACTTTCATCCTCAGCATACTGATATGTTACAACAATGGTGAATTCCAGCTGATATTTCACCACTGCCGTTTCATTGCTCTCACTCGTGTTCGGCGTTGTTAAATTTTTCATCATCGTTGGCTCATCAACATCCATTAGAAAATCAATATCAATGTAATGCCAAGTGTTTTCATGCGGATAAAAATCATTACCTATGTCACCCGTTTGATTTGGATAGACAATCGAATCTTGTAGATAATTTTTAACACTTGGCAATGCGTCCGCTTGTACAAATAGACACACATCCGGACAGTCGAGACATGCAATTTGTATGCTCAGCTTCCATGTGACAGACAACACATTGTATGGTATAAAAAATTTGAAACTAACTGGTTCGGTTACATTACTTTGTAATAAACTTTTATAAATAATTCCGTCACTAATCATTATCGGTGATGCTCGTATAATTGACATCTCTGATAGTAAAAGCGTTTCACAGGAGGCCGCCAATCCTTAAACGATTATATAAAAAAAAAATGTTTAATCAATCTTTTAATTCAAAATCCATGTTCAAAGGTAATTCGAATACCTTGTTGTTCGATACGATCATTATTTGGATCGGTCCAACTAAGAAATGCGACCGCAAACCAATTACCAGGATTCGGTCCATCAATACTTAAATGTCTTGTGACACTATCCGATTGAAATTGTAAATCGTAAATCTCAAATCTATAAAATGGAATTAAGAAATTTAAATTAAAATATTTTTATTCGCTTCCAACGAAAACCAAACCTTTGTTCAGCACTTAAAAAATGACGGGGAAATGTTATATTTTCCGGACTAATAACTGGATAACTTCCAGCTTTTAAATATAATGTTACATCGCGTGGCTCGCAAATACGTTCTAAAATGAAAATTTGTTTTGCATTTAATAATGAACGAATTTGATGATATGAAAAAACTTACGAAAGGCACTTTTGGACTCTTCATAAGCTTTAAAACTAAAAAGTGCTGTCCGTGTATCGGATGGTATACGAAAATGTAATATCGAGACATCCTTATACGATGTATACTTTAATAATGTATTTGATGGTAAACGTACTAATGGTATCTGTCCATTAGCATTATGATTATAAAAAATTATTAATAAAAATAGTGAATAATTTATAATGATTATGGGAAACGACATGTTTCTGAATCGATTCGGAAATTCTATGTATTTCTTGTTGTTTTTAAAACATTTCTATTTTCATTAAGGTAGTTAAGTCACACTACTTTGGGGGTTTTTTTTTTCCCTTTCTATTCAATTTTAATTGGTTATCGTTGCTACACTCTTCGGGGGTTTATATATATATATATACTCTCCGCTGTTTTGCTATTATTCCATAGGAGAGATATCTGAAAATAAAAATAAAAATAAAAAAATTAGGTCAATTAGATATATGAAAAAAAAAAAAGAAGAAAAATAATTAGTTGGTGAACCAAAGTGGGTAGGGTTGGATAAATATTAGAGTAGAAGGCAGCACTTCAATAATTTATGATCCGTTAGACACTATCGAGTAAATTTAATTTAAAAAAAAAAAGAGAGAAAACACCTGGACATGCCCAATAGGAAGTGGAAATGAGGATTCATTATTTTGTTCTAGTATGAAAAACAGGGATGATTAACCTGTGGCGATTTATTGAAAAGTCTTTGTTTTGTCTTAAGGATAGTTAAGAATTAGAGCTTTTTCGTTCTTTCCCGAAGGTTTTTAAGGATTTTCAAAGTATTTAACGTAGCAATAATCGCGTTTCAAAATCCCTCTATAATCCACGATTTTTACATAACATTTTTCTATTCCTGATCTCTACACCTGTTGATCGTATATTTCCCGTACATATTTCTAACTAGACGAATTAATTAATAAAAGAAGAACAAGGGTGTTGACTCCGCAAAAAAAAAAAAAAATCTTCCCATTCAATCGAACATAGAACAAACAAACAAAAAAAAAATCAACAAAAGGTTTTACAATCAGAAATGTTCAAGGGTGACCATCAGCAGTTGACTAAAAATTGTTTTCCTAATAAAAATTCTTAGAAATCATCGTGGTTATGCAATTTACAATTACCCCATTATCATCAATAAAAAAAAAAAAAAACTACAAACAGTGATAAAAGTGGGTGATTAAAAAAAAAAAAAAAACAATTATTCATTGGATATAGCAGCAAAAATGACTCATAAAATACTCAGTAAACGTTTTTGTTTAAAAAAAAAAAAAAAATACAAAATCGTCTATTAAATTAAATTAATTGACAAACATTAAAACGTTAATCGTTTTGAAAATATGATGATTATGGTAGAAAAAAAAAAATTAATTTTATTCACAGAACTGGTCATAACGATTAGAGTTTTATTTTTTTTTTTAATTTTATTCACGCGCTTCCTAATTTAATTATCAAATAAAAATATTTTTTTATTTTTTTTTATTTTTAAAAACGACAAGAGATCTTCTAGATTTTTTTTTTTTTTGTGCGTGCTTTATTATCCAAGAATAGAGGGAATAAATTTGGATTTGTTGTGCGGAATTTATTGTGACAAAAACTAATAAAATTTACGCCTAAATGTACATTAAACTAATTACATAATGATTGCAGTTTTATAACTTAATGATTAATAAACTTAATTAAATCAGAAGTGTCTTATAGATTATCTTATAGTACGGTAATTATAATTTACAAAAATTAATTAATTAATTAATTAATTTAATAACAAACACTACAGGATTTTTAACACCACAAACGGAATTAAGGGTAAAATTCTCCCCTTACTTTCTTTCACACATTTATTTTTAATTTTTAATTTAATTTAATTAATTTCACGCATTATTATTAAAATGTTACAGCCGAACAATAATCATTAAAACAAAACTGAATAAATTAAATCAAAAAAATAATTTAATTTTCTTTTTTCTTTTTTTTTATCATAATTCTATGTTTTGGTTCACATTTGAACTAAACGAGAAACAGGCGAGGAAACAAATAAATAATAAATAAAAACGATAAAAACTCGCGTTAAGATAACAACACAACACACTAATTACATACACACACATATAGAAAACAACAAAAAAAAAATTAATTATTTATTAAATTGAAAGTGAACTGATAACAAAAAAAAAAAAAATTTACATCGATTTTATGTGTTGGAAAATAAGACGACAACACAACAACTTTATTCTCTGTATACAGACATAATAATTTTCGCTCATCATCGAGTGACCAACTATAAAAATGTATGAAAGAAAAAAATCCACCGATTATTAGACCTTTTAATTTTTTTTTTTTTTATGTAAAATGGGACAGGGTTGTCCTGTTAATTAAAAAACAAATATATAAAAATAAAAACGTTTCACTAACACCCGTTTAAGTATAATAAAACGATTTCAGATTTACAGGGTTGTCCTGTTAAACAAATTTCTTGGTTTCTTAAGTGAAAACAAAAAAAAAAAAAAATCAATCAGCATAAACCATAACACAAAAACATAATTAATTAAAAAAAAAAAAATTATTACTAATACGTTAACAATTTAATTACGTAATTTAATACAAAAACAATTAAAATATTTAAGTAAAACGAGTAGCTAAAGCAAAAATGAGGTAATAAAATAATAATCGATTAAAATAAATTCAGTCATCAGTTTTTATTACAACTACATAGTAGTAAATATTCATTTCGTCATTTGTTTTTTGTTTTTGGTAATATTAAATGAAATAATTCTTTGCTTCTAATTTCATTTAAATTAAATTTAATATTGAAATGCAATCAGTATTATTGTATTTCCAGGGTTGCTTCACAATACAATCTAACAGCTAATCCGTACTTTCAAATCAGATGAATTGAATTCTTTTAAAAGTTTACAACAATTAAAATCTACTTAAAAATAATTTTTTTTTTATTACTAAACAGTGCCTGGAGTACTGATTCCGAACTGAGAAATCTTTTTATTCATAATTTTCTGGTCCTGCTAATTAGTTTAGATAATAAATAATACGATAAAGAAACAAAAATTTGTAACTCGAATGTGTTTAAGCTAAAAAAAGAAATAATAAAAAAGTTCAATCTTAACACTGATAAGATATGACCTGAATTACAAAGCAAAAAAAAAAAAATTCAAGAAATATCTTTCTGTGTTTTTTTTTTCGCGATAATAATCGTCAGTAAGCCAAGTCGTAAATATTACACATTATACCGTCAGTACATTGCTTTAGTATTGTTTATGCTGTACGAGACACAGTCAGATAATTTATTGTACAACCCTGCTTAGTACTGTACTGTACTTTACCATTTATTCCTTTCTATTCAACGTTAATTTAATTCAATTAAGCTAATTTTATGTTAAACTCTCTTTAAAACGGATATTATTAATCATCACAATGGGTACTACGGCCACAGCTACAGCTACAACTACTACTGCTACGGTTGTGGTTCGTGGTGTTTTCTTTTCTTTTCATCATTTTTTTATTTTTTAATATTTTTTTTGTATTCGCACACACACGCAAACAAACAAACAAACTTAATACCCATATGCACAATAAATATAAATAATAAAATTAAAATTTATTAAATTAAACGTTTATTGCTCTCTAAATTGTTTTTTTTTTTTGTTTCAATTATCAAACACACACACACACCCAGAGAGAGAGAAAGAAAAAATCCTCAAATTTAAGGAATTTGTTACAAAAAAAAATTCAAGCAATTTATCCACTTATTTCGAAAACAATTTCATTTCGTTTATTACCCAATTGTTTGCTGTTGTACTGTATGGAAATTAACTTTAATTCTTCTAAGATGAACTCTAAAAGAAATGCTGCTTCCAAAGTTCTGTTTTATTTTGGTAAAATTTACTAATTTAATTACTAACATAATTTCAGCTTAGTAATGGGATAAAAGACATAAATTATTCTTTGATGTTTTCCAGAAATAGAGCATTTTTAGCGTAGTATCTATGAGAATGAAATAATTCGGTTGGTTAAAAAAATGCCCATGTCAGATGTTAAGTAAAAATTTTATTCAAAATATTTACGTACTTTCGTTGTTATCAGAAATTCCAATCTTTTTGTATTTTGGCTCTAAACAACACTAAATATTATCTGAAATCTAATGTTATTTCAGTAATTTCAGTAATTAAGTTGGTAATTCCTATGAACAATAATTAACTTGAGGAATGTTTTGTGTTAACGACAAACGTAACGTTTTTTTAAAGTGGAACCGGAATACAAATGGTTAAAGAACTTAGTGAATAATGGTGGGAAAACACGGTTTGTTTCCTGGTAGTTTAATTTTTTAGGACACAATCATTACTAACAAATATCCTGAAACATTTACTTAGGCAGCTAGCAACTAGTATATTGTGCCACGATGACTCTTAAAATTTCCTACATTTTACGGGGTGATTTGAAATGCGCTCTGTGGTGATTTTTTAGCATGATCTTGGCTAATTTTTAGTAGAGATTTGGAATGTAGGGATTAAAATAATTATTATATTTAAGTAGCGACAGTATCGATATTTTCATTTGAAACTTTTCATACTCGATATTGGCTGATTGTATCGAAATTCGATACGGTTACTATCGATACAATCGAAACCCTAGATAGAACTAACTACTTAACATTCTATAAAGAATAATCAATTTAAACCTTGATTACCTTTAAACAATATTAATTAAATGCAATTCGATACACAATTATCATTAACCCTTTCGATAATGGTTGAACTATCATATTATTACATAATTAAACATAAAGAAAATTTTATTTTAAAATAAAGCAACAAAATG
This sequence comes from Ptychoptera albimana, assembly GCA_961205885.1. Classification (NCBI taxonomy): domain Eukaryota; kingdom Metazoa; phylum Arthropoda; class Insecta; order Diptera; family Ptychopteridae; genus Ptychoptera; species Ptychoptera albimana. The sequence goes on along the minus strand of OY540805.1, from coordinate 1,549,212 downwards.
TGAGTAAATAACATTAAAAGTTAACTTGCTGTAAAATATTACATAAAGTTCCATTAACTTAATTACACTTTGTGTTGTGTTAAGAATATTTTTTCTCGACAATTTCTATACCAAATGCCTGATGCTTATGTGATAAACATTTTTCTGTTAAACTTTTCTTTTTTTTTTTTTGCCCTATTTATTATTAAATTATCTATCATAAGGGTAAGGAAAAAAAAGAAGAAGAGTTTTTATTGAAAGTATAATAATGTGTGCTTTAGATGAAACAACTAGAAAATTGTTTTTACTAATAAAATTATTTCGTTTACTTGAAGCTTTCTTAAGTTATTTAATAAAAAATACAACAAAAAAAACTATCACAAAGCAGAAAAGTAAAACGTTTGACATTTGAGTATTTTCTATTCATAGCCCACCATCCCCTCATTGTTTATTGTTTATTGTGTAGGCGGTTTGTTTTATTGTGTAGAAAAAGTTAGATACAAAAAAAAAAAAAAGCACAACAATCATAATAATTTTAACTTTAAACAACAATAAAATTCCACTTCTTCTTAATTATAATTAATTTTGGTTTTATATTAAACGGTGTGATATTTACAAAATGATTGATTAAACTTTATCTAACAAGATATTAGCAGGAAAAAAAATATATAAACCAGCTGTTACTGAACTTTGCTATTTTTTTTTTTTTGATAATTATTATTAATTATTATTAATAATAATTCGAAAGAAAACAAAACGAATGTTAACGCAAAGTAAACACGTAAATACTTGATAATTTTTTTTTTTTGTAATAAAAACATGGATTATTTGTTTAACATTTAATTTTATCGTAAGCTGTTTAATGCGACTGACTGACTGATTGACTGACGATCCTGATGATTATGATATGAAAAATATTTTAACAGTTGAAAATTTATTATTCCTGCTCTACTTTCGAGACGCTAACCTCCTAGTTCCTTATTTAGTTTCCTTATTTTAAGTTTATTTGTAATTAAAAACAACGAAATAGAAATTTATCTATTTTACAACTAAATTGTGTGTGTGGGCTGATTTCGTTTATTTTTAATCATAACCAATGCTGTAATTTTTTTTTTTTTCGGTGAATATACAAAATCCAAACAAACACTTTAGGCATGAATTTTCATTCATCAGAGTTTTAATTAATCAAACAGTGCTGTAATTACTCAGTTTTGCGGAACTTTTAACTCTCCAGAGAAAAACAAAAAGGTGCATGTCCGTGAGGCATGACTTAAATCACTCAGAAACTACAAGTTTTCAGGTAAAAGTACCTACGAATCATGACGACAAACCAGGACAGGTCATATTAAAACAAATAATAAAGAGAGAGCGGAACACATACTTAGAAGACAATCGCAAAGCAATACTAGAATGAAATTCGCTAGGAAGTGAAATAAGGTGACCCCAAAACACCTGGTACTGAAATAAAATCGATAGTAACTAACACAGTAGAACCTCCAAGTACTGAATTTCTATAGTTTCTAATTCGTTCCACTTAAAATAATTAGAGCCCTGTACAACGCTAAAATATTTCCTTCAAAACTCTTTCAGTTCATAAAGATTAATGAACCCAGATGACCACAATCAATGGTTCAGTTATTTCTGGATATTTTTCTATTAATTTTTAGCTGGACAACTGATACCTCTTGCCTTATTACGACCCTGAGTTTAAATATCGATTTTGATAACAATTCTGCTGATATCTGTCGCTTTTTATAACAATTAATATTAAAAAAGAAAAGAAACGAAAAAAAAACCAAACAAAAAACTACAAAACAGTGAAAAGAAATAATTTCTTTTCATATTTCAAGGTAAAAATTTCCATTTATGTTTTATAGAAATTTATTTATAGGGAAATTTATCTTTGAAGTTTTTTAGAGTAGAAAATTATGCAAACCACGTAGAATTTTTTATTTTTTAATTTTTTTATTAATAGCACAGCAGTGAATTGCTCTACATGGTTTAATTAGAAGAGAAAAACAAAAAAAAATCCTTTCTAACACGGAGGTACATATTGGTATTGACACCTTTCTGAAATTTAACTAAAAAAAATGATTAATCAGCGATAATTTTTACCCGTTTGTAGCATATTTGTGTGACGAAATAAAATATTTTACCAAAGATTGTATAAAGTTTTCGCATATTACCCAGCATTGCATTGATAACATTTCAATTTAGTCTGTCCGTCTGACTGTCTGTCTGCACAATATTTTAATTCTCAAGAAAAATAGCAAACAAAACAGCGAACAAAGAAACAGAAAACGAATTATATACAAACCATTTATTTGCTATGTCCTTACAGTAGAAAAATAGAAAATATATCGCGCATTATGTACTTTGTTGATATCCTTCCAGTTTTGCTCCAGTTTTTTTTTTTTGGAGAATTTCTTTGTTATCTTCAAAATGAAACAATAAAAAAAAAATAAAAAATAAACCACCACCCATCTTCCACACCCAATTCAACTCAGTCCAGTTCTTGGCTTTTCTATATTTCTGTCATAAGTTTTTGTTTCTGTTTTTCATTCATTTTTTCATACCACCCACCCACCAACTCCCGTCAGAACTTTAATCATTTTTCATTCCTGTCTATTACATTAAATATTCAGAATTTTTTTTAATGTCGGGTTTGAAAATTAATTGAATACAAATTACTCTTGACAAACATGGAACGGAAGAAATGGAGAGCAAAAAAAAAAAATAAATAATAATAATAATAAAAACATTCACTAGGTTCAAAGATTATTCATTCATTTATGATTGAAATTCAATTAATCAATTTTCTTCTTTATTATTTATAAACATATTTTCCGACGATTCGGTTGTTTTTTTTTTTTTTTCTAATTTTTTTAATTCTACTCAACAAACAAACAAACAAAAAATAAAAAATAAAAAAAAGAAAAATTTCCAATCAATAACAAACAAAACGAACATAAAAAACCAACCAAAATCGAACAAAAAAAAGGAAAAAGGAAAAATAAAACAAAAGGGAGAGAAAAAAATTTGTTTTTTTTTTTTTTTTGTTTTTGGTAACAAAAGGAATTTAATGAACGAAACATTTCCGACCGGATGAATTCAATTAAAATGACAAAAAGACCGAAAGACAAATGTTTGAAAAAATTGTGGATAGGAAAATATTTTCTTAAAGAAAAAAAAAAGAAAAAAGAAATGTTGAAGCCACACTTTCAGCACAGGTGATCCAACGTAAAGCGTGGATTTAGCCAATTATTTTATTACACTTGAATCCGTACTTTTCGTCTGCTTTAAACATAGAGCACTCTAAGTGACTACACTTAGACTGATTGTAATTTCTTTAAATAGATTTCAGGTACGATAAATAAACGCTTTTAAAACCTTCTGACACCCCTTAATAGTGAATAATCAAACTAAAACACTCAACGATACTTAGTCACAATTTTTAATGAGTTCATTATGCAAATATGCTGAATTTAGACATCTAAAAACGGGAATTAAATTTTCTAGTTTAAGAATCACCCCGGAATCACTAAACTACACGCCAAGCTAATAAAAAATAAATTATTTTATAGCTAGAAAATTATTAAACAAAGATTTTGATACAGTGACATTATTTTCGCTGACAGTATTTTGGTATTTTGGTCACTGTTAAGAACATTTGATTCGACAGTACTGAGTGAGGGCTTATTCGAAATTTTCAACACAATCTACACCCTAATTTACGTTATTATTATTATTATTATTATTATTATTATTATTATTATTAATGCTGAATACTCTGCCACAATAACAATAACAATAACAATTAATTAATTAATAGTAAGAAATGTATTAAAAAAGCTTTAAAGATTAAAAAATGGAAATTTTTTTACATTATGTTGCTAAATTATTAAAACCTAGGAATGATAACAAAATGCTACTGTTGTTGTTCCTTTCAATATTCTATCTACAAAAAAAAAAATCTGTATAATATTTTTTTTTGCGAAATATTCAACTGCATAAAAGCTCATAGTTTTTGTTTGCTTGTTTTGCTGCCTTTTTTCCTAGTTTCCACAGAAAAAGCTTATTTGTATACATCCTCGCCCCTCTTTCTATTTTTTGTACGATTTCATCTTGACGGGACACAAAGAATAAAAGAAAACAACAAACAAAAAAATAATAAAAATTCCAGAATGCCAATATGGATTACATATACGCTATTGTGACGTATTGTATTATTTGTAAAGCACAAAACGGGGAAGACAAAAAAAAAAGTCTTCTCTCAAGTTAAAATAGGAATAAGAAGATTTTTTTTTTTTTTTATTAAAATTATTTAAACTTTGCCGTTGAGAAACAAAAAGAAGAAAATTTTTTTATGTTGAAAAACTTTCAACAAGCTTCTTAATGTAGATAAAAATTAATTTTCATAAACTTTTTGTTTTCTTCCTCATGTTTTTTGTTTTCTTTCTTTCTTCTCCTCAAACAACAAAAATTATTAATCTAAAGGTAATTAAGGTAAATTCGTAAAGTTTTTCTAATGAGAAATAAGAACAAACAGAGGCAGGAGAAATAAAAAAAAAAGTTGATTAATGCAAGCTTTTTTTTCTGTTGGTAGAGTAAATTAAACTTTTTGAAAAAAACAAAAAGGCAGGGAAAATAAATAAGAATTTATAGAAGAATTCATTTTGTGATTTGTGATAAATCCAAGAATTCTACGATTCAAATGTAATTAATCAAAATTTGCTTGTGATTATCGCGATTAAAGAAATGTGGAACAGAGTGTAAAACCAGGTTCTGTTGAATTTTAATTTGAAAACAGATCTATTAAAGTAGAAATTACTTTGCAACCGTTGCTAGCGTGTAAATTGTTGAAAATGCGTTGAGAATACTCAACTTCCCTCTTTTCTGCGATATTTTACCATGGATTACCATGGACACAAAAATAAATAAACAAATATTAATAGCAATAATAAAGCTTAATAGTTATCACTTCTAGGTTTTACACTCTGGCTGTACAACAACCAATTCAATATTCATTTAGAAAATTTTTATTTAACTGGTTCGTGTGCTTTTAACTGGTTATTTATTATTAATATTAAAATGGAAAAAATATTACAGAAAATGTCGCATTTTATATTATTTTAATTATAATAAAGTTAATAAATAATAAACAAGTGGGGTCGCCTGGTGATTTGACATATAAAAAAAATATAGTGGAGGCGCCCAGTTTTTTTGTTTTTTTTTCCGTTTAATTACTTGACGTTCTACGTTTTATTATTTTATTTTTTTTTTTGTTGTTGTTGATAAGACTTAAAGTACAGTAAAACAGATAACCACTTTCCGTTACAGCAAAAAAAAAAAGAAAAACAAAGAAAAATATGATGAAAGGCAGGTAGGACAACAGCACCCTTCATATTTTTTTTTTTTTTTTACATTTAATAAATAAATAAACTAATAACTAAACAAAAAATACATAAAAAGAAAAAAAGAAAAGATAAATAAACGCAAAAAAGCCAACGAAAACTTATATAACTTTTGTGTGAATTTTTAAATACATTATTTACGGCAATAAAAGAAAGAAATGAGAAAAATAAAAAAGGGAAAAACAAAGTAAAACAGCAGCAGCAGCAGCGGCAGTAGTAACATGAAAAAACTCTACATGGAAAAATTATTAATGAAAACATAAAAGCGCTGTGCCTTTGTCTTCTTCATTATTATTTTTTTTATTTATGCTACCATAAAGGCTCACAAACACACACGGAAAGAGAATGAGAGAAAATTTAATAAAAAAGTAAAAAAAAAATTTCTTTTTTTTTTTATTACATTTTAAACAATAAAGCTTAACACGTAAAGCTGTAAGTCAGTGGAAAGAAAATAAATAAACAAAACAATAGAAAATAATAAAATTATGGTTTTAACTGTGGTAAACATGCGCCATAATATTTACAAACAACAAAAAAAAAATAAAAAATAATAATTGTATTGCGTGAGATTTAAAAAAAAAAAAAAACAAAAAAAAAATCTGAGCTTATTGTGTTGTTAGGATTAAAAAAAAAAGGCGCTTCTTCTCACTCCGGAAAAAGTTATCGAAAACAAAAAAAAAAAAAAAAAAAAGGTAAAATTTTAAAAAGGCAACAAGATGAATGAATAAATAAAAAGGTAGAAAAGCTACAATCAAAAAAGCTACAAAGAAGAAGAGAGAAAACAACTGTTTAAACAAGATTTAACGAATATTCGTGCTTATACACACATATTTCCCATCTACATTATTAAATTTTTAATTTATGATTACGGCTTGAAATGTTTTTTTTTTTTTTTTAATAATAATTATAAATAAAAAAACAATAGAAAAAAAATAATTAATTTTTTTTTTTTTAGTTTTTGCTGTCTATAATCCTTTTAATCCTTTTTTAAATTTGATTGATGTTACATTTGAAGAGATAAATTATTCATTTATTCAACACTTATTACATGATTAATTTACAGTTTTTTTTTTTTTTTAATTAACTGTTTAATCGTTATCGTTATTTTATGAAATAACCAGTTATTTCAGTAAATTGTTATGTGAGCGAGTAACGTAATACTTCACGTAATGTTTAAAGCGATTCTATTTAAAATAAGATAGCGTAACGACGTGCATTATTATGCGAACAAGTAACACAATACTTCATGTAACGTTAAAGCGACATTATTTAAAGTAAATTCCATATAATAACCAGTTATTCTGTTATCCGGGTATTTTAATATTTATGCAAAAAGTAACGAAATACTCTACGTTAATTACAAACAACACCATAATAAACCAGTAATTCTCTAAATAACAGAATAACGTAACGTTAAAACGTGCCTACATCAAGTAAATCATTGTGTATGGTAAATAAATCAACAAAGTATTGAATCCAATTTACTTTACACTAAAACTTTGTGTTTTTAATTAATTTTTTTTTTTTTTTTTATTTTTATTTGAAGATTTATAATGAGATTTGAAAATGAGTTTTTGGTTATAAATTGGATATTAAACTGCTATAGACCAAATTTATTATTTTTGTTCTACCAAAAACTAATCAACGTACGTCTGACATATAGTAAAGTGTATACGGTAAAGAAAAATAAATAATTATGGAAATGTTTGTGTGAATCAACAGCAGTCATAACTACACAGGTGCAACTGGCCGGACGTCTATCAATCATTTTATATACTCGTTGTTTTAAATTAAACTAGTCACAATGTTTGTGTTGAAAATTAATCTTAATTCAACTAAAAATCACCTGTTTATACCACAGAATTATTTCCAATTGTATCTCTCAATAAACATTAAAATCCACAAGGATCTAATTCACTTAACAAAAAAAAAAAAAATTAAAAACCTAATAGAGAAACATAGCAGCAGCAGCAGCAAATAAATAAAGAAAAACAGAAATTAGTTAACTAGTTCTGATACCACCGAATAAATATAAAACGATCGAGTAAAACATCAAAGTACGTTCATTATAATAACATCCGCTATTCCGGCCACGATTTCCCTTATACACGTAATGCATGAATGAAAAATTACTTTGGAAAAAAAAAGAAAGAAAAACAATTTTCACACAGCGCGTTGAATATTTTTCTTGTAACGTAAAGTACTTTCGTTGTTATTTAAATTAATGCACAGGTAATTAATGTCTTATATTAAGTGAATAACGGATATCTGGGGAAACGTCAATAAATAGTGAAAACCGGGCGATTTTACATATGTTAAAATAAAAACATTTATTCCTTTTTGTTATTATTAAATTTAAATTGTGTAAAATACTTCCGCATACGATATGCTGCCAGTTATTCTATTTTGCATTGAGTATTTTGATTTGAAAATACCCGATTGCATTTTTGCAGGATACTTTTTCAATATTCTACAAATATTTATTTCTAAATTATTCGCCAATATAGTTGACTGCAAAAATGATAAAGAACAGAATGAGAATCATGAAAAGTAGAAAATTAATAGAAAAAGATTTAATTACAGGTGAGATTGGACATGAATCCGGTAATTGTGAATTTTTCACAACTGCTTTATATAAACTTCGGAAATTCTTTATACACGTACAGGCACCGATAGGACCGCCTGAACATAATAACTCTTCGCACTTGGTTTCATCAACACACCGATACACTTCGGATGATAACTAAAAAAAAAATAATAATAATATTACACAATCAATGTGCTGATTTAAAAATAATTACAAGGGTATCATCGGAAATCTCCTCTAGAACGATCACCTCTCCATTGCACACAACTTTACAATTCTCTTTCACACAATTTAATTTTGACAAGTCAATAATCTCCTTCTCCTTATTATCACTCAATTCGATTTTTATCACAGTAAAATCATCCTAGAAAATTAATTCAAATTAATCGATTAGAAAAAAAAAATGTTGATTTCACTTTAATTCCAACACAAATTACCAACCATTGCGAATGCATAATGAGTTAAAAGTACGAAGAAAATTAAAAATTTTAACATTTTGTCAGTGAATTTTTTCTATTTTCGTGCGATTTTACAAATAAAACATATTTTTTTGCCATCAAACATTTCTATTTATATGGAAATTAAAATTTTTTTTTTTTAAATCGTGGTAAAGCAATATTACATTATTTTTCCGTATTTCCTAATTAATTAATTATCGCTAATTATGTGTCACGAGTTTTTATTTTTTTTGTTATTTTGACTTAAAATTGCAACTAAAGCATTTTAAATGTTTTTAAATTTCTATTAGCATTTACTATGCTTCCCGCGAGACGAAATAATTTTTTTTTTATCCTGTGCATCCTACACGATTGGTAATCGTAAATGAAAAACTTTATTTCTTAGCTCAATTAAGACGGAATACAAAGAGATAAAAAGCATTTTGAAAAGCGGTAAAAAAACAAAAAAAAAACTGTGATTCTGGGACATTTTACAAAAAATTGAAAATTCCATGAAATCAAGAACTTTTGCGATTTTTATCAATTTGATTTGTATAAAGCTGCGTTTTTTTTTTTTTTTTTTTTGTACATTTAAAGAAGCCTTTTAAAAAATTAAAAAGCTTCAGAATTTAACAAGTGGATATAACGTAACGTAACGTGCCTTTTACCAAAATATCCTACACAAACGTTGAGAAATTTAATATTCTTACACAAACAGAAATCGTTTCAGCATAAATTCCTCTACTTATGGAAATCCATTTTCTTTAGATCTTACTCTAATTGCTTCAATAATGAATTTAATCATCTACATCTATTTTCAGTGTTGATAAGTAATTCAAAATGTAATTCAATATGAAAATTGAATTGATAAACAAATTTGATTAAAACTGAGCACTTTGTATTTTGATCGTAACGAAAAAAAAAAAAAAATTCCTTTAAAAATCATTTTACAAAAATAATCCAACCCTTCTTACTCTACATAAGAATCGCAGAATAAAAAACCTAGAAAAAAAAACCCGTAAAAACCCCACAAACAAAAAAAAATATATATCGGATGGATACATTTTGCAGGTGGTCGATAACTAGCGTAGGAACCGTGATTTGTTATTTGGTTTTCTCCAAATGATCGTATTTTCCTAATTAAATATTGAATATTCTTGCAGACAAATAAAAATTTGAAAAGAAACCAAATTAACCCATCATTTAATAGCGTTAAACCCTTAATTAGGGAAAAAAAAATGAAATATTTTCAACGGTTACCTGGTAATTCCGATTGGTTTTTTTTCTTTTCTATTTTTTATTACAATAGAAGAAATTAAAAACAATTAGCAACTATTAAGGGTTGCAGGGTAGCAGCCTAGCAATCTTCTTATTCACTCACACTTTAAGTGTAACTTTTTTACCTGATCCTAATTAACAATTTTATGTGATCTTCATTAAGATTTTCACCTATAAATAACCGAGAAAATTTAAATAAATTATCAGTCGATCTGAAAACCTCAGAGTGTCATAATCTACTTAAAAAAAAAACTTTGAAGAAATTAAGAAAAAGAAGGAAAAATGAAGCCAATCACAGAAAACCAGAAGAAAATTGTCCAGGAATATTTGGAAGCTGTCCGTAAGGAAGAAGAACGTGAAAAACAGTTAAAGGTGAATAAACAAAATACTGAATGAGCATCAGAGGGTGAGAAATCAGCACCAGTGTTCATCATCATCAAACGGATTATCATCATTAGAAGCCAGTTAATTAAAATTATTGCTGACTCTTGTACTATACAAACACACACACACACAAAAATATAATAAATTCCTTAATTTTATACCAATGTATCATAATAACATAAATTTAAAATTTATACACAAAAAAAAAATTTCAATAATTAATCAATAAAAATTAAATTCCAAAACATATATTTTGCTTGTTCTTCATCTACTTACAATCTTCAATCTTGTTTCCTCTGCAACATAAACCTCTTCTTCTACATTCTAGTCGTTATTCAAGTAACATGGGGTTCACAAAAAAAAAACAATTTTTACTTTCTCTTCTCCACACAACTGTCATCAATAATTTCACAAAAAAAGTGCACCAAAATTAATCGTGAATCTTGTTAATCAAGCAAAGTGTTTAACAATTCTTTTAATTAACAAATTCGTATGGGAAAATAAACAACAGTCATCTAATTAACTAAACTGATTAAATTTTAATACATTCATAATTAACATAAGATGATAACTGTCCGATCTTTAACAATAATTTATCTGCATAAATTAAAAGATTGATACACCCCCATCAAGAAAAAATAATTCAACAACATTGTGGCAGATTGAATACGTTATATTAATTAGGGAGGAGTCCCATCATTCGTCTAACCTCATAACCTCCCACAACAAAAGGTATCACGAAAACATTTTTGATTTGATTTCTGACATGAAAATACAAAATTTTCTAATTAAATCGATTTCTTTTTTTTTTTTTTGTAATTAATACATCATTCAATAATATCTGTTTACATCCTTCCCGAAGGATCCGATTGTTTCATTGAATATGAAGAAACGAAAAGAAATTTTTAATTCAATTACGTAACCGGGAATTTCATTGCGTAAATTCACTCTTTCCCCAACAAGACAATCTAATATAATTAAATAATTAATTAAAAATATTTATTATTAATTATAACACACAACCCATCATTAGCAAAATAAATATTTTACATTGGGAACAACAACGACAACTAATTTAATTTAATTTAATTATAATTTTTTTGTTTATTAAATAATTCATTAAAAATCGCTAATAACACAGAATTAATTAAAAAAAAAAAAAAATCAGTAATTTGAGGTACTGGGGCGTGTTAGAGATTTTAATTAATTTTTTTTATTACTGCAACGCATTTTATAATTGAAAATTTTATTAATTAGGCAACGGTAGGTAATCAACGGAATGGATTATCTATCCTATATATTAATTTAATTAGCTAAGATAATTAAATATACATAACCTAGTATAAAACTGTTGGTTTACCACTGGATAAAAAGTGTCAAAGGTAAGAAGAGCAGTTCTATGCAGTTTAACAGAATTTTTAATACAGAGATTTCAGGTGTTTTGTACGCATTTTGAACGCATTAAACCGGGTACGTTCTCGTATGTATTTTTTCAATTAATTTCCTTCTACTAATGATAGTATTGAAATGCTACTCTACCTACCGAATCATCCCTTGATTCAATAAGTAACCAAACCAGGAACTAAAGATATTTAAGTAGTGAATTTTAATCCCTTTTTCAACTGTGAACTCTTTTAAAAGCAACGACATGCTCAAGTAATAACACATTGAGGTTATTTAATTTACCACCTACATATCCTGTTAAATCATCGTCTGAGCTTTATGTAGTTTATTTCAATACATTCATTAGTTTTATATAAAAAAAAATTATCAACAACAGGATAAAGGGATGTCAGCGAAAGAATTTATTTATTTTGACAAACCACCTAGCAAAATAACAGATTCTCAGGTAAGAACAACAATATTTCCTAGTAATATTTAATAAAACATTAATTGATTTAATAATTAAGTCAATAATATAATAGGCTTAAATAATTAATGTGATTAATTTCTTAAAGTAAATTTTTTAAAACAACCCCGCCAATAAAAATCCCAGCATTTTGATTTTAATGAGAAATTTCAATCGAATAAATATTTTAAGGAATAAAATAATTTACCTTATTTGCTAATTAGTTAAAACCATTAAAAAGTTAAATCAGATAAATAAGAAAGAAAAAAAACTGTGAAGAGAAAGCTTTTAAATGATTCCACTAATTAGTGAATTTTTAATAGGGATTGTGGTTCATACATCATAGTTTCAAGATCCTGATTCCTTTAGATCGGTATTTTATTACTTGAAAGCCATTAAAAAAAAACCAGAGAAATTCAGATTTTATTTGCTTATAATTAAATTTTAATCATTTAATATTAGTCTTCGGGTGAAGCTTTTTATTCTTTATAAACATGTAATAAAGACGAGGCATACATATTTATCTTTTTTCGTACTGTGAAATAGGAATAGAAAACTCTTGAATAACAGTCGTGCATCATAATAATGACAAAATGCTCAACTGCTTATGATTAATTCCACTTTATCTAACAACTATAATACAAAAGTTTATCTAAGTGAATATTAAAGTGCGAATAGCATACGAGATATACGTAGCTGACTTATTTTCGTTGCATAAACACCTTAGAAAATATGTGACACAAAAGTCTTTTGATATTTTTAATGCTTCTCTAGGCAACTTCTTTTAACGAAACAAACTACAATCATCTACCGCGAAAAATATTAATAATTATTAATTTTTTTTTGCATCAACAATATTTTTCCCATAAACTTTAATAGAAAAAAATGATTTCTTGTCGTGCAACAATTCAGTGTGAGTTATATAAAATATGGAATAGTTGTTATTGTCCATGGAAAAGAAAATCCCTAGAAGATCATAAATTATTGTTGTTTTTTTTTTATATGTGTATATAAATAAATGAGAAATTATTTATCCTTGGATATATATTGGAATTTATAAATATTTTAACATAACTGAACACTTCTGGTTGATTATAATAACTAACTCTAGAACGTTTTAGTTTTTTTTTCTCATATCCGGAATTGATTTTTTTTTTTTTTTGCCATTTTCATTCCTCATGGTTATTGTGAATAAAAACGTTGAAATGCGATGATAAAAAAATTATTATTTTAATCAGATAAAGTAAAGAAAACTTTACAATGCGTTAAAACAATTAAAAAAAAATATAATAATAATCTTTCTCGGGATATATTTGGAAAACTTTGGAAATTGTGTTGTTTTCTTTTTTTGAATAAATTTTTTGTAGTAATCTAATCAGATCCAACATTTACTTATTATATTTATGGTACAGTACAGATGTTACGAGCTACATCGTTGTAAAATCTTATTTCAAGAGGGTTTTGGCCATTTGGAAACATTGACAGTAGCAAATGCTGGACTCTAAAACACTTGATTAGAATTTCACATCTTTTACTTGTTGAAATATGAAATCAGGATGATTATACACGGTATTTATCATGCAAGTACTAAATTCCGAAATACGGAGCATTCCTAATAAAACGTCGTGACACTAGATTTGAACATACAAATTTATTTATTATTGATGCACTGGAATTAGAACTTAATTCGTAATAATCTTAAAACAAATCACAGAAACTAGCTAGCAATTATCGAATATAATACTCTGGACATATCCGCAAAAACCTACCCTTATCAATGATCCAATTCTACATTCCGTTATTAAAAATATTTATTAATGATAATTCGCGTTAATCTACACGCTTTTCATAAATAATCAATAATCCACCTGCAGCATTTTATTCGTCAATAAAAGTCCTTTGCATAATTTTAATTTTCGCTTTATAATTTAATTAACACAGTTTTTTTTTTGTTCTATAATTTATGATTAAACTTTTTTTGTGTTTTAATTAAATATTAATGCATAAATGCTTAAATAAATTTGCGTGCCACACCACTTTATGAGCATTTTTATTTGTTTTGTTATGAAACAATTTACGTGATTCTCCAGGTATCCAGGCCCTTTGTATCACGATTTTTAAATGAAAAAATTTATAATAAATACAGAAGAATGTTTAATGTAAACATTTATACCTCAACTTGAAATAAATCAATAATAAATCATTTGCATTTCAATTAAGTACTGAGTTTTACAGCACCGTAAACAATTTCGCTGTGTAACAGAAGAAAAAGCTCTTGTTTGCCTATTGAACATGATTTTCAAGTACTTTTTTTTTTTTTTTGCAAAAGAGATTTAAATAAAATTTCTACTTAAAAAAAAAATAATTCTATCCGTAAAAATGTGGTGCGAATTTATTCCTTAAAATTAAAAGATTCAAGTGTATGACAGGTATTAGGGTATTTGCCGTTCTTAAAGCACTTGGAAAGTTAAATTTTCTTCAAAATTTATTCAGATGATGTGTGTCATACATACATTGGTCGCTAAGGTAAAATCTTTGTTTGGCTTATTAACCTGTAAGAATTTATTTTCAGAAAGTATCTGATTCATTTATTAAACCTTTTATTAGGATTTTATAACCAATCCATCACTCTCATATACAGAAATAATAAAAAATTAATGACACATCCTTAAAACTACAAAAGCAGGTAAATTAGGGTATTCAGGTACGTTCTAGAGGAGAAAAATAATTTTTTCTTTTTTAAATAAAACTAATCCATTTCCAATATTAATTATTTTATTGGATTAAAACCAAACAAAGGAGAAAACAAAAATTTATTTAACCACTTAAAACATCATTTTCAAGGCAACTTTTATTATACCTTTTATGTTAAATAAATCTCTCAAAATATCGTTTATTAAAATTAATAAAATCTTACTTCATGCTTGTCGATTAGTAATTTTTCTGGGGTGGTTTTTTTTTTTTGTTTTTTCTTTTCTTTCTAACTATGATGGATGGGTTTTTTCAACCTAAACACATTTAAAAAATAACAAATTGAGCTAATAAATTGTTAAAGGAAGTTTCTGGAGGTGTTTTAATGTGAGTATTACAGGTGTAGCAAATTTCGTTAAACAGTCAACGGTAGAAAACATAAAATCACCCAAAAAACTTCTTATTAAAACAAATAGAAAATAAGTTTTTTTTTAAAAACTTTTCGATAGAACTTTTATCACAATGATTTTTTTTATTCTATAGAATATTTGTTAAAATCATCCCTTTTCTGATGATAATATGAAAAAACGTGAAAATATTTCATCAGAATTAAACTGTTTATGATTACGACAAATCATGCTATGATATAATTGTTGGAATTATTGGAATTTGCCCCCCTTTTTTATTATATGTGAAACCTAAACTACATAAATGGGAAAATATTTGATCAAATATCACCCACAAAAAAAAAATAGATTTTTCCTGTTGACAATAAATTTATAATCGGAACCCCTATGATTCAGGTATGTTCAGGTAGAGACTGAATGTTAGAATTATTTTTCTCTTAATATTTAATAAAGAATTTTCAATTTAATACAAAAACTGTTTGATTGTAGACATTTTTTGCGTAAAACAATTGACTAATTTAAAAAAAAAAAAACAAAAAATAATTTTTTTATTCATCATTTCTTCACCGCCATCAGCCATTAATTATGTTTCAATTAGATTAAAAAAAACATTTATTAATGCGGTTTTATTTTTGTGTATAAAATGTGTGAATTTCGCCTCACACATTATTTTATTCTTTATAAATGGTGGTACAACGAGACGTTTCAATGGAAAACCAAGGATATTAAAAGTTCTCTTAAAAAAAAAGAAAGAAAAAAACAAATTTATTTCAATTAGGAATTTCAAATCAAAATCTTACTCTATCCGTTGGACATTTATTTCTCTTCGGTAAATCAGAATATTTTAATAATTCTTCATAGAAATATTTATCGGTTTTAAGATACAAACAAAACGGCATCGGTATCAAACGCATCGGTGTTTTTCGATACTCATTCCCTTGATATTGATAAAGTCTCGCTGAAAACTTGATGAATAAATTAATGCAAAAAAAATTAAATTTAAAAAACTTTAATTTACAATAATTTGCATATTCCAATCTTCGGTAAATATCCATGTGCCATTAAATCCGGATAATTTACGATCAAACCTTTTATAACGAAAATTTTCAAATAGAATTAATGAATTTTCCGTATTATTACTTGTCGTCATATATTCAATGATAATTTCCTTCTGCAACACACAATTTTATTGAAAAATTTGAATTTTTTTAAAAGACACAAAAAAAGATTGATTAACAACCTGATGAACTAATAAAATAAACCAATAAAGATTTAGTATAACCAAGAATAATTTAATTGACAAAACCATTTTTCTTCTACCTAACGAACTAACTAGAAGCAGCTTAGACTAAAAAAAAATCTTTTTTTTTTATTCATTTTTATTCAAAGCATTCTCACTAAATTTCGTGATTAATTAGTAAACTAATTTGATTAATTATTCAATAAAATAAATAATTAAAAAAAAAAAAAAATGATTTTTCTGTTCGATTTTTATTTAAAGAGAGAAAAAAAACAACAACAACTGACGTGAGGCTAACGTAGAGAAAATTCATTTAAACGCTGACTGGGTTACATCACCTGCTATGCACATGTTGTCATAAGAAAAAAAAGCTTAAAATCCCTTGCGAAAATATGTGAGTCAAAATATTAAACGAAAAATCAATGACACAAATGATTTTATTCACTTCAATCGTTATCATAACTTCTCTATCCAAAATCTAAATACAGCAAAAGCGATTAAAACAATTTTTCAAAATTATTTGTTTATTTAAATGTATAACAACGGAAATTTCATGTTTACCAAACGACTACATAAAAAGCTCGACCGATAATCTATTAAAAAAAAAACAACAAACAAAGCAAAAATTCTCTTTAAATGATAATTCGACAGTTATTGATTGTTATCGCGCGAGCGTTTTTATTATTTAAATAATTAAATAGAATAATTGTTTAATTTCCCCTGTCGTTTATTTTTTTTTATTAATAATAACAACATCAAAGGGGTTATTTTTAATGGATTTTTAATTATTATAAATGTAAAAGCTGCAATCATGAAATTCAGCGAAAAACAAAATAAAACAAATTGAAGAAGAAATCATGCATCAATTTAACGAATTTTTTTCTTTCTCTCATTTTTAATTAAATTATTTATTATTATTTAATTTTTTTTTTTTTGTACAGGTAAATAGAGAAATAAAAAACAAAAAAAGAAGATTAATTTGTGATAACAAACAAACATTTCGATATAGTTTTATTTATTTGAATTAGTTAGTTTGATACGAAAACATTGATAAGCAATTTAAATGTGATTTAAATGTAATTCAATTGCTGCATAGAAGCGTAGAAGTCATGCAAATTATTTTATTTAAATTGAAAACGTATGGATGTTTGTCGATTAGCAACAGTAATAACAATTACGTAATAAATAATAACTCGAGTAATAAAATTCAATGATGATTATTATGATTTTTGTGGGTTTGTGCAACCCCTAAAAATACAAAATCCATTTGTTCTTGAAAGATTTAGTTGGAAAACTAATTAAACATAAGTCAGACGTAAACCAGAACTACGAAACTCATTATTACTTGCGCATTATTTAATCGGGAAAACTTACGATTTTTATCACGAAAAAAATTCAACCAACCTAACATCTGGTTTTTGTCAGTCCTAAACTGAACTTTTATGCGGTGTCTCCGCTATTTTAGAATTAAATTAACAATTTGCTGTAGTTATCCTAAAAGCGAAGTGGGATAGATCATAGAACCCCTTCTGATTACTAATGATTTGTGATTTAAAAAAAAAAAAAGTTAATTTCAGAAGAGACTGAAGTTATTTCAAAAGTCAAACGGAATTGATCGTCAAATTACTTCTGCTAAAAGTTGTGATGATGTTGCGGGAAAATTATTTCACGATATTAGCAATAAAAATAAAAAAATTAATTAAAAATTCATGAAGACTACATGAAATCATGATTTTCCAGCTATAAAAGCGGACAAAAAAAACTTCAAAACTTCATGAAAATCAATTAAGAATGCTTTTCGCTTTAATTATTATGCAATTGATATTCATGTGTTGTAATCAAACATTAATTCGTTACATCAGCCCTCAACATAAATTAATTATTTACGCATTTAATTAAAATAAAATAAAAAAAATAAAAATTAATTAAAAATCAAATCAAATTAATTGTTCAACACATTCATACAGTTTTGCTTGAAATGCTACCATAAAATAATTAATTTTTTTCAAACTAGAAAAAAAAAAACTATAAAAAGCTCATTACTGATTTATTTATTTAAGCTTTTCATGATCTAAATTAAAAATCTCAGTTTTTCAATCAATCAAGTTTCCACTTCTATTCTGGAGAAGAAAAATTTCATAATTTCAAAAACGATTTAACGGAAAGTCTTAAAGTTTTCACTGACCGCGCCTAGAGAAAAAAAATCCTGAGATACTATTAATACCATTTATCAATCTTCCTTAAGACTAACGAACTAGTTTCTCTCTGCAACGTAATAAAAATGTTTTAATCATAAAATCGAAAGAAATTATAACTTGAAATACCGGCAAAGTACTACGTGAAAGTCTCGATGAAATCTCAAAGATAATATTTTCAAAATCATTAATAATTTATCCATTTTATGTAATAAGTTTTTATTAGAAAATACAAAATCCACTTAAGATATTACCACCGTGCTAAATCGCTGATACAAATTTAATTTCTGATCTTTCGTCTAAATCTTTGATTTCCGAAAGTAATAAATGAATGAATTTTTACGATGCGATGTACATTTTTAAACACGGTTTTCTGATTTTGTTGATTAAATTTATATTTCACGTAGGAAATACTTGTCTTCGCGATGGTTAAGCGGGTTTTAGATATGATAATGCTTATCGTGGACAACTGAGCAGCTATAAACACTTTACAAGGATCTATTTTGCCAACATTTCAAAATTCACGATGCATAAAAACTTATTCCGAAAGCAAATCAAAGTTTTAATCAAAGACTCATACCGCGCTACTCACAGAACTGCCTTCAATGTATCAAATTTGTTTGTGTATAAATTTTAATTAATTTCAAAAAAGGATACACAACGAGATTGATTAAAAAAAAAACGAAAAATTATGCTGGAAAAGTAATTTTCCACGAACGAAAGCACAGGTCTCTGTGTAACGCTTAATACCAAATTGTAATTTATTTATTATGAACAAGTTATAAACATAAAAAAAAAATCATCATCGAAATTGGAATAAAAATATAATGGACAAGTTACCAACAACAAACAAGAAGACGAAGATGAAAAAAATCATAAAATTCTCCCATCGGGATAAAACAAAATTATAGAGAGGAAGAAAAAAAAAAGAAAAAAAATTCTTTTTCACACTTATTGGTACAAAAATGAATTTTTTTTTTCCCAACACATAAAAACAGTTAATAATATTTAATTTAAAGCCAGGGTGTATAACATGGTGTTAATGTGACCCCAGTGCACACATTTTTACTTATATATAAAAATTGAAAACTTTTATCCTATGTTTTGAAATCAATTCTTATGCGAAGGAACAAAAGCACAACTGCCTTCATTTTCTATTATTAAATCGTAATAAATAATTAAATCGATATAAATGAATAAAATTAATCAGTTCTCCGTGAAAATAAGAGAGACATGACGTTTCAGAAGCGATATCCTTAATAGGTGACAAACGAAAATTTATCACAACCATCTCTGATATTAATCAACCGAAATTGTATTGCATTTCAAGTAGCTTAAGTTAACTTAATTTCCACTTACAGTGATAATTTTTTTTTTTGTTGTTGTTGTTTGCTTATTTTAAAAGGATTTAATCACATAATGCAAAGAAACAAAAAAAAAGAAGAAAGAAAGCTAACTTGAGAAATCTATTACAGCTTTACGGAAATAACAAATATTCCAAATGTCTGAGCTGAGTTGGATTTAAAGATTGTAAAGGTTTTATTAAATTTACCAATAAGGACATCTGGTGAACCTTGTAACAATTTTTTCTTTTTTTTTTGCTTCTACATCTATCCAATCAATTTTTTTTTTTTTTTTTTTCTAACTTACAAAGGATACAAAAATTTCCTTCTAAATGCTGCTCGTTTAAATTTTTTTTTTATAGTTTTTTACTGACTTTTTGTATCCTGTATTTCTATTTTAATGTAATAGAAATATTACGTAACATTCTAGCTATGCTGTGTTGATTATCGTTAGATAAAAAGACGACAGAGAGAACGATGCAAAAAAAGAAAAAAAAGTTAATTAAAAATTTATTTTTACCACCTACGGGGGTTTTTTTTTTTCTGGTTTTTTGTTGTTATTTTAAATTATCTTCTGAGACAAGACAATGGTATTTTAATTTTTTTTTTTTTTTTTTGTAAAATATAATAATAATAATAAAAATCTACAACTCATTGAGTTCCGAGATAGAGAGAGAGAGAGGGGAAATTTTAATTAACTAAAGAATTCGTTTGTTTGTTTCTCTACTTTAAATTTAATTAAACTGTTTTTGCTAGAAGATGAAGAAAAAAACTTTAAGATGAGTATAATGGGCTTTTATGTGTGGGTTTTTTTTTTCTTTATAAAACTTCAGAGCTTTTATTCTCTACGTATTTACATTAAATTTCCTGTATGTGCTTTTTTTTTTTTAGTGAAAGTTAAATAATAACGGAAAAGAAACTGAGATTTGATGAACTTAATACAGAATACAGGGACAAATAAAGTGTTTTTATTATTGCAACTAGTTTTGTTCAACAAGGAAGGATGATAGGGATATTCAGGGAAATTTCTTTAATTTCTTACCAAGTCTACAAAGTTTTATTGTTTTTAAATTTTCAGTTTTTAGTTTTAATTAATTTTTAAAAAAATCTCTTATAGAAATTTTTTTTGCAAACTGAGAAGTCAGAATTTTCAAAATAATTTATTCTATGGGAGTATTGAGATCTGTGTCACATAAAATCGGTTTTGTGTGATGTGTTTACCCCCTTAACAATAATATTATTTTACCTTTCAAAAATATTATCACTTAACTTGTCTTTACTTGACTTGACGTTACATTACTTTCACGTAAGACAGATTATTGTTTTTCAAATTCATTTAAATTGTAAATTTCTCTATCAATCAATATAAATTTTGTGTAAAATAAACTTTAATGCAATTGTAATGCAATAAGCACAAATTTTCTATAAGAACATTTTGGTTTCATGCCATAGTGAAATAATAAATGAAAATAAAACTAGAATTGACATTTGTAAACACCTTGGACACTTTATGGTTTTATCTAGCAAACATTTCCATCCAAAATATTTAATTAAATTTCCATACAAAGTGTAAAAACAGTGAATCAAAAAAAAAACCATAAAAAAGCACGAAGCGCAACATACGAAACGATAGAACTACGATGGTGGTTTGTTAATAATAATTCTGTTTTGAAACGCGATCATATGTTTAAAAATGCAGCACACTGGACACCACAGTAGATAACTCAATTTTTTTCTTCTTTATAACAGGATGTATGGTGTAAGTGCATACATTTTATATCAGTAATTTGATTTCACCTTTTATTTAACACGATTTCAGCGTAGCACATCGTACTTATCTATTTTAACCACGTATTTATATTATTATCATACAAAACATAACCTCTAACCGTGTTGTGTGATTTTATTTATTAATTCAAATATTTACGATAACAACAACGAACGAAACACCATCGACCAGACAACCATTAAACGTAATAAGATTTGATAAGTTTTAAAATCTAAATCATTGTTAATCGATAGTCGATAATCGATAATCGATAATCCACATAGTTTTGTGTGGTTATCTATCTGTAATCAGTTTATAAGGATTATCGAATCCATAAATGCATGTGAGTGTGAGTGTATAAATCTTACATTACGAAACGATTTATAATATTGAGGTTAAAACCTTTCTTTTTCTTTTTCCGGTAATAATTCCTTCACTTTAGCTTTTTAAGCCAATAAAACTAAGCGAATGCTTTCTATAGAAATAAATTTCTAAAAAATTTTTTTTCTTTTTTGGTTAACCTGATGAAAGTTAAAGTAAAGGAAATAAAATGTTTGGTTATAACGACATTAACTAGTTTTATTTTTTTGTTTATAAGAAAACTGAATTACTGTTTCCAATTCCATAAGCGTAACGTAACGTATAGACCAGTCATAAAGTAAAATAATATTATTCCGGTGTACACGTAATTTGAAGAACTAAAGAATTTCCATAATAATAATAATAATCGAGTCAATAAAGTAGAATAAAAATTAAAAAAAAAAAAAAAACAGGGAAAACACTGCAACCTGACTAGAGCATAAATAAAAATTCATAATGAGTATCAAATAGCAGAGAAAAATATATTTTTCAAAGTAGAAAGCACAATTTAAGCTTTATTATACTTTATCGCTGTTTATTTCTAACACAAAATGCATAAATAATGTCGGAATTCTCTGTATTAAACGTCAGAGAATAAATTTGTTTGTTGTAATTTTTTGTGACGATAAAGAAATCAGAAAAAAAAATTAAAAAAAAAACTTCAAAATGTCATTCAACTGTTTGTGTTTGGTTTTGTAGTAAATTAAAATAATAATTTAGGCAGCACAAGACTAACAATACGCACACCGCTTTAAAAAGAGTTAATTAAATAAAACGGAAGTAGAAGATTAACAGTGATAACGTCAAACAAGTTAGAAAACAAGAAATTTTACTGAAATTTTTCAAGTAATTTAATTAAACTACATCCGGTTTGTCTGTACGCTTTTTACTGGATTTTCATTTATTGATTTTACTAACACAGAAGCAAAAAAAAAATCAAATTAAATTTTCCTGATAACACTCTTGAATTCCAACATTTATTACCTTTTTGTGTCACTTTTAATATTATCAAGAATAATCACTCGTCCCGATAACGATAACGAAGTAATTTTGGGAAAAAATTAAAATTGACATCAACCAATCTAGTTTGATCGTTTGTTACCTATCACCATGGAATTGTCTTGGATAAATTCAATCACTTAACCATTTACTTATCTAATATGACATTAATTGGATAATAAATCATAAACGGTTTATAAATATATAAAAAAAGAAAAAAACTCCGTAACGTCCTTTAATAAGATTTAAAGTTATTTCGGTCTAGCTCTAGCACTTGCTCTAGCTCCAAATTGTTTTACAAACAGAAAATGTGTTAATGACACTTTAAACTCTGTATTCCACTGTAAATGTCATCAGAAATCTTCTCTTTAATTTAAATAAGTAAGTAAGCAAAAAAAAAAAAAAATGCTTAAGCTCCTCCACTTCTTTGTTGCTGTTCTAAGTTGCGACAGTTAATTAAGAGTTTTGTGTGGCGTTAAGTGGGATTGTTTATTCCGCATTTTTTCTTTAAATTACATCTGTAATAAAATTCTATTGGTAAAATTATATTTAATAATAGAAACATTGTATATTCGTTAATTACCACATCCTGCTCAACTGAATCTATCTATAACATGTTTCAAAACGTTATTCGCACTAATAACGATACAAAACACAATCCACCACTTAACGCCTAGTGTTACAAAGCATTAAAGCTAATATAAAAAAGCAGAAAACATAAAAATAAATGTATCTATCGTCCTTTAAATGATTCGAAAAACCATTTTCAACAATTAAGACTGACTGAATTATCAAGAGAAGAGAAGAGAAGAGAAGAGAAGAGATATATCCTCTTTAAAAAGGCGAACAAATAAAAATTATTTTTCTTGGATATTTTCTTCAATAAACTCATAAACTACATGTTTGTCTTGTAACAAATATTATTCTATTCGACTTTCTTTCTTTCTTCCATGGGTTTTTATTAAACACAACTTTGTATTTAGTTACACAGTTGGTTAATAAAGTTTTTTTTTTCTTTATTCTTTGCTTAATATTTTCACACATCATGTCTCGCATATTGAGCAGAGCACACACACACCAAAAAAAAAAAAAGAAAAAAGAATAAAGTCTTCGTAAGCATCGTTGGACGTCATTGTTACTGTTAGGAAAACAGCAAAAGATGACGACAACGAAGACTAATCCCATACAATGTTATAAAGAAGATGAGGAGGAGGTGGAGGAGGATGTGAAAACAAGTAACGAAAAGTTGTGTAGTGAGGGGAAAAAAAATTAGAAGACAACCAACAACGACAAAAGAAAAAAAGCTGTTGGCTTAATTCGCTTCATTTTCTTTTCTTTTATTTTTTTTGGATAAAAACAACTGAAGAATAGCATAGCGAAGCTTAATTTTTTTTTTTTTTTTTGTTAATCCTTCTTTATCGTTTTGTTAGTTTGCTACTATCCAACAAACAATCATTCATGATCCACCTGCAAGTTTGTTTGCCATATGCCAACAACAAAACCCTGTAATTTTGTAGAATCAAAAAAAAAAAAAAAAAAATATTTTGCCAAGAAAGCATAAATTTTGATTTATGAGCTTTTATTCTATGTTTTACAATTCTTCGTTTGATTTTCTTTTTTTTTTTTGTGAAATACGATTAAAGTTAGGATGGGTGGCCGAAGGTAAAGTATTTAAACAGAAGAAGCTTTAAAAAAAAATTTACAATCAGTTGTTTGGTCGGACATAGCCCCAACATGAACTTTTCCCATCTAAAACATTTATTCTTAGTTTTTTTCCAGTCATATAAATTATATGAAAATTAATTTTTGATGATTTAGCGAGGAAACAGAATTCAAAATTTAAAATTCTAAATGAAAATTAACAGCAGCAACATAATTATTTTATCGTTTTAGAATTTTTTTTTTTTACTCTACTTTACTTCACAACCAAATGACTAAAATTCTATTCAATAATGTACGTTGTTGTTGCTAGAGGTTTTTCAAAATTGATTTTAAAATAAATTTCCATTAGTAATTGGAATCCAATATTTAATTATTTCTATTTTTGGAAATTAAATTCAATTCGTTTGCTTCGTTTTTTTTTTTTTTTTTTTAACTTAATCACAGATGGTAATCAATTGTTAAAATTAAAAAAATACCTTTAATCGAATTAATTTATTCTATGTAGCGTGAGAGACAGAGTAAGGTAACGATACGATTTCTATTGAAATTTTTGAATTCAATTGAAATTTCAATTTGATAGAGGAAAAAAATCTATAAAAAAAAAAATTTTATTCGTAGATGGAATACCAGGAATAGAATCGCTCCTTTTGCGATGTAACAGAAAATTTAATGAGCAGAAGAAAGTTTATTTTCCGGGGTGGGGTTTTTTTTTTTTATTGATCATTAAAAATGTTTTTTTTTTCATTTTTAATTCAGTGTTGATTCATTTGTTAGAAACCTGGAGATAGTACCTGGATCCTAATGAATTATTTTCAGGAATTATTGCTGCAAGTTTAATCGAACCGTGCCATCAACACCAAGTTTTTTTTTTTTACACTGATCCCTTAATTGATAATAAATCCATATGGATAAATAAAATTATTATTGACGTGGATTGTTTATTTGTTTTTCATAGTAACGCAATTATATTCCGGAACGCAACGCAACACCTAACGCAGTCATTACATAAACTTTTATGAAGCGACATTAAAAAGAAAAAAAAAAATAAATAAATGCCAGAGCAGTCAGACTGCATCATTCTCATAATTTTATTACACATCAACAAAAACTTTTATTAATTAATTATTAGAAATTTTTTCACCATTTGATGGTATTTTCTTTCTTTTTTTTTTATACGCTAAAGCTCCTTTAGTTTGGTAATAATATGAATTTATAGTGATCCGGGTGGTTTACGCTTTTTTTTACAGTACTTAATTAACTGCTGCATTAACACAAATTTATAGTTAAATAAAAACTAAGTACCATGGTTATTTATAATTATAATTAAGGAAATTTATTTATATAGTTGTGATTACTGGTGAGTTTTTGTTGCAATAAATTCTTTTAATTATCAAACGTTCAGGTGGTCAGTGTAGGAATTGGATTTACGTAAAAACGGATGCAAGTCAGGGAAAAATTCATTGAACTGAATTTAAATAGATTGACTTAAGTAACAAAACTCATGCATAAATTTGTACTTCAAGGACTCATTATCCTCCTATTAAATCCAATGAAGATCCTTTAATTACTTTCTAATATTTCCAAACAAAGCTTGATGCCCCAAAAGCTTTTTTTTCCATTCTTTTAAAAAATTATCGGTTTATAAAGAGAAATCTAAGCTAACATCAGTGATTATAAAAAAATTTTTTTTTTTGCTAGTTTCTAAGTGCTTCATGGATTATTTTTTATTGTAGGAAGCTTTATGTCCTTCAGCTTTAAATTATAGATTAATCGCATAAATAAAATAAAGACGAAACATTATAAAACATGATTATATGAAAAGAAGGTTTTATCATTATCATTATCATCATTATCGTCATCGTTGTTGACGTCGTCCTATTTATTTTCACCATCATAATTCAAATAATTCTTTACGAACTTGGTTTGTTGGCAAATATTTATTACATTTGTTTACAGATAAGTAAATTGTTTATAGAAACGAAAATTTACAATAGCCAGCATATCATGTTAAATGTGTTTTGTGTTTTAAATGATTAATGCCCTATCAGGATGTTTATTTATATAAAAATTCACTTGAAGAAATTCGATAATAATTAATGAGGATTCTTTGTAGAAATTTTATTTGCCTCTATTTCTATTTCTACTTCTGCTTCCTTTACCAGTGATCAATTCATTTAAATTAAAAAAAAAAAAATTCAATCAAATAAATTTGAATGAAATTATTAGAAACATTTCTGTGGAAATCACCTAAAACCACCCCCGTATAAAAATGTGAATTCAAAACACAGAAAATAATAAAGACGATAATTAAGAAAACTTTATTTCGTTGTTTAACTTTTCTTCCATCATTCTCTCATTTTGTTAAGGAATCATAATGATAAAAATAAAAAAAAAATAATTCAAGCCTTCAGGGTATTACACGTCCAAACGTTTAGAAATTCTTCTTCCTCTTCATCTATTCTGTCTGCAATTTAATGAAAAAAAAAATTTCTTTTCTTTTTTAACATCATTTGGATGTAGGGTTTGAATGTAATGAAGGGAATTTTTGTTATCAGTTCCGGATGGTTTTTCTTTTTTGTGGGTAATTACAATTTTTTAAATAGGGTTAATGATGAAGAAAATACTTTGCGAACCCTATTTTGACTTTAATTATGAAATTACAATGAAATATTTTTATCAATAATTTAGATAAGTAAAACGAAAAGGATTTAAGTATGCGCTGAACCAATAATCTTATGAATTTTTTCATAAAATAATGTGCATAATGTGTGTGTGTGTAAAAAGAAAAACAGAAAAAGACCCAAGAAAAAACCCATAATGTTTGACGAATGGCGTACGTTAGACACACCAGAAAGTTTGAGGTTAACAATAAAAATAACGAGAAATAACCAAAACAATATATTTATATGTATAAAAAAAAAAAAAAAGGGTTCACAAGCCACCTAAAATATCATAATAAAAAAACTAAGAAAAAAACGAATAAAAGACCCGAAGACCAGAAAAAAAAAATAAAATGGAAACGATCACTTATTAGGAGACCCTTAAATATCATCAATTTTACTTTTATTTCTAGATAAAAGAAAAATTCTCGTTTTTCCTCTGTATTCATAATATGTGAATATTGTACACACACACACACATTACAATTAACACGTAACATGTCGATAAAAATAAAAATTAAACAGAATGGTGAAGAAAGGAAAGGAAAAGTCTAAAAACATAACGCAGAAAATGTATTTTTAGCTGAAAACATTATGTAATATTAGCATATGTGTTCCGTGAATCTATAACGCCATACATACATTAATTAATTAATTAATTATAAACAATGTAATATGAGGTCAATAGAGTAAGAAAATAATTAAAAAAAAAAAATATATTTTTAACCAGGCATTCACCGATTAACACTCGCGTGCAATTATTATGTAATGTGATTTTGTGTAAATAAAATTCATTAAGCTGCTTTTAATCCGACACTTTTATTTTATTACTTAACTCCTGTCCGTTATCGGTTGTCTCATTGTGTAAATTATCTTCATTTTTTTTTTTTTTTGGCTGTTGGTTCTATAAAATTTGCTACATAAATCCTTCTCTATTATTTTGTTGTTATTTTAGGTCATGAACTTCTATGATCTGTAAGACGCGTGAACCTTTTTCTTTTGTGGTTGATAAGGTGGTTCAATGTTCTTTCGATACAAAATTGTCATCTACAGAAAAACTTCTAGCTTCTAGGTAACCAAATAAATTCTAATAGCCAAGGTTTCAGATTTCTATTGGAAAATAATATTTTTAAATAACTCGGTTTTGAAACCAATAAATTACAAATTCTGATCCTGGTATCGTCAAAATTTGAACGCTTGACCTCAGGCTAAATATGTTTGTCAAGATTGATTGTTCCGTTAGCACCAGCTTTATTTTCCAACAAATATTCTAAATACGCCTAAACAAAGCTCGATATATGATTTGTTTTGTTTATTAACGGCGTTTCCAGAAAGGTAACGATTATCCAATAAAAGATAGTCGGAATTTATAAAACGCATTTAGACCACCAAATCACCGTCGCTACAGTGTCGTTTTTTTTTGCACAGCATACAATTTCCTAATCTAAAGGTAATCAGTTTTAAAAAGCATCGCCACAATTTTATGTGTGCTGAAAAAACGATAAAACTTCTATCGAACATAGGCACATTTAGCCAAATATAATTTATTTAAATATTTATTGACACAATTATTTTATCACAACCAACAGTTATAAAAGGTAAAAAACAAAATTATTCACACATAGAAAACTTTTTTCTATTTATAAAATTATTAAATCGATTTTGGAATGATTTTATGAACTTTATGAAGCAAAAAAAAAAAGAAAAAAGAAGAAAAATTCACATGCGTTTTATAACAGACACTGACAAATAATTGCGTCATTTAAATGGTAATTAGTCGTTGATAATTTATTTAATAAAACAAAAAAAAAAACAGAACCAAATCCAACAGAATGGGGATGGAATTTTTTTTTTTTATTTCATACACGAAATAATGTCAAAATTGATTAAACGATTTTTGTAACAACTTTAATGAATGCGCCGAAAAGTAGTCTACAATGGAAAACTCAAGTTTTTGTTTCTTTTTTTTTATACTGAAAATCCTGTTGCTACTTCACAAGATTGACTGTCTGGAATGAAAGGAGGCTGTTTTGAGTGTCTTCAAATGATAACAAACAAACAAACGAAAATACTAATAATAAAATTTCCCTTTGTATTTTATGCTTTTTAAGCTTTATTTTTGAAATGTTGTCAACGGTTTATGCTTTTTGGCTTTTTTTTTCGTTTTTCTTGGTTATTAAAAATTAATTCTTACCTTATATGAATACTGTGTACTCTGGTGATGCTCTGCTTTTTCACCAGCTTTATCTTTCTTTCTAATTTAACCAAAAAAATTAATTCAGTTGCTGTTGCTGTTTGTTGTGCTTTAATTAGTTTACATCCACACACTTCACTGTCGTTATTTCTACGCTTTATACAAAAAAAAAAACTTTCATATGGAAATTCCAAGAGATTACAGAACACAAATATGAGTACACAAAAAAATTACCAATTCACGTTGAAGTTCACTTTATTAACGAAAAAAAAAGCTCTAAAGCTTTTAAATTATTAATAATCGAAGGAGAGAGAGAAGAAAGAAATCGATCGATAATTTTTTTTTTATTTTTTTCAGTCCGTCACTTTTTTTCGAAAAAAAAATTACAAAAGCTTTCTGTCAACAGAAATTTTTTTTTTATTAAGGATAGTGGGTTATAAAGGAGGAGGAGGTGGAGGATCAGGAAAATTTCTTTTTTCAATAACAACAATCGATTTATTATCAAAGCTTTATACCTTTTTTTAAATTTTTAACGAAACTTAATTAACACTGAAATCCATTTAAAATTAACTTTTTTTTTTTTTTTTAACACTTTTCTGTATTATTTCTTTGTTTATTCAATTCAAAACTTTACGTTTGTGTTTGGACGGATGTTGGTTTTGTTGTTTCAATCGAAGAAGAAGGAAAAAAAAAAATTCTCTCTTGTTTTTCTTTGGTTATGGCAAAAAAAAAAAAAAACGAACAAAAACAAACAAAAAAACGAAAAACTTTTTGCACAAAAACTATTTAAAATAAAATAAAAGAAAAATAATGATAATGATAATGATAAATAAATAAAAAAAAAAAAAAAAAAAAAACTATAAAAAGCCCGATAAAAAGCCCGTCGTAACGCTTTTCCTGTGCCCGTTTTATAACGAATTCAATGCTGTTGTTCAGTGAATTTTCGGAATACAACTAACAACGACGACGTTAACGACGACGACTGAAAAACCTTTTCATGTTCTGTTCAATCTTTTAAAGAGCAAAAACGAAAAAAACAAAAAAAAAACAACTCTCATCGCAATTGTATTGGTGAATTCATTTATTCATTTATTTCGTTGATAAAAAAAAAAATTATTCTGTTCTGTGTGACATAATTTCTAGATGATAACTCCTCGCACAATAGCACCACGTCTATTGTGTTTAAATAGGACAAATAGATTTTTATATCAAATGTTTTTTTTATTTGTTTATTTATCAATTTTATATACTCTTATCAGTGTGTTAGTGATTAGCTGCGTATAATAATAATAATAATATGATAAAATCAGCTGCTGATGCACATGCGCGATTATATTGTACTTGGATTTCTTTCTTTGTATAAACAAAGTTTTTTTTTTTTTTTTTTTTTATTGTTACAGCATGTCTCAAAAGTTACGTTACTTAAAAACCCAGAAATTTTTTTTATTCATAAACAATAATTTTATTCATTAAAAAAAAAAAAAAAAATGAAAAAATTATCGCATGCGTATTTTAGTTTTTTTTTTTTTTTTTTTTTTTTGCGTTTAATTTAAGAGCCTCGTGAGACCGATAGACGGTTTAAAAAAAGGTTTTATATGCAACCGCGACGATACACAATGATCACAATTTTACTACTAGGCCTAGATTTATGGTACAGCTGGTATATAAAAGGGTGCTGCAAAAAAATACATTACATAAATCGTTTTGTTTATTTTTAAATGTCAAAATCAAAATGTCTAAACTCTCTCACTAATTAATATTAACATTTGATTGTTAAAAAAAAAAAAAAAAACAAGAAAGAAGAAGAAAATGTTGTTAATTATGACATTGCGGTTGGCTGGCTGGATTAACACTTAACGCTATCACTTTTGATTTATTTTCGCTATTTTATATCAAATAAAAAGAAACATTTTATAATAAACGACCTTGCCATAAAAAAGCACACAAATTAAAATTTACTATTGTTAAAAAATGATTTAGATATAAGCAGATAAAACTACTGGTTGTTGTTTTTTATTCTTCGTAGTTTTACTCTAGAATCTGAATAATAAACCATTCCCCAAATATCACCCTATTGCTACAAAATGCATTTAAATTATTTAAAAAAACAAAAAATGCCTTAAAAATATTTATCTATAAATTCGCTACATTCTGTTAGAACATCCCTTATTTATTTATATTTCTTTGATCTTTCGAAATACACAAATCATATTTCTAATCTCTAAATTTTCTATTGTTTTGAAGAAAAGTAATTTTTGCAACAGAATTATTAATTGCATTAAAGCTTTACGAAACTTTTCTTATTTTTCAAAGTAAATAATATTAACAAAGAGATTAACTTAAATCACCTTTAGTTTGCTTATGTAGAAATGGAAAAGTTGTTTGCAGGAAAATAGGAAATTTTTTTTTTTTTTTAACATTTAATTGATGTTTGCAAAATAGTTGCAATGTTACCACGAGGTCTGTGGTTTACATTTCCAGCCAACCATAAATATTTGTATTGTCTGGGTAGAGAATGTTATTCAACAACAACAACAACAACAAGAACAACAGAGAAAAAAAAATTGGGATTATTTTATTTTACACCACCCTACAAAAACAAGTAAAACCCATGCAAAACACCGAATGTAGCAAAAAGAAAATAGACAAAAGAAGTTTATTAAACGTGTCTACAGTTATTACATAGAAAAATTATGTTCGCGATAGTGAAATTTACATTAAAAAACATAAAATAAAAGAAAAAAAACACAAAGCATAGGAAAAGCATAAAGCATAGAAAAGTGTGAGAAAAAAAAGTGGAAAATTTTAATTTCACACCGGAAATGTATAGAAAAAAAATTTTCTTGTGTCTTTTGGAACCTGGAAGACACTGAGAATAATATGAGAAAAAAAAACCCCAACTGGATTAAAAAACTGGCGGAATAAAAAGCGAAATGTGTTTTTCTGCATCCACCATAAACCGAACCATAAGTGACGTAAAATGAGCAGGAAAATCCAATGTTTATCAATTAGAGACAATCAATAAATGAACAAGTAGGTACTGTAGGTACTGAAATAAAGTAATTTTCCATTAGGATCCAGAAAATAAAACACAAAAAGTGAATTTTTTTGCGTTGATAATTAATTGAGATTAATCTACATCTACGGCATGCTTTGATGAGCTTTTTCCAGGGATAAGAAAAGGTTTGGCTTATTAAAGTCAAGTTAAATTAAGTTAGGCTAACTTAAGTGAACTTTAAGTGAATTAAATGAATCGCTTCTACCTTATAAACGTGATAACAACAAAATCGGTTAACATTTTTATTTGGGTGATATTTACAAAAGTTCAGGAATAAATTTGTGTTACACAAACCACAGGACTTACACCTAGAACCAACCAACAAAAAACTTTAAAATAAACTGAAATTAAACGGTTAAGGTTTATCGGTACAAAGAAAAGCTTCGTTTACTTTTTTAAAAACGTTTTTACTATTAAAAAAAAAAAATTCTGTGTAATCAGTAAAGCTTTTAAAAAAGCTTAAATTTAGTTAAGTAACCACGTTCAAAACAAAAATCCACAACAAAACTGTTTTAACGATAATTTTCGTACTACTATTCTATAAGTCAGTTAAGCTTTGTTAGCTAAGTTACGTTAAGTTAAGTGAAGCTTTTTTTTGTTTTCCTTTAAACAATTTAACATGCTAACGGCAACATAATACGCATAACAACATCAAGATCCAATTAACAACAATAAAGTGATAAACAAGAATTCTGTTTGCATTTTCAACATACCAATGAAATATTTTTCCAAAGAAGTATCTTGTTCCGGGGTTGTTTTTTTTTTTGTTTTCGTTTTGCTATCCTGGATAATAATAAAGCTCACGGTTAAAGCATTAATTTTTTTTATTAAAGGTGAAACACTCTAGCTAATGTTAATTGACGTGTTTTGTAATTTTTTTTTAACTAATGCCGTTGCGTAGGTGTTTTATTCTATTCTAGGGGTTGCGTTTTAGGGGGTTTATTTAATTTTGTTTGTTTGTTTTATCCCATCCTCACTGTTATTTTATATTATTAATTTCTTTGCTATGTTATTATTATTTTTCACAAATATTATTCACATCCATACATATTACCACCACTAGGCATTTATGTAAATTTCTTCCGTGTTCTACCTAGAATTTTACTTTCTTTATAATTTCCACGATATTTTCCATATTTTTCAAAATAAAAAACATGACATGGAATAAAATTAATTTCTTACTTTTCTATCCACACACACACACACAATAAAATTATAATTAAAATATTATAAAAGTTATGTTAGATGGATGAAAGAAAAAAAAAAAAAGTGAAAAAATTGCCGTACATAAATGAGAGCCAGGTGATTTGCGAGAAATTATTTTGAAAAGAAAAATTCTTTTTTTTTTAAATTATGATTTAAGAGTTTTTAGCATGTGATTGCCAACCAATATTTTTGTTGTAACTTTATTATCAATGACTGGATCTACACAAGAATAACCCAGCTTGAAACGAGTAGAAAATCATACTCCAATTATTTTAGGACTACAGTGGAACTGTTTAACCGGTGTTACACTAATGTTTTACAGGTAAAATCAATTTAATTCTTTGTTATAATTAATAAAAAAAAAAAAACAAAACAAGAATAAAATTATTATTTATGCAAAATTATATCCCTTGTGAAATTTTGTGAAATCTTTAATGGAAATTTTATGTTTTTCTATTTCTCTAACTGAAACCAAAACAATTTAACAAGCATTTTAAGGATAACTGAATGGAATTCCGGAATAATATTGGAAAACATTTCAATGAAACGCAGCAACAGAAGAAGAAGAAGAAAGAAAAAGAAAAAATTCCACACAATTGAAATAGTTTTCGTTCGTATTAAGGATGCAAAAAACCGAAAAAAAAAAATAAAATATTTAAAGAATTTTTATATGTGATGGAATTTTTGTTTTTTTCTTTTGTGTCTTAATCGAAAATAAATGATCTTGTTATTATGGAAGTTGTCTTGTTAAATTGGGGTTAAAATTTAAATATATATCGGACATGGGTCTGTGCTGATGATTTTTTTGTTGTGTTTTTCTTTCAGACAAGTGATGAGTTCCGAAAAAATAAGGAATTTTATTATCAGGGGTCTGGAAAATGAAAAAGTACTCAGATTACTCAGTTTTTAATTGATTTAAGATGCTTATGGTACCAAAATGGAGAGAATTTATTAATCGGTTATTGAATATTTTCTGTTTAAAAGTTCTAAACCTTTCCTAAACACCTGATTAACTTAGAACCGTGAAATCTCTCATTCCTGAATAAATTCTCTTATGATTTTTTTTACGTAGCCTGACCGGACAAACATTTTCAAATAAATTCTCATACAAATTTCAGTATTTATTAAGGTCAGAGCTAACCGAAAAAAAAAAAATTATTTTTAAAAACATTTTCTCGAACAAACATGAATGAAGGAAAGAAGAAGCAGAAGCAGAAGAGCAAAAAAACTTCAAAGAGTATGTTTATCGAAATGTTTCAATTAGTTATGATAATAAAAAAAGAAGCAGCGGAACCAGTGTGAGTAAAACAGAATAAGGCAGACAAGTGTCTACCACATTTTATTAAATTAAACAAAAAAAAAAAAAAAATTATTTTCCTGTACTTGTTGTTGTTGTTGTTGTTTAATTCTCATCTCCTCACAAACAGAAGTCACGTAATATTTTATTTTCCATTTATTCTATCTACCTATCTCTACTCCCCCACCTCGATATCATTTTATTTTCCAAAGCAATAATAATTTCAATTGTTTATAAAATTAATTAAATACAAAAAAAAAATAAAAAATATTATTTTTCGGTTATTCAGAGGAAAAAACTAGGTCGATTCAATTTTACAGCGTTATGCCTGTAATAAACAAGACAGCATTAATTAATTAATTAATTAATTTCGTTAGGTGTTGGGTGATGATTTAGCGCGTAACTGGTCAACACAGAAGCTTAAAAAAAAAAAAAAATCCCTTCTCCAATCAATTAAAGTAATAATCGGTTATAACGTTTGTAATTATTTTACAACTTTATTTCTAGTAATGTTTACCACCGACACCCACAAACATGTAACAATAAACAAATGTGTACTTTGCACGTTTTTGCACAATTTTAAAAGGTAATAGCTACGTTTCACCTGTAATTATCATAACATAATTAAAAATTAAATTTTTTAAACGTTTCTTTATTAAAATAACATAATTTACTGTTTGATCAGTAGAGTTAATGAGGAGACAAAATTACTTTCTTTTTTATTTGTTAAACAAGGTAAACAATGTTAACACTTATGTATGTAATATGTAATAAAATTTAATAAACAATTCACAATGTTTATCACCATCTTAATGTAATCATAATTAAATCTTTTATTTATATTTATTTATTGTCAGCAGTGTAAACCCATTAGAAAAAAACAATTTTCGTTTATTTAAACAAAGTTAGAGAAAAAACAAAATTTGTTTGGATGATTTGTGTTATTTTCGGAATATTTGCCAGAATTAATAGAATTTAAATGTTTTTAGATGATAATATAAATTTTTGTTTATTGACTTAAGTGGATAACAAACAAGGATAAAATTAACAGATGCGTACAGTCAATTATGCACAGAAAATCCAAGACTTCACTTAATCGTCTTAAAAAGAATATTCGACTGTAACTACCTTAGACTCTCAAGACAATCTAGAAGAGGTAGAAAATGGAATTTGGTATCAATTGAAGGATTGTAGTGAGAATCCACATTAATATCCAAATTAAACGAATAAACAAGTTAAAAATCCGCGAATTATGGCTATTATAGCAAGTAAAAATCCTATCCAAACAATTCTAGTTAAAAACAATCAACAATTATGAACCACGGAAATTAACTAATGAAAATCCCAGTAAATAACAAGAAGTAATAAAAAATAAACATCAAATTCGTCATGTTTTTCCGTAGAGGTTCTCTCCAATGAATAGTTTTCGTTCCATCAAAATTCAATCATTGTATTGATTGACAGCAATAATTGTGTGCCATGTTCAATAAACATTAAATAAAAAAAAAAATAGCAACATGCGAACAGAATGATGGTTAAAGAAAAATAAAAAAAGAAGAGAAATGCGACTACCGATTGATGCTTAATAATTTTTTAGATTTCAGTCTGTTACTTACTTGATCGCATTAAAGTGTTTAGCCTATAAAAGTTAAATCTATTTAATCTTATTATATAATTTTAAGAATTTAAGAATGTACGACCGATTTCAAGAATGAACAACGAAAACTTATGTTTTAACACTTTTACACCCAATACGGAAAAAGGTTTCAGTTAGAAAAAGAATTTTCTTTTCTTATTTCTTATTTACTTAGGATTTAAACCATCACTTGAAATGCTGCTGCTACTAGTATTTTATTAATAAGAAATTGAGAAATTATTAAGAAAACACAACACAGAATAACAGAAAAAAATACCCCCTTAAGATAACAAACGAAACAATAAGAAGAGAAAGAAATAAAAAAAAAACTTCTTTCTATCAACATTTATAACAAATATTTAACAACGGAAGAGATGAACCATTTTTCAGTTTAAAAATTAATAAAATTAATTAAAAAAAAGAAATCTTCTGCAGAAAACAAACTGCGAGTAGGAGGAAAGAAGAATGGGAAATAAAACAAAACAAAAAAAAAATTTATTTTAATTCTCATCGGACTAAGAGTCATACTTTGCTTAGCGATAAACTTCTACTAATCTGGCATGGGTAAAATAATAAAAATAACTAAAATACGATACAGAATAAGGTCAAATAAATGTAGAAGTAGACGAAGAAGAAAAGATAAAAAAAAACAGCAGTAAAAGCATAACAAAAAAAAAAGAAAAGCTTAAGCTAATACAACTAGAGTAGAAGTAGAAGATCTTTATTATAAAAGTTATTGACATTACTCGTTTGCGTTTTAAAGTTGGGATGATGGGATGCTGATGGTCAATTATCAAAAAGTTTTCATTCTTCTTTTTTCTTGTTTTTTTTTTTTTTTTTTTATTCCGTTAAATTTCTCATTAAGTTTCTAAACTTACGTTTCGTTTATAAAGAAAAAATTAACTTTTTAGTGGTTTTGCTCCTTTTTGTGACTTTTTATCAGTTTGTCTGGTTTTTTGTGTTTAGTTTTCTTCTCCTTGATTATCTATAAAATAGATAATGGAGCACATTGATAGAAATACAGAGAAAAAAAAAATGAATTTATTGAAAACTAACATAAAGCTAAATAGAGGTGGATTCTTGTATTAGAATTATATTACCAGGAGTACTTGAAATACGGTGTTGACCTAATTTTAGTCGATTATTGTCTTAAGACAAATTCAAGTTTGCAAAAAAACACACAAAAACGTTTGAAATCACCGACATTTCACTGCCCTGAACCATAAAACGTTTAAAATTTCAGGTGTACCTGAACTACAAAACCTTGTCTAGTGAATGTAGTACAAAATCAAGTCGTCAACACTCGAAGGTAAGGTTTCTAAGAGAGAAAAAAAAGACTTTTGTATTTCTTATTCAGAAATTTCCTTAACACACCAAATGTAAATATATTTCTCCTGTTTCTAAGAGAATACGAGGCATTTGTACATATTTTCAGGGCTTTATTTAAACGCACAAACATGAAACAACATTTCCGACGCTAAAATAAACCTTAAAAAATAAAGTCCGGAACACCCAAGATTCTGTGCTGCTAGAAATCTCTGATAATCTAAAAAAAAAAAAAGTATTTTGTATAATTTTATCGTTTTTAATCAAAATTTTAACTTCCAGTACCCATCACAGTATTTAAACTGAAACCAACTGGAAAATATTACAGAAAGTCTGCCTTAAACGCTTTAAAAACAACGAAAAACGTATATAAAAAAAAATTGATTAAAAATTTTTCTAGTCTCTTACATATAAATTCAGTATTTCTACGTTTCAATAAATAAAAAATTACAAATAGAATGGGTGGTGTAGGGGTCTTAATATTAAATAAAATAAATTTCATTAGAAATTCTCTACTCATTCTATTCTATCGAATAATTTTGAATGATTTAACTTAATACTAAAAATAATATTTACCAAAACAAACAAACAAACAAAAAAAAAAAACCACCCTAAACGCAACAGCCTAAAGACATTCAATTTATTTCCACTACCACCCCTATTAATATTATCCGCCTCTGGTTAACTAACTTTACTTTCTAATAAAATAACTAAATAATAATTTTAAACATAATATGCAACAACTTTTAGTAACTTGGCATAAAAAGAAAATTGCTGACTCGCCATGTATATTATTTTTTTTTTTTTTTATATTTTCGGTTAACAAAACAAAACAAAGCATAGCAAAGCAAAAAAAACGTAAACTAAGCTTTGTTACATTTAAAAAAAAAAAACAAATTTTTTAATCGTAATAAACAGAGAGAAAAATCTTTTTCTTTTTTTTTGCTCTGTTATAAAAGCTCCTTTTTTTTTCGTTTGTTATTTATTTTCATTGTTAAATAGATTTTAGTTTTTAACCCGTAAATAGAAATTTTTTCTGGTTTACTTGGAAAACACAGCAAAACCACATCCATTGCTTTTTGCATTTCCGTTTGGTTAAATATAAAACATTGACAGCATAAATATACAAAGTAATTGATTTAAGTTAATCTTCTTAAATAAAAAAAAAAACTGTTTCCATTTTACCGGAAAATTATTTAATTAAATTTTAATAAAGAAAACCCAAGATAATTTTTTTAATTTAATTTCGCCGAAATGTTGTTTACAATCATTACATATATGCATTTCACATTAATTTTTCACCTTTACCAACGAAAAATTTAATTAAATTAACAAACACACAAATCATTTAATTGTTTTATTAAAATATAAATAAATATATAAATTGTTTTATTATAAATAATTAACGACAAGAGTTTTAGTAGCTTGACCTACAAATAAATAATAAAAAAAAAAAATTAAAATT
Organism: Ptychoptera albimana; assembly: GCA_961205885.1. NCBI lineage: Eukaryota > Metazoa > Arthropoda > Insecta > Diptera > Ptychopteridae > Ptychoptera > Ptychoptera albimana. Next base: position 1,509,777 of record OY540805.1, on the reverse strand, counting down.
CCCATGATTCCATCCATTTTAAATGGTACATTGTGGAATTTGGTTCATTTCCAGTTGGGCCACTCATACCATAGGTTAGCGGTGAAAACATAATAAAACTGTACGTCAATACACTGAGTAATATACCAAGAAATATATTTTTAAGCCAGTCAGGTAAACGTACGATTATATAATCACAAACAACACCTGAAACATAAAAAGGAAGATGAAAAACAAAAATTAAATAAAGCAAAAGCACATATGTTACAGGGAACTTTTTACAAACAAATATAAGAAATAATTTTTCTATTTCAATTACCGTCTCAACACTTTTTCTTCTTATCAAACTGCACACACAAAGTTTTATTTCTAATGACTGACTCTATCTGTCATTTCGTTTTTCATTGAATTTAATTCCTTTTGATTAAAAAGACTAAAGTCTAGACCGTCTAGAATTGTGGTTATGCTATTTGCTTTTTTTAATTAACCAAAAAAATTTTTCGTAATTTCAAAAGACATTAAAAGTAGAAACAAAAAAAAAAAAAAAAAAAACACCATGGAAAAATTTGTCACCTTGTTTCTCACTATTCACACTCAACACAGAAATGAATTTTTTTTGAATATTAAATCAAGAAAACTTTTTCGTATTTCGTATGTGAACTAAAATCGGTATTAAATAATCCCAAAAGTGCTTTTCGTTTTTAAATATAAAAAGTTATTAAAAAAGCTTTTCGAAATCAGTAAAATTTTGCAAAGCAAAGCAAGTTTTCCCTTTAATTTAGTTCGTTTGGTCAGAACTTTTTATGTTTGCTATTAAATTTTTAATAATTATCAGTAAAACACCCATCCTTATGGCATTACCATGAGAAACATTTGGAATCTAGCTCTAAACAGCTAAATCCGGTACAAATTCTTTGATTTTTTTAATTCGTTTTTACCTTAAATTAACGAATCGAAACTCTCCACCCTTTTATATGCAAAGTTATAAAATAATATTCCCAAAAGCGTAACAAAGAATCGAAATTTACTCTTCGTTTGCATAAGGAAATTTTTCAAATAAACTAAAATACCGGAATCAAATCGTAAAATATATGACAGCGAAAAAGGGAAAAGAAAAACGGAAAAAAACTTTTACTCGTTGGAAAACTTTCTATCTAAGTCAATTGCTTATTGTTGTAAAAATATTATCGAAAAATTTATCGTTTATTTAATTTATGCTCTTCCTGGCAGCTTTTCTGCTTCTATTCCAACTGTTTCCATTTCCGACAAACCAATTTTAACAAAAAAATAGAAAAATACAACGAGTAAAAGAAGAAACAAAACCGGATATTAAACACAATTTAACATCAATTAAATGCTTTCTACTGAAATTAATTTCCTTATTATAAATTGTTAATTCCATTTACAGCATCCACAATACACCGTTTCAAATCGTTTTTCTTTTTCTTTTTTTATTAATTGAATTCGCACCTTTAATTAGAAGCGAAAAAAATATTAATTTTTTATTCTATTTACCTGTTAACATTGAATTGAAAATCAATGCGGGAAAATAATGATGAAAATACAAAACACGTCCCATCGCCCAAAATGGTAAATAATGTAATAGCCAACCACCAAATAGCCAAGCGCCTGCTCTTAATTGTCGCCTAGTAATTTCTACACAAAATAATACATTAATAAATTAATTAAAAAAAAAAAAAAAAAAAAAACATTAATTTCCGGTAATTTAATTAAAAACTTACGTTTTTTTACATCATTTACATAAATATTGTATCCACGCTCCTCTTTAATCGCTGTTATTAGATAAATAATTAAAAATATGAATAAAAAGATTAGATTACTCCACCATATAATTGGATTTCCTAGTAAATATATACGATAAGAGCTACCGGAAAAAAATTGTCCCTGTAGTAGAAAAGAAACATTATAAATGGGATTAACATTGGGTAATTGTTTTTTCGTTTTATTTTGTTTTGTTTAAAATAATTAAAACTGGGTTGGTACAATGGTTTTATAATTAAGTGATCATTTTGACAATGACTTACCCAATGCCAGACACATTTATTTATGTGTGATAAGGGTGGTAGCAAAGCATAAATCTCTTGAAAAATTTACTGAATTAATAAAAAATATCTATCTAGTGTCTATGCTAGATAAATGTAACTTCGCTAATAACCGTTTAATGATTTTAATTAAAGACGAGAATTGTAATTGTTCCAGTCTTGGAAGTACATTGAAATACATGGAAGTTTATACCGTAATGATTTCGCTACCAGTAAAGTTCTTATTCCTTACCAAATAAATATTTAAAAGAATCTTTACTACGAAGCTAAAAATAATAACCGCAAAAAACCAACCGATTTGCGTCTTGGATTTTTTTTTTTATTTACCTTATAATTAATAGGCCACTGCCATGGTCTACTTGTTATTTCACCTTCTTTAGGCTTTAAACCGGCATTCCCCTGGAACATAACAGCGTGTGATTCAAAAAATCTCGACAAAAAACCGGGCGCGTACACTTGAAAACTAACATTCGGTACTGGAAAAGAATTTTTGATTAAATTTTTAAAGAAAGATTAAAAATTGGTCTACGAATTACATTTTTCGAAGCTATTATCTTCAATGTTCCATATGGCATTACGATCCCGAATATTTGGATTGCATGTGACTTCCTGTTGTTCAAAGCCCCACTTTGGTAATTGTTTACCGCTCGTTGTCAACGCACAATTTTGTAAATAATGTATGAAAATTATTTTACTGGTCACCGTTTCTAATTTATCATTTTCATTACCGTGGATCATCATTACCTTCCATATGTCATTGGCGTCACCGGTTCCGTTCTTTAAAATTCAAATGAGAAAACGAATAAAAAAAAAATTCACAAGAATTGAACCGAAACACCATACCTCACCGTAGCCAGTCACTTGGTAATGTTTTTTTGTAATAGGCCCTAATTCTTTATGTGAATGTAAATTGCGTTTCGTTTGTAAATGTTCCAAACGTACCAAATTACCATGCTTTACAATATCAATGTTTACAGTTTTATCTTTATTGTGCGGTTTTATTATCCATTTGTTATTATCATCTTTATGGGTGTAGGTCGTTATCTGGAATAAAAATCACTAGAAATAAATTTGTAACTTGGCATAATCAATGCAAAGTAATCACCTGTTGTTGTCGCGCACCAGTCCCTTGTGGATACAAATGGAGATGGGAATGTAAATAACCACCGCCGGTTTTATGGTTTTTTATTGTGACAGCAGCTCCGTATGCAACATTACGCGGCATACTGGCATTGTACAAGGAATTACCGATTAGTCGAGACTGAAATGCTGAACTATAAAAACCATCGCCGTTACCACTACGGTTGAGCACCGTTAAATGGATGTAGAAGAACAGCATATAAAGGAATGTTGGCCATAAAATTAACGTCAAAGTTCGCGCAATTAATTGCTTTCCCGTGTTTATCTGCAATAAAAAACGAATAAATATTCGGTAAAATGGTGTAAAAGTTGATTGTTGATTGTTGATCATACAACCGGCTTGGTTAGGTCACCAAGTTCCTCCCACAAATCACTGACTGTATGCAAACCAACTAATAAAACGATAAACAAGCCAACAAACTTAACGCTAATTGTGCACGCCAACATGCTACCGGTAAAGAGTAACCACAGCCACCATTTAAACGTAAACGATTGTTGATTCCTTGTTGATTTTGTTACTTTCACCATTCCCAATATCGATGCAGTCATAAAACATAATAATATTGGATCAAGCAGTATATAGCGGTTCAACGTTAACATTCCAACATCTGGAAATAAATTTTTATTTTTTATTGTTTTACTTGGTTTCGGTTATCTGTTTAAGTCACAATTAATTACCAAAAAGAATGTAGGAGCTAGCGATGACAGCAGCTTGTAGTGATGATGTCATGTCCCAGACAATATCAAATGTCATCGGCACAATTAATGCACCTAATGCAGTACAGAACTACAAACAAATAATCGAATTACTTCTGGATTTTTTTTTTTTTTTAAACAAATTGGAACAAACTTACAAATCTCATTCCTTCGTATCTGGTTCCATTATATTTATCGCCTGGTTTCTCAAATGGATAAGTTCCATTATATCCAGTCAACATTCCAGATAAACCAATTAACATCTAAAATATTCAATTCATTTTTCTAGTCACAACAGAGACCGCATGGTATTCATGACTTACCTTTCCCAGTGGCGGATGAACATCAAAGAAAAACGTCCGATTTATATACCAACTGCCCATCTTACCAAAATGTGTTTCATCCCAACTGTAAAATTTTATTTATTTATTACAGAAAAATGAAAAAATAGTTGAAGAGAAATTAAAATCGATTTACCAAACATGATCCGGTTCTGTAACTTTATAAAATCTGGTCGCGATTGTTAAAATAAGAACGCTGCCAAACACTAAATACCAATTCCTGTAGAGATAACAAAAATTAAAATTTGAGAACATTAAAATCAGAATCAGAAGAAATTTACATGGAATCATTAGCACTGGATTTCTTTTCGTCGGCAGTAACTTTATCTTTTCTCTTCATGTTTATACGTCGTGTCAAATGCGCTTCTGTTTGTTCACTTGTTTTTTCTTTTATTTCATGCAACAGGTACAAAAAAAAAAAAAAAACTTTAATTCACCTGTTTATCACATACATTTATGGTAATTATAATTAGAAATCAGTTTCTTCTATTTATAATTATAATTATTTATTGTTTTTTAATTAAAATTACTGAAATCCAGTGCACGATTTGTTTACATTTATAAAAAGTGTAAAATAATATTTGTGTAATGGCAACCTGGCTAACTGTATTCTTAAAATTCCATTTGACGTTGGCAAAACATATTCAAAAGGTAACATGACAAAAGTGCCATCTGTGGAACTTAAATATTACACTCAAACATGGTTCGTAGCTTTGTTTTAGATACAACTTGAAAATATTTAATATCACTTTATGCTTTCCTATTCGTATATAGGTGGCGGGTACTAAAATTTGCTTTGTTTGCTTTAGTAAACAATTCGTAATTCTCAGCGTTGCTAGGCACAATTCTAAACAAAAAAAATTTCAGTCGTGTTGGTGACAATTTGGCTACAGAATCTCTTAGGAAAAAAAAAAGGAAACGAAAATCAAATATTTTTGGTTTGAATTGGACAGATAAAAACAATGGAAATTCCAGATATTGTAGTTGATGACTACGATGAGATAAAAGCGAAGGAATCGGAAGAAAATAAGGCAAAGGTAACCGTTGAAAATGGGACGCCAAAAGTGAACGGTGAAAATGTGGCAAAAGTTGAAAGTGGTATTGTGACAAAAGTTGAAAGTGGAATTGTGACAAAAGTTGCAAGTGAAAATGCGTCACGAACCACTGTCACAAATGAAGCCGAACACGACTCGTTAAAAGCTCCGTCAGTACCAGAAGTGCAAGACTATCCGGTGCATGTGCTAACGAACGAGGAACTAAGCATTATTGCTGATGAATTAGGAATTATTCATACTAGTTTCCCAGAAAATCGTTCACCTGTATTTGAGGGACAAACCAAGTTCCCTGAAAGTTATTATACGGTTAGTTCAAAGGAGCGTCTATTGCTGTTGTTTGCGGAAAATTTCCGACGCCAATATATGGAGAAGTACGAACGTCGGCCATTAATTTTAGCATTACGCAACGAATGTGATGTGCAGGTTGGTAATGGATCCGATTAACGCACATCGTGTTAAAACTAATTGGGAAGTTCTTGTCTTTGTTTTTTCTCAATTCCTTTACAGAAATTTGTCAGCACAACAATACGACCGACTGCAGTTTTATTCACTGATATGATTCGCACGTGGGAAACCTGTGGTACCTTTGTTGCTGATTTTATTATCTACGAATGCCTTGAGAAGCCCACTGTTATGGTAAGTCAAACATTTTTTTATTTTTTTTTTTTGTTCAACTTCCATTGAAATTTTTTCTGCTTACCAAGCGCACAAGTCTTTAGTTGTTTTAATTTTTAATACGAAACAATATTCCACTTTTGTTGTGATAAATATTTTTTTCGTATTGCGTGGGTGAAACAAAAACGAATAAAAAAAATATTTTCTAGCCGTTCCTAAAGACTTAATCGCCATGGTAATAGAATTAATTAATTTGTTACTAGAATAGGAACCTCGTTAAAACGCATAAACGACACTGGGATGTCTTAAATATTTTGTGTAATTAAAATTACTACCGATTTACTTATAAATGCCATAGGTTAGAGTGGAAAAATGTAAGCGAAAAATCTGAAATTTTTATAGCCGCCATTACTGTAAAAATTGCATAAGGGGATCACGCGTTAATTACGCTGCCACCTGGTGAACTCCATTTAAATCGCTAAAAAAAAATAAAAAGGAAAAGAATTTTTATTTTATTTAATTTTTTTTTTTTATATTTTATTGTTTTATTTATTTAATTAATTAATTAATTATAATAATCACATGGAGATATAATTTTTTTTTGAGAATCTTTTTGTTTCTTAATTAATTTTCTCTCTCTCGCTCTCTCTATTTTACAACAACCAAAGGATAAATTAATTAAAAATTACATTTCTCTGTCGTTAATTATAATTTTATTTACAAACAAAACAATTTAATTAATTAATTAACGGATTTCTGGTTAATTAATTATTTTTTTATTATTAAGAACACACTTGAGGCGTTTTTATTTTTATTTTTTGGTTTATAATTTATTAATTAGCTGTATTGGATTTTTTTTTTGTTCTCTATTTAATTAATTAAATCTTTACTGAGCTTTTTCTAGATAATTTTTGATGTGTGTGTGTGGATATTTAAAGAATATTCTAAAAAAAAAAAATTTGTTTAAGCTTATTATGAGCTTGAGTAAATTGATTTGAGCTTTTCGAAGTTTATGTTTTGGTTTTAGTCGTTACAAACAATTTTTTTTTTGTGGCTTTTTGGTGGCGTTTTTATCTTTGTTGTTTTTTAATAATCTTTGAATATTTTTTAATTGCAAAACTCTTGAAAATTAATAAAAACTTTGAAAGAAGCATTAACGTTCCTAGGAATAATTTTATTTATAAGCGTTTTGTTTATTTTTTTTTTTTTGTTATTATTGTGATAGGGATTTAAACGCGGGCGGCCGCCCACAGTGACTTTATTAATAATTTCTCTACAAATTTATTTAATTAGTCCCTCCTATACTGGTTAACGTGGGAAAATGATTTATGTGGGAAACGAAGAATTTTTATTGATGGAGCACGTTCAGTGTTACAAATTCGATTAGCAAACACCGTAGATATAAAATGTTTGCTTTCCATCAGAAGATTACAGACAATTATCAAACGGATTTGGATTAAAATTAAGCTTTCTGGCTACAAAAAATTTTGTTTATCATTACGCTAGCGAAAAATTGTACAATTCTGAGTAATGTAAAGCCGCAAGAAATTCATTTATAAATCCTTTTTCCAAGGAAAAGCACCCTTAAAAAAAAATCAAAAACATGTGAAAACACCACCAAAGTAAAAAAAAAAAAAAAAAATCATTTTTTAATAAATTTATTTATTTATTCTTTTTTTTTAAATTAAAAATTAAACAATTAAAAATTTTAATAAAATAAAAATAAAAAAAAAAAGAAAATTGTTTTTAATTAATTCGGATATAATATATAAACTTCATTTAAATTCTATTTTTAATAATTTTCTTTTCTTTTCTTCTTTTTCATCATCTTCTCCTTCATTCTATTCATTTATACAATTAATTAATTAATTAATTAATTTTAATGGTTTAAATAAAAAAAAAAAAAAAAAACAATATTTACAGATTTAAATTTCTTTTTTAATTAATTAATTTTCTTAAGATAAAATCACATAATTAATTAAAAAAAAAAAAAAAACAATTTTTTTTTGTTTCATCTCATTATATATTTGTTTGTTTGTTTTTTTTTGTATATATACAAGTTCTAAATATTAACAAAAAAAAAAAAAGCTCTATGATAATTATTATTATTATTTAATTTTTTTTTTTTTTGCTTTTGTTTTAAAGTGTTCGCTATATGTTTGTCTCTGATGATGATCACAGTGATCACTTGTCAGTTTTATTTAATTATTTATTCTTTTTAACTCTTTTTTTTTAATATTGAATACCATTTGCTGCTTATGTTAAATAAAAAAATTTGCCTAATTAATTTAGCTTAATTTATTCTATACAGATTTTTTGTGTTTTTTGTGTTTTTTTTATTTATTTATTTTTTTTTTTTTGGTTGTGAATTTTCTTTTTATTTTTAATTAATAAATAGTTTTTTTGGGTGATTTTTTGGGAGATAAATTTTTAATTAATTTTCTGTATTAATGTGATACACACACACATAGAGAGAGGGGTTTATTTTTTAGGGGGTTGTGTATTTTACATTTATTTATTTATTATAATATGTAGAAAATTTAATTCGTTTATGTTTAAATATATATTTATTTATTTAATTAATTAATTATCTAAAAAAAGAAAAAAAAAATAATTAAAATAAACATAAAAGAGTGGGTGGCAAAAAATTAATTCAATTTTATATGAAAATAAAAATAAAAATATCTATTGAGATCTCATTAATTAATTAGTTGATTAATTAATTAATTAAACAGTTATTATTATTTTTTAATACTTGTACATTTTGGTTGATTAATTTACTTAGATTTATATACAAAAAAAAAAAATAATAATAATAATAATAATAGAAAAAGCTTGGTGATAATTATTTATTTATTTATAAATTAATTGTTTTCTTTTCTGTCGCAACATTTATGTTTTTTGTACACACACATAAAACCGGAAAAGTAAGTTGTTACTCCATGTATTTAAAAAAAAAAGTCAGGGCCTTTTTCACACTGGTGTTATTACTCACCAGTATGACAATAAAGCTTTTTTAATTAAAAAAAAAAAAAAAAAATAAATGAAAAATTAATAAATTAAATTAATTTAAATATAAAATTAACTACTTATTGACTAATTAATTAATTAATTAATTTTTAATTTTTTTGTATATAGGAATTTTTATTTATTTATTTTTTTTTTTTTTAATTTTTTTTTCTTTTTTTTGTCTGTTTTTAATTTAAATTATTACTAATAAATATTATTAATTACATAATCTTCATCAGAGTCATCATTATCCTCTTTATTATTATTATTATTATTATTATTATTATTATTATTATAATTATCATTATAATCATTTTCACCAGTCAACAAATAGTCATCATTTATTCTTTGATTTATTTCATCATCTTTCTCATTATAATCATTATCATCATCATTATTATTATTATAATAATAATAAAAATCATTATCATTATTACTATCATTATCATCATTATCATAGTTATAAATATTATTATTATTATTATTATTATTATTATTATTATTATTATTATTATTAGGAATAATATTATGTTTTAAATAAAAATTATTATTATTATTATTATTATGATTATAAATGAAATGAATTGTTTTTTTTGGTTTATCCTATTTACGACGCCTTATCTTATTACGTTCATCACCAATTATAATTGGTTTATTAAAACGTTCTGCACTTATTTTAATACTATTTAATAAATATTTAAATTGCATAACTTGCATTGCTGTTACACTAGGATCACTACATGATTCTAACCATTTTAAAAATTTTTCACCATGTTCTAATGCCTCTAATGGACTTTGTATATCATTTAAATTAATATCATCAATATTATTATCATTTTTAATATCATTATTATTATTATTATTATTATTTGTTGTATTATTATTATTATTATTATTATTATTATTATTATTAAATAATAAATTATCTAATGCATTTCTTGCTTTTATAATTGTTTTATCATTATCATGATTATTATTATCATGATCATGATTCATATTATTATCATTTTTAATTAATAAATCGGGTGTTTTTCTTATATTATCATCAATATTTTCTGCATTATTATTATTATTATTATTATTTGTATTGCAATTATTATTTGTTTCATCATGATTATTAATATCATTATTATTATTATTATTACGATGCTGTGATAAATCTTCTGGTTTATTTATATTATTATTATTTATAATATTATTATTATTATTATTATTTATTAAATCCACACAATTATTACCTTTTGTTAATTGGGAATATAGAATATTTTCATAATTATTACGATTATTTGTATTATTATTATTATTATTATTATTATTATTATTATTATTATTTGTATTATTATTATTATTATTATTCATTTGGAGTTGTTTCTCATTCATTAATGTTGCACCAAATGTTTTATACCATTGCCAAAACCATGATGATGAATTTTTTGTATCTTCTGAATTACCTGATGGCGTTGATGAGGGTGGTGTCGTTTGTGGAGATGATACAATTGGTGGCGTTGGTGTCTGTGATGGTTGTGGTAATTGTGGTGTTTGCGCTTGTAATTGCTGTAATTGATGTTGATGGTGTTGCAATTGTTGCTGTTGATGTTGTTGTTGTTGTTGTTGTTGTTGCGGTGATGGAATACCAAGGGGGCTACTAGCACTTGGCATTGCTGAATATAAATTATTTATACCGAGCATTGCTTGTTGAGATTTAAGCCAATACCATAGTGCATCGTCAACGGGTGCATCACGGTTTAATGTTGAAACGGTTGATTTTTTCGTTTTGTCTGTCAAATTGACGGCACTAACGTCATTCGATGTCTTTTGTTGTAATTTCGCAAGGTTTTTTACGGTTAAACCAGTCGGTTGCTGTTTATCGGAATCAAGACCAGAATACGGACTTTGATTGTGGGCGTTGTTGTTTGCCTTTGATCTAGAATTACGTAATGACTGTGATGAGGCGGTTAACCCACTGAAGCCTGACATTGCTGCTAAATTACTATTATTTAATTGGGCAAAGAGATTCAGATTGGTCGCGATTTCATTAAAGCTCAACGCCAATGGACTTTGACCAAGACTGGACATGCCAGACAAATGACTAAGACTCGTCAAGGGACTAATTGCTGCCATAGACAAATCTAATTTGGTTGGATCAGAGGGTTTTGTAAGATCAGCACCATAACCTTTTAGATTAAGATCTTTTGCGTTTTTGTTAGATGAATGCAGGGATGATAGATCAGCAGCAGTTTTAGCAAATGCACTTAAATCACTTGCGCTTAATCCGTTCATTCCCATGTCAGAACCACCCAACATTCCTTTATCATTGCCCGACAAATCTAATCCATTCATAGATGTTCGACTTTTGTATGCTGACAGATCGTCATATTTTAATTTTCCATTATTCCCAAAACTCAATGATAATCCAGAATCCATTTTTGCACGTTTCTCTGGTGGCCCATTTAATAATCCGCAGGCAACAGCCGCCGCATCCTCCACAAATTTATCCGACATTAGCTTATCAGGCGTTGATTGTCGTGACATGTAACGTAGTTTATCCTCATTTTTACACCAACCACGCAATGTTGATTCGGGCACACCAATATCACGAGCAACCGATGCCTTTGATTCACCATCGTGAATTCTTTGTATAGCATCGATTTTATCACTGGCCGTCAGATGACGTAATGGTCTTTTACCTTTCGTGCCACTAGCCATCTTTATCTCACAGTCTATAAACAAAACCAAAAAAAAGAAAGAAAAAAATTAATTAATTAATTATAAAATTAAATTAAAATTAATTTCATTATGAAAAATCGTATAAAGCAAAAAAAAATAAAAGAAAATTAAACAGCAGCACAATCATTAAAAAAAAAAAAAAAATAACAAAACGAAGAGAAAGAAAAAAAATTGCACTGTGGAAAAAGCACGTGGCTTTTATTTACTTTTTTTTTCGTTTGTTTATTATTTCGATGCCGTTGCTGCTGTTACTGCTGCTGCTGCTGCTGCTACTCACATCTGCAGCAAAAAAAAAATGTTTATACGATGATGTGGATAATACTAACTAATCCAATTTAATAATAATATTCGCTTTCATTTTATGTATTTAAATTGAAAGCACAAGCAAATTAAAAAAAAAAGTTTTATCTCTCTTTAAAAATATGTATATAACGGAAACTATGTATTGTTATACTCATGACATTGTGTTGTTGTTTTACTAAATAAAATTCAATGTACTCTTGCTGTATATACATATGTATATGTTTCTGTATACATATAAAGAGAATAGGGGTTGTTTTTGTGTTCATTATACACGAAATGGTTATACCGAAAAAAGTAAAATAAAAAAAAAAAATATTGTATAAACACCAACAACATACAACATAAATAAACATAAAAAGCACTATGTTTTTCGTTAAACATCGTTATTCGTTTTAAAAAAGCACGCTGTCGTTAACGTGTATGTATATGTGTGGTAGATTTTTTTTTTTTTTTTTTTTCATTTTTATTCTCCTCCACATTATTATTATTATTATTATTATAATTTTGTTTAATTGAGCATTTGTGGTTGTGTGTGCGTTGTTTGCTGTGAAATAAATAAATAAATAGCAGAAGAGAATTCGCGAAGAACACATCGCAGAGAGAGAAAAAAAAATTAAACCATAGCAAGGAGATGATTTTTTTGTGCCAGATAATGGTGAATAAAATTTTGTTATCTTGCTGTGTATTAGTCAAAGTAAGAGGTGATGTGAATTAATGAGCTTTTTTTTAAGTAGGTAACATTTTATTTCTTTTTTTTTTTTTTCTATTTAATATACAGGTAAAAATAACTCAATACTTGTGCAGCATTAAGGATCTTCTTGTGAATTTTTTTATTTTTGTTCTTGTTTGTATGGGTGGGTGGGTGTGCGGCGCACACACGAATTCTACACGTTTCAAATTCATAATTCAATTTGTGTTTGGTTATTTTTTATCATGTACCTAAAACAGCTGTTTAATTTTAATGGATTTTTTTATAGCAAGTCTTTATGTGTTTGTGTATTGTGTTTATTTTTATAACTACTCTTCTCTCTTATACACTCTTTCACACTCAATATTGTTTTTTTATTTTTTTATTATTATTATTATTATCATGAGTATTAAAAACCCACCCCCATTAGTAGTAAAGCGCAAATAAAAAAAAAAGTATGTTTGTGTGCAAAGTTTTATTATTATGTTTTTTTTTTCTTCTAGTATCTGTAACTTTTACTTTCATTCATTTATTTTTAATTTGTTACCTTTAATAAAAGTTAAATAAAAAAATGCATAATATTTAAAATTAACATTTAATTAATTTTTTTTTTTTTTCATTCAAAAAGAAAAAATAAGAAAACAAAACAAAGTCACAAGAGAGCGCCGACGCAGTTTTATTTATTTTTTATTATTAATTATTTATGTGCATGTGTGAATATAATTGTTTTCTTTTTTTTTTTTTTTTTTATTTATTTCATAATTAAACACACGTAATTTACGGTAAAAAAAAAACGGTTATATTTTTTTTTTTTTATAAAGGTGTTCAAATAAAGCTTAATTCTCTTCTTTTGTCATTTTATAAAGTAGCAAAAAAAATTTGCAAACGCATGTAGTAACAAACAATAAACTGCGTTAAATTGCAACGTAATGATAATAGCAATGTATTAGAGATAAGCAATCAGTCGTAGTGTCGTAAATTAATAGAAATCACACCAACACCAACAACAACACCATGACTAGCTATCCTATTCCACCCTTTTGTTAAACAAAAATCTTAAAACTTTATCCCATACAAAGGTAAAACAAAAAAAAAAGAAAATAATTAACTAACTAACAACAACAACAACAACAACAACAATTTATCTTAAAGTTTTTAAACTTTTTTAATTACTTTTAACACCATTTAATTAGTTTATAATTATACCAAAAATTTCGAAGAATTTACGGGTGGATGGTGGATGGGTGTAGATACAACTACATTACATACTTTTCTGTGGTAAAAAAAAAAAAAAATTAAATTAAATAAAAAACAAAAGAAAAGAAAAGAAATTAGTCAATGTGCTTTTTCTGCGGTTACTTTTTTTATTTTCTCTCGGTGTTTATTGTTTATAATAAAATAAAGCGACGACCACCATGTCATCTAGCACAGGTATGGTGGTAAGCTGCGTTGTTTATTTCTAGTTGATGTCAGCAAGAAAATTCATCAAAGTAATTTAATCAACGTGTACCACCTACCTCCCAAGGATAGGATGATCTTTGTGTGAAATTTTTCTTTCTTTCTTTCTTTTTTTTTTTCTACATGTGTTTTTTGTGTGTATTCTACTCGAGTTAATTTTTATTCGTATCGTAACAAGGGGAAAAGCAAAAAAAAAAAAAAATAAAAAAACTAAACGAAACGAAACTAAGCTAAACTTGAAATTCTTTTCTATTTTTTTTTTTGTAACAACATGGAATTTTTTTATTTATGATTTATATATGAATAATCAACAAGTAGTTATAAAAAATTCGTTTTTTTTTTTTTTTTTCTTCCATTTTTCATAGTGTATGTGTGGGTGGGTGTTGGTTGTTTTTTCTTTATCCTTTGCAATAAAGTAATAAAAAATAAATGTGCGTTTTTTTTTTTTTTACTGTAAAATATGTGTGCGTGTGTGTGAGAGGGTTATTAATATTATTATAGCAACGTGTGCATTGGGAATTTTTGTTGTTTTTTGTTTTACCGGCTAACTAGATTTTTTTTTTTTCTTTAATTAAACAATTGAATAACATTGCACATGCGCTTTTTTTTTTTTTATTAATTTTTTTTTCTTTATTTACTTAATAGTGTGCGTAGTAGATGTAAGTAGGTAGGTGTGCTTAATTAATTATGTAATTAATGACACATATTTTAACACACATTTTACATGTCACAGACGCATCAATAATTTCTTTTATCGCATTAAATTATAAAAAAAAAAAAAAAAAAAATTATATTTATCACGCTTTAATGCATTAAAATCTTTTCTTTTTTTTTTTTTTTTTTTTACGCGGTCGACATTACAAATTTTTTTTGTTAAAAAAAAAAAAATTTCTTTCTGACACTTACATGTGTGTTTGTGTAGTTTTTTTTTCTTTTGTATGCATGAGATTGTTGATTTTTTTATACAAAGAAAATTTTCTAGCAAAAAAAAAAAAAACGAAACGAAACGAATAAAAAAAACCTAATTACGTATTAATTTCTTAAAATACAAAACAAACACTGCATAAATGTATAAGACAGTCGCGTATTTATTTGCTTGTTGTTATTTAATTAATTTAATAAGCAAAACAAGTGAAAGAACAAAAAAAAAAAAAGAAAAAAAAAAACGCGAATTTAATAACGGTGTTTTGTCTTTTTGTTTTTTTAATTACATCAAATTTCAACTCTTATTACACTTTAATTATAATTAAATAAATAAAAAAAATTGTATTATCATTATTATTCAATAAATTAAACAACAACAAAAAAGAAAAGTTTTTGCTGTTTAAAAAATAAACGGAGAAATGATTAAGAAGTTGACTAACATCATCAACGATAACCACCCACCCACCCTTTGGTGTAAAATAATTTCTTAAAACTCAAAACTAGACAAAACACGTCGTTGTTGAACTTGAAAATAAGTTTTCTTTCTTTTTTTTTATGTTTTTCCTATGAAAGTTTTTCACCAAAAGTGATGACAAGATCAATTTCGGTTAGTAAAAGTTTTTTTTTTTTTTTAACAATTAAACAAACAAAATCCACGTGCTGATGCTATTTTTTAATGGTTGACGGTTGATGATGGCTTATCGGTTTAATTGCCGGTTATATGAATAAAAAATAAAAAAAATTAAAAAAAAATAAAACTTACATAAATTGTGATTAGTATCCAGTGTGGAGTTTTTATAGACTCCAGTATCCCAATTGAAATTCACTTTGATTTCTTTTATTTATCAATTTACGTATTTCAATTATATCTATCGCTACTAATATTAATTTTCTCAATTAATTAATTAATTTTAAAACAAAACAAAAAAAAAAAAAACCCACAAGAGAAAACAACAAAAATAGTTTCTTCGTTAAAACAAAAAATTTTTTAGTTAATTAATTTTTTTTTTATTTCTGTATTAAACTTGGAACATTTTTTTTTTTTTTTTTTTTGGTTTTTCCTTGGACAACACAACACGTTTTTTTTTTTTTGGTTTTGTCACTTTTTTAAATTCACCACAATTCACCTTTTTATTGAATTAAACACGGAATGAAAAACTTTTTTTTAACACTTTTTTTTTTTTTTTTTTTGTTTGTTTGTTTGTTGCTGCTGGTTGCGCTTTTTATATTTTTTTTACGCTAAAATTCAGCACGGCTGTTGTTTTTTCTTTCCTGTAATTATATAAAGAAAAGAAAAATGATTAATTATAACGATTTATGTTTTTATTTTTTTTTTTTAAATAAAATTAAGTAATGAAAGAATAACGAAGAAAGAAAAGAAAAATAACGTGGAAATATGAAGACAAATTGAGGCACACGTTAAACTGAACACGTTTTGTTGATAAACACAAAAAAAAAAAAATTACGCGACTTTCGCCAATCTCTCAAGCAACCCATCACAAACTATGTGCGGTATTAAAATTAATGGGGATCTCATTTGTTGGGTTGTTTTCAAATTGCGAATTTATGCAAATCAAGTTGGTACTGGATGCAGTTTTTTTTCTGTTTTTTTTTTTTTTTTGGCTCCAAACTACAATCAACAAAGTATTTGTTAATTAATTAAAATAAATGTTTTTCTGTTTTGGCGCGTAAATTTCTTTAGTTTTTGTTTAATTAAGAAAAATTGTGAGTGGGTGGTGGATGGTTTGAAAAAATAAAATGATTAATTAATTTTTTTTTTTTGGTTTTGTTTTGTTTTGTTTTGCCACCAACAATACACGACAATCAATTTAATTAACGGTATTATCGTTGATGGTTAATTTAATTTTTTTTTTTTATTATTTTTCTTGATTCTGATTAAACAAGTAACTGTAAGATGGTAAAGATTCGCTAAAATTTACTTTGTCTTCATTTCTGTTTGTTTCGTTTCTTTCTTAATCCACGCTTTTTTTTTTTTTTTTTTTTTTGTTAATTATTTTATTAATTAATTAAACACAAAATATATATATAAAAAGAAAAAATCTATAAAAAACACTCACGGAATCTTCTTGTATCTTTTTAATTCGTTATTATTCACTTGATCATCAGCTGATCAGCTGCTTTATTAGAAATTAGAAGCACAATGTTTCCTTAAACACTTTTCTTTTTCTTTTTTTTTTTTGACTTTCCAATTAATTTAATTAATTAATTTTTTTTTTTTTATAAACAACAACAAGAACTTTTTTTTTTTTTTTCTTTTGAACTTTGTCTTCGAAGAAAATATCCTTTTAAAATTCTTCTGCTTTTTTTTTATTTATTTATTTATTTTATCAATTTAATTCTTACTACGACGTCCTTACTCTTTCAAGTTTGGCGAATCTCTGAAGTCGGTTGTTGAAAAATTTTTTGTAATGAGTTTAATAAAATTCTCTGTGGTGTTTTCTGTTTTTTTTTTTTTTTTTTGAGTTTTTCTTTCTCTTTTTGCTGCTACGGTTACAAAAACTGTGATAATACTAAGAGTGTGTGTGTAATGTTTATTTTTGTTTTTTTTTTTCATGCTGGTTTTTGAAAATGATTGCAGTTGTGTTTGTGACACAACTTCAATTGTAAACGGTATGTTAACGTAGGATGAGTTTGAGGGCAATGATATTTGCATTAGTGTTTGTGCTATAAGACAGAACGGGTGGTAATGTGGATATGTTTGTATGTAGGTTGGTTGGTTGGTTGGTTGGCTGGTTGGGATATATGTACATAACTTATTCTATATATGTGCGATTATAGAGTCTTTAGCAACTGCCCGCCACTGCCTTGTCTTGTACTTGTACACTGTACTTGCTCTTCTGATGGTTTTTCTTCTTCTTTATTATTTTTTGTTTTGTTTTTACTTCTGCTACCGCCGCTTTAGAAATTTAACAAACATCTATCTACTATTTGCTTGCTTGGTTGACGCGGGTTGACGGAACGGTTGATGGGCGACTCGACTTCGCTCGACTCGACTTGGATCGACTATAAGTGGGAATGGGAATGGCGTTATATTTTCAGTTCACAGCCGCGGCTGTGGGCGATTTGTGTAAAGTTGCCGCGATGGGATCTACTGTACAGTTTGTTTGACGGATGGAGTTGGTGGGTCCTTGGGTTAGGTAGGATCATATAGCATAAAAGAAAAGAGACCGAAGGAATAGCAGAATTAAGGCGGCGTGTGTGTAGAGTACAGAAGTAAATAGAAAATGGGTGAGATCTGTGTATTATATGTGTGGTACTGTTATGTTGGACACAAAATACAAAAGACATGAAGTTGATGGCAGGCGACTTTTTTTCTTCTTTTTTTTCGTATTTTATTTAAGGATGTAGAAAACGTGATGGGGTGGCGTGTGATGTATGATGTGCGCGACGGGTGGCGCAGAGTTGTGATGGCTAGCTATATTTGCTTTCTTTGTATACAAACATACATCCATAAATACACACATTTATATATTTTGAAACGCCGCGTAACGCGACCTGCGTCGAAAAGTAGTGTGGGGTGATGTGAATTGAATGAGAATTGAGGGTGAGAAGGGTCGAATTGACGACAGGAGTGCAGTCAAATTATTATTTATGTCGAAATTCTATTTATTTTTGTTTTGTTTTGTTTTGTTTTATTACTTTAATTTTCGAAGATCGTACATTTTTTTTTTTTTGGAATTGGCCAGCATAATAATTATTTACCGATAATTTTTCCAATTACAGTTATCTGTGAAACATTTTTTGTATTTATTTGCCCGGCTACACTCCTGGATGAACGGTCCGCGAAACGCGATTTATTTATTTCGTATGAGTTAGGGTAAAATATTATTGAGAAAAATGTTTGGTGAAAAAAGATGGTAAGATGGAAAGATGTCGAGAAGAAGAAGAAGAAGAAGAAGAAGGGTCCGCTCGCTATATTGCTTGTGTTATTATTATTATTTTGTTTCTGGAAACGTTAAGAGGATGATTGGTGGAATGGTGGATGCATGTTTCTACATATTGTTTTGTATTTCGTAAATTCTTTTTTTTTTTTTTTTGTTTTACATTTTCGTTTAGCTGAATTTGTCTTTATGCTGCTATGTGCTGTGTTTTGTTCTTCTCGATTTAGTTGAAAACTACTGGTAGCTTTTTGAGCTAAGGTTTTATTATTGTTTACACCAACAACAACAGCAGTAGCAGCAGCAGCAGCAGCAGCGAAGTAATAATAATAATAAAACAGCCACCAACAACATTGCACAGTAGAAACATGAACATTGGAAGCCTTTTGTTAAAGTTTGCGTTTTTTTTTTTTTTTGTTATGGGCAGCTGCAAGAATATGTATCAGGAAAATGTGAACACCACAAGGGTCGGTGAAAAAAAAAAAATACGAAAACGAAACGAAATTATAAAAATAAAAACTTAGCGTCTGATAGTAGTGGGTTGTTGTTGGTGGTGGGTAATGGTGAAACATTAGGATTAGAACGTTAGTAGTAGGGTGGTGAAAAAAGAAAAGCGAAATATGAAGGACAAAACAAAAGCAGCAAAATTTTTGAAAAATTTTTTCACGTTATAATAAATAAACGTGTGTGTTGTGTGTGTTTGGCCATAACAGCATACATGACACACACACACACACGTTAATTTAAGTATAATTGGTAGCACGAGCATTACTGTAGGGGTGAATCGCGAAAATTAAAACTTTCTGATTAATATGTGTTGTGTAAGGGTGGGAGATTGAGATTAAAAAAAAAAAATTTCTTTCTAAATTAGTTTTGTAGAATCGATTGCGGATTGATTTTTGTTTGTATTTCGTGGGTATTATTTATGAGAAAAAAAAAATGTGTGGGAGGTTTTGCTCTTTTATTTTTGTTTTTAAATAGAAAACAAAGTGCATTCATGCTGTATTATTATTATTATTATTATTATTAAAATGAAGAAGAAAACATGCTTTGCTCGTCTAGTTGTGGAAAAAACAAAGAAATCTCACATCATTCCTCATATAAATGTACATAGATTTTATGTTTGCGTGTTTACTGTAGCTGAAACGCGAGTTTTTAAAATATATGTACGTGCGTGATTATTCTTGCGAATATTTGTCATTTGTCGTTGTACACAGTTGACGTTATACAGTTCGTCTCATATTATTATTATTATTATTATTATTATTATTATTATTACGAAAACACAGAATATAATAATAATACTACGTTCCACCACCAAACAACCACCACCCACCCACATCATCGTCATCCATCCCTTTAGTTTTTTTCAAAACAGAATAAAATGTAAATTTCTCTGTGTTATGCATGCGACAACGTAGAAAGCCCAACCATTAAGTTGTTGTACTTAGTTTTGGTAGTATGGTGACCACATTATGCGACACCATTTATTAATCACATAGAACCGTGCCGCGACATCATGTTAGCTTTTTTTTTTTTGCCATTTGATTATTCGTTCACAGTTTTCAAAATATTATTTCAGGATATCTGCTAACTTTTGCATTGATCGCAATAAATTTATTGTTATCAAGAAAAATAAAAAAAAGAAAATCATCCAACCAAAGAAGTAATTTTGTTCTTTCAAATAGATTTTTCTGTACACGATAGTCGAAGACTAAATTAATGAAAAAAAAAAAAAAAAAACGAACGAACGAACGAACGAAAAGAATAAAGGAAGAAAACTTAAGGAAATTTGTGTAATTTATAAGCAATTTGTTTGTTTTGTGATTGTTTTGGAACATTTAACATTTGTCCAATGAATTTCAGCAGAAATTCAGCATGAACTTTTTTCGGATGACAGACAAATCTAACTAAACCAAACTACTGTACAAGTGTTATTTATTTATTTTATTAATAATTTTATTCTGTAACCACCCACAATGATGGAGGTTTTTTTTTTTCTTGCTTGCTTGTTTGTTTGTAAGAAAGTGACCACCAAGATTTTTTTTTTTGACTATTTTGAATAAAAAATTGATTTAAGAATATCTTTGAAAGGAAAATGTAGCGAAAAAAGAAAAATTTGAATTTGAATTTTGATCTAGGATGAAAATTATGAGCATGAAAAAAAAAAACTAGAATAACCCCTAAAAATTTCGCAAATCACATTGGTATCATCGTCTCCATCATCATCATCATCATCGTCGTTCGTCTTATACAATTTTTTTTTTCTATTCAGTTTCTCTGTACCTTTTTTATTATTTTTTTTTTTTTGTATTTTTTCGTTGTTGCTGTACATCAGTCGTATTATTATTGGCAAGGAAAAAAAACCACACACACACAAATTTTTATCCACTACTCTTGAGTGAAACTCAACCAAAAAAAAAAAATAAATCTGCCTTATAAATAAATAAATAACTAAATAAAAAAAATGAACAAAAAATAAATTCAACTCAATACCGTCCGGCGCGAAATATTATTAAATTGGCGAAAAACAGAAGAAAAAAGATAAATAAATTCGCTAAATGTGTGTAGGGTGCAGCAGAAACGTAAATTGAACAGAGTATGGATGTATCAGCCAAAAAAAAATTAAATTTCGTCTTATACCCACTGTACCCACCACTGTTACAAGGGCACAAGTACGCTAAATTACTCATACCAAAGCTAACAACAAAAAAAAGAAGAAAAATCCAAATTCTATTTCGTAGAATCCAAAAAAAAAAAAAAAATCAACCCAGCTATTATGCCGTTTTTTTTTTTTTCTTTTTCCTCTTCTTCTTCTTCTTCTTATTATTATTATTTATTTTTTTTTTTTCTCAGTTGATATTGGTGTACGACGAACCGAACCAATGCTAAAATTCATGCCAAACCATATTCACCATGACTGCCATCAGCACATTTCCTCCCTCTTTTATACTTTCATCATTTTACAGAAAAAAAAAAAAAACATTTTCACATTTGTCGCGACAAAGACGCGATGGTCGTTTCACACACGCACACAAAACAAAATAGAAAAAAAAAATTTCCCTTATTTTTGCTGCATTGTTGTTGATTGGGGTGTAGTTTTTTTTTTTTTCTTCTTTTTTAAGTTTAGCACGCAGAAGCTTAATTTGTTTTTTTTTTTTTTTTGCCTTTTTTTTTGCCTTTTTTTTCATTTTTTCGCCAATTTTTTTTTTTCAGCGGTTGGCTTTTTTTTTTATTATTTTTCTACTTAGTGCAATGTTTATCAATGTGAGTCAGTCACCGCCGAAAAAAAAAAAAGTAAATAGAAAAAAGAAAAAAGAAGAGAAATGCATTAAAGATGACGTGACACATTATAAAAATGCATTCAGGCTCGAAAGCTTGAAGGGATGAAAATTACTTGAATAACGAAATTTTTTTTGTTTTCATGAAACACCGAGAATTTACCTCGTTTATTCGTTTTTTCCCTAATATTTATGGAAAAGTAATTGAAATAAAATTCCATTTTGGTGGCTTAACAAAATTTAATTTACCTTTAAATTTTTTGGTTTAATACAAAAAAAAAAAGAAAGAAATTTTCCAGGTCGCAAAACAAACTATTTTGAAAATAGAAAAAATTTCTATGTAACGGATAAATTTCGCGAAATTTTGTTTACCTTGGTTTTAAGGTAGAAAAGTTTTTGTTGATTCTCAGCAAAAATTATTTCATTTTGTTGTTGTCGTTGTTGTTTGATGGATGAGTAATAATAATAATACGCGACATTGTAAATATAGACGAGGACGATAGGTAAAATAAGGGTCAGCAAAAATAAACCCAAAAATTAAACAATAGAGAAATGCATAGACGACGTATTACTGCCAAGTTGTTTCGTGTTTTTTTTTTTATTTATTTATCTGTTTGTCCCGTAGTTAATGCTTTTTATTATTTCGTTGAGGCATTTCGTTAGGGATAGGCAAACAATGACCATAAATTAGTCAGCTAAGTCTAATCGCTTTTAACTCGCTGCCTATACACAGTGGTGTTCAATAGAATTTGTTAAGTATTTTCTCTATACGTAAATTATTATCATCATTCCCCCAGCCCAGCCCTTGATAATATTTTTCACATTTATTTTATGATTTTATTTCATTCTTTCATTCACAAGAAATTCGCAAAGAGATTACTGTGTTTTTTTTTTTCCTTTTTTTTTCACTTTAAATTAGTTTATTGCTGTTAGTTTTTTTTTTTTATTATCTTCTAACACTAATTAGAATAAATTGAAATTATTTTTCTTAATCTTGGGGGTTTAAGTAGTTTTTTTTTTTTTTATTACTGAATATAAAAAACAAAAATGTTTAATGATCGAAGCAATAATTAATCATTTATTTTAAAAGGTGAAACGCATGTTAAATGCAGTAAAATAATTAATGAAAATCACACCCTTATTATATGTTTTGTTTTTTTTAATTTTATTCCTCTGTTTTATCAGTGTTATGGATGTGGTGACGTTTAAATTTTATTCAGGATTCCTATTACTATTTCCAGACGTCCTGATTTTAGTGTGATAATCCACTTTCAGAGCTTTAATTACAATTTAAACGTTTTATTTATATTTAAAAAATAAGAGGGTTTTTGATAAATTATTTTTTTTGTTTAGAAATTACAGAAAATTAATTTTATCTTGATATCTCGATACAATTTTTATGCATCGTGTACAAATCGTAAAAATCCTCCTGATAAAGTAAAAAATAATAATCTGGCAACGTTACATATTTATGTTTCTGTTTTTTTTTTTTTTTTTTTTTTTTATTTTTACGAAAATAAAACATAAATATAATCCTTGAATTTATAAATTACCTAAAGTCGTGCTAATTTTCAGGTAGGCACTTTTTCGTGAACAATGTTTTTTTTTTCCTTCTTCGTTTTCCTTCTTTTTTTTTTTTGTTCGTTTACCAAAAACGCATCACAGTGTTATAATATCTATACTTATAAATCATTTTCAAAAGAGACGGACGGACGGGCCTTGCTTTTTGTAGTTGCAAGTAAAAAATCAATGCGGTTTTAGAGTATTTACGCGCGGTCTAAAGTTATATTTTTGTCCCGAGTAAACTAAAGTCTTTTCAAAACTTCTACATGGAATTTCTTGTAAAAATTGTTTTTGTTGTCATTATTGTTGACAATTATTCCAGGAAGACCTAGACAATAGATAATTACCTGTTATTAGGAAACGGTTATAATTTTTATGACATTCTGTAAAAAAAAAAAAAAAAAAATAATCCATCTGTGTGTGGATTAAGGTTTTTTGTTTTTTCCGAATACTTAATTCCTATATTAGTTTTGTTGATGCGGTTTCGGGAAATTTATAAAGTTATCATTTTTATTTCACACTTGTAAACACTTTGCAAACCCGTTCACAATGTGTGTGCACAATGAACAATATTTTTTTTTTTTTTTGTTTTTAATTAAAGCAAAATCACGGATAATTGTGTGTAAATTATACGCACTGGAAACTCTGCACCACTTTGCATTAATTATCAATAATCAGTCATTATATTATGAATTTTTTTTTATTCTTATTAATTTTGTTTATTTAATTAAGAATAGTGACTGATCGGACAGTCAATGTGTAAATATAGTATATTAAATAAAATTTAATTAAAATTGATTTCTGTTTAATGTTTTCCATTTAATTACAAAATTAATTTGAGTAAATAAAACATCGCTATAACCATCGTATATTGATTGAAACATGAGATAAGCAAATAATTTTGGATTCATTAGAAATTGATTTATAGAAATTTACACATGTAGTGTGTTTAACATTAATTATTCGCGTAATTGTGGCGGTGAGATAATTAGTAAAAATAATAAAATAAAAACGAATAGAAAGGATGGTAAATTGTTTGTATGATGCTTTTTTGGTTGTTCCAAATCAATTTTTATGTTATCCATTACGTGTTAAACAAACTTTTCTAGTAATTATTTGCCTTGTTGTTTCGTATTTTAATTTTTTTGTGCGTTATCCAAGTATTATTATTGTTTGTCATCTCAATTACAAAATTATTTACATAATAAAGATATTTTTGATGGTTTTCTTTCTAATATTCTGTATCTGATTATTTGTTTATCTAGTCTTTGTTGTTTGTATTGTATCAATTCTATTGATTATGCCAATACTATTATAAGTTTCTATATAACATTAAATTACATAATATAATTTAATCAAATATATACATGGACATTGGCCTAAGTTTTGAATTGATTTTCTTTTATCATAATTTCCTATTTTTATTATTATTTGTGTATTGATTTTGTCAAATGTTCTAGCGAAAATATAACCGACAAAAGCTATTACCAAGTTAGATAGATATTAAAAAAAATTTTTTTTTGCTATATTAACTTATGACGGTTATGCGAGTAATTTTGTTAAGTTTTTCGTTTGTTGTATTAAGTCTGCTTAGAGGATTTGATGACTCAAAATTATTATGACATTGATTTTTCATTGGCAATTAAAATATTTATGATCGTTAAGTCAATAAAAAAAAAAAAAAAAACGAAAAATAATTACATTAAAAAGTTAAATAGATAATTAATTCTAATTATAGTATATTCAATAATTAGAAAATCACATAATTAATTGTTTTATAAATGTGTGCGATGTGCGATGTGTGCTGCTGCTGCTGGATGGCTTAAGATAACCAGCGAGTATTTATTTAGTGACATACTATTATGATGGTTTTTCAACGTACGCTTATCGCTTTTGTATTTGTGAGTTAGTTAGTCAGTGTATGGGTGAACGCTCTGATTAAATATTTAATTTTTAAATAGATTGTGAGAAATTTTAATTGAAAAAAAAAAATGTTTATGATACTTTGATTGAATCTGTGTTTCACTATTAATCACAATATTTTTATATCCTAGATAGTATAGTGGTCAGTATCCCCGCCTGTCACGCGGGAGACCGGGGTTCAATTCCCCGTCTGGGAGTTTATTTTTTTGGATTCTAATTATTTTTATTAATTTGTTTTAATTTATTGCGATTTTTTATTATTTTTATCTTGGCTGCTGCTTCATTTAAATGACAGCGTTAATTATAAAAATAGATTTTTTGTTTTAATTAGTGACGTTTAGTTTGTGTGGCTTTAAACATTTTATTATAAATGTGTAAAAGATAAGAGTGGCATAGAATTTTGAACGATTTTTTAAATAAAATATTAAAAATGTATGCATTCTGATTTGAGGAAATGAACCGTAACTATCAGTTTACTACTGATCAGTAATCGTTCAGACACACGAGAAACCAAGATTAATATCCACGATCTAATATAATGAACCTAGAATATGCATAACTTTTAATTTCGAGATACATCGAAACTTATGATCGACAATTGTGAGATCGAGTATTACAAACATTTTAAAATTTGATTGTAACTCACTAATTTATATATCCTAGATAGTATAGTGGTCAGTATCCCCGCCTGTCACGCGGGAGACCGGGGTTCAATTCCCCGTCTGGGAGTTTATTTTTTTCAATATTCCTAGAAGCAAGCAGCAATCGCATAAAGAAATAATTTAAACTGATTAAAAGCTTGACACAAGCCAAAAATAATGTTGGTGATGATTTAATTAGGATGTTTTATGTGCACCCACCCTCCATCACGTAAAAACTTTTTTTTTGGCAAATAAATGTGCAAATGATCTTGCTTACAAAATTTCTGTTTTCTATGATTGATTTGCTAAAGTCGTTCGTTCATGTGTTTTGTTATTGTTGAAACAATTTAATTCGTTGTAACATTTTACAAAACATCGTCTTTGTCGCCATAATTCTTATATTTGTTATTTTCTTTAAGAAACCAACCGATTTTTACCATCCATAACTCAACTCGTTCCTTGCTTAATGTGAATAAATAATATTTTTCTACCCGATTTACTTCTTTTTTTTTTTTGGTTGAAACTATTTAAAGTTTCTTTGTGTTTTTCTTTAAAAGAAAAATTTTCTGCTTCATTGCTCATTGTTTTGTTGCTTTTTTTTTTCGGTTTATTTTTCGTAAAGATTTTCACTGTCTGTCTTGTGTGAAAATGGACGCGATCCATAGCTTTATATAAATAAAATACCAAACTACACGCCTTGCCATTGCTTTGCTACGTGGTTAAACCAAATAATACGAAAAAAGGGGGAAAAGTAATGTAAGGATTAGATAATGAATGAATAAAAAAGAAAAGAAAAGAAATGAAAAGAAAGTAGATAAAAATGTGCTACCGTTGGTGTTGTAGTTTGTTCGCGAATTTTTTTTTCTCTAATTTTTCATTAAACGCAAATTACTTTCGTTGCTTTTTTTTTTGTGTGTTTGTTGTTTGTTTGTTTGTTTGTTATTATTTTAAAAAAATAGTCAATTTGGAAATTATTATAAAAAAAAATTCCCTGAAATATCAGAACCACAAAATGTGCTTCGTTTTATTATCACAATTTTTTTTCGGTCATCTTTAAATTAAATTAAATTAAAACCAAGAATATGCTACTAGCTGCTGTGCTAGCCAAGTACCTAAATAATCAAGACGATATACGATTATAAACTTTCAGTGTTGTTTGTTTGTTTTTACTCATTTATAGAGTTGCGGGGGTGTTTTTTTTTTTTTTTCCTTGTTTTGGTTATTAAATAATTTTTGCACCATATTTACCCGCAATCACACGTTTATAATGTGTGAAGTAATTTGTTTGTTTGTTTTTTTTTAACTTAATTAGTTAATCAATCGAAAATTATTAATTAACTATGCACGGTACCACACACGTAAACATGTGAATATTGCAATAGAATTTTACTTCTAGGCTTGATTAGTTTAAATCTTTTTTGTAAAGAAATTAAATTTTTAAAGAGGTAAGGGATAACACCTGAAGAATAACTGAAAAATAGTACACGGTGCTGCTGCTGCTGCTACACCTAAATAAATATTTTCAATTATTCAATTACGGAATAACAATGGTTTTGTTTTTCACATTATCAGGTAAAAATGTTTGTTTTCGTTTTCGTTTTTTTTTTTTTTTATTATGCCATGATGATTTTTTACTCTCGTTGCCTAGTGACTTTGTATCAGTGTGTGGTGTGCTGCTAATCTTTTCAAAAATAAAATAAATATTTATTTAATTTATCTCAACAAGTTAGTTTTCTTTTTTATGTTTTTATTAACATTTTTTCTGTATTAAAGTTTTCATCCAAACTTTATAAAACTCTGTTTACCCTAGTTTTTCGATGAATTTTTATTTACTTTTTTTTTGCTTGCTTTCTTTCATTTCACTTTTAATCTTTTATTTTATTTATTATTATTTTTTTTTTTTTAAAACATTTTCTATGTAGTGAAAGTCAGTCGTCCTTTCTTGAGAGTTTAAATTATTGTTTTTATATTATTTTACGAAAGCTCGATGACATGCTTAATGTATTGTGTGGTGTATTTAAGAAAGAAAAAAGAAAAAAAATTTCTTTCCTTTTTATTCTTCTTCAATGATTTTTATAACGACTTGTTGTTTGTTATTTATTGCTATTAAAAATGCTGAGTTTTTATTTATGCTTTTATATAATATAAAAGTTTACGACAGAGCAAGGTCGTTAAGTTTATAGGAAGAAAAAGAAATTCGGTAAGATACGATATGTTAATTCAGGTGTTTCAAATGATTTATTTAGTTACTTCAGTGTAGTTTCTAGAGTAGTTTGGAAAATTGTTTTGCATTTTTTCTAAGAAAATTATTATTATTAATTAAATATTCACAGATTTACCTCAAAAATATTTTATACTGAAAACTTATTAAAGAATTTTACGGGACTCATCCCAATTGGTATTTGGTCAATGAAATTTCATTTATCAATTCTTTGTCAAATCAGTACAAATTAATTGGAGCAATTCAATTCAATGTTTTCATATTATTCATTAATAAATTATTAATTAGAACCAATTATTGGGTTATTCATAATTTTCTTTTAATTGGTTTATGATTTATTTGTTTCATTTAATAATAAAAAGTCACCTCTTCCTTGCTTTCTGTTTATCGCTGTTATCCTGTTTTATATTTTTATCCTTTATTTTCATTCTATTTACTATTTACATTTATCGTAATTATTTTCTCCTTTTTTTATTTATCATTCTTAAAAGATTTATTCTATACAGAAATACAGAACATAAATTATCTTTTTTTTTATTGTAGATAGATAGAAAGAATATATGTATAATTGTTTTGTATAAATGCTAATAAAAAGTAGAATAGGGAAAAAATACGAAAAACGAAAAAAGTTTTTGTTTTTTTTTTTTTATTTTTATAAACGTAGAGAAGAAAATACTCAATTTAACAACATGACTATATTTATATGTTTGTAAATATACGAGATTATACAGACTATTTTATTTATTATTATTTTTATTTTTTTTTTTTATACATATATATTATCATTATTATTATTATTATTATTATTGTGTATATACTGACCTACGTTAAATGTTTTGCAGTTATGAAAGGATATAATACACAAAACATAATAAATAAATTCTGTATAAACACATAAAAACCATAATAATATATTAATAAAAACAGTTATATATATATGTATATATGGGGTATATAAAATATCAGAAAATAACAGAAAATAGAAAGATAAATAAATAAATAAGTACGCAAAAAAAAAAAATATATACATAACTCCTCTATACCATGGTTAAAGGTTTTTTTTTTTTTATTACAATGCTATGACGAACATATAAATAAAAAATAAAATCAAAAATAATGATGTGATAATCAATCCGTTACCACCTTTACGTATTTTGTTCGTTAACCACTTTATTTGTTATTATTAAATAAAAGCTTCACAAAACTTTAAGGACAATTTTTTTTTTTCTATTTATATAATAAGAAATATGTGAAATAAATAATAATTCGTAAAAGTGTTTCAATGTCATGGTTATTTTATTTACTGTTTTTACTGTTTTGTTTTTACTTTATTATTACACACAAAAAAAGAAAAAAAATAATAGAGAGAATGAAAAAAAAAAAAAACACCCCTAACATAGACGTTAACGCCACCCACCATATCACCCTAGTAAAAACACATAAAAATTTTGTTGCAAAAAAAAAAAAAAAGAAAAGAAAGGAAAATTAAAATAATCGTACGGAAAAATGTGCAAAAGTGGAGAATAGAAGTGAAATTTTTCTCTCTCTCCTTTCACTATCAGAATAATAAAAAAAAAGGATTTTCTTTTTTTTTTTTAAACTATAAAAAAAAAATGTTGCTTTACAACCAAAGAAATCAAAAGTTGTGAAAGTTGGAGCTTTTTTCTGTTATCTTTTTTTTTTTTTTTATTTATTTAGTATTTCGCAGGAAAAAAAAATTAAAGTTTTTTAACCTTGCCCCTTAGTGTTTAATTTAATAATAATGTATCTTTTTTGAGAGCGCGGCGTTAGTACTTAGTTTTTGAATTTTTTTTTTTGTTATTCATGAGTTGTGCCACTCTTGAACGCGATTTGTTGTTTAAGAAATGTTTTTTTTTTTTTTTTTTTTGGAGTTTTTATAAGTGTGATAATGGAATAAATGGAGATTTTCTGTCTGTCTAAATTTATGCAGAAATAACGAAGAAGATAAAGTACCATTTTCCGGATATCTTTTATAGGTTTTGATAGTTTGTAAAATTAAGCACGTTAACCGCTTAGCTATAACGTCGCTGATACAAGAAGAAAACCAATTTTGTATTAGAAATTAGATTAAATTATTGTAAATAATTTTAAAATAATAACTCCCAGACGGGGAATTGAACCCCGGTCTCCCGCGTGACAGGCGGGGATACTGACCACTATACTATCTAGGATATATTTGTTGAGGAATTACAAACAAAACTGAAAATATATGCCATACTCCTCCGTCTTTACAGCGCGAATGTAGAAAGACCATTTGGATTTGAACCTATCTAAGGATGGACACAATCCTGAGAATTTCTATTCTACGCACAGTACAATCGCATTTAAACCACCAAAAAATACTAAAAGAAAAAAATTAGCTGTTGGGAAGCAAATTGATATGGGAGAATTTAAAAAAGAACTCCCAGACGGGGAATTGAACCCCGGTCTCCCCCGTGACAGGCGGGGATACTGACCACTATACTATCTAGGATATATTTGTTGAGGAATTACAAACAAAACTGAAAATATATGCCATACTCCTCCGTCTTTACAGCGCGAATGTAGAAAGACCATTTGGATTTGAACCTATCTAAGGATGGACACAATCCTGAGAATTTCTATTCTACGCACAGTACAATCGCATTTAAACCACCAAAAAATACTAAAAGAAAAAAATTAGCTGTTGGGAAGCAAATTGATATGGGAGAATTTAAAAAAGAACTCCCAGACGGGGAATTGAACCCCGGTCTCCCGCGTGACAGGCGGGGATACTGACCACTATACTATCTAGGATATATTTGTTAAGGAATTTATTAATAAAATTTCCAATACGTAAGATGCAAAACAATAATTCCTAGAATATCAATATCAATTAAAATTCCGGTAAAACCGAAAATAATGTGTGGTTTAGTAAATGAAACATTTTTTGAATTAGTTTTAGCATTATGTTCAATAGAATAAATATTTGAAAGCATATTAATAGCAGCAGCAGATATATTTATAATTAGTATATGAATGGTTAATTTGTTCATCAGTTCTAGTTATAAACTGACTGACTGTTTTATATTTTATTATTAAAATTATTATTTTATACGACGATTTCAATGATAAAAACATGATTTGTATGAAAAAAAACAAATAAAAATGTCATTCAGAATAAAAAAAAAATTAAAAAATAATAATTGTCGTTATGTTGTTGATTTCATTTTATTTGTTTTCTTTTTTTTTTCTTCTTCTTCTTATTATTTATGTTTTATGCTTTTATTTATATTAGCATCATTACGTGAATTGTTGGTTAGTTGTTTAAATGAGAAAATACGTAAAATGTGTAGAAGAAAATAAATATAGAAAATGTATGCTATGCTTTTAAGGGTTGTTTAGTTGTGAAAAAAAATTTATTTATTTATTTTTTTTTTTTATTAATAAACTCATATGTCGTCGCTGTTGTGTACTTTACCGTATGTAAATGTGTGTGGTGTGGAGAGAACGACAATTAATATATATGAATGCCAAATGTTTGCTTAATTTATTGTTTAGTTGTGTCCGTTGTCCGGTTGATTATGTTTAATTACTTTTTTTTCTATAGATATGTATGTATATAGAGAATTGTGGTTTGTTTGCATTTTTTTTCTTTTTTTTCTGTTTCTGTTGGTCTTTTGTCTTTACTACTTTAAAATTAATAACAAAGTTGCTAATTATGATTTCTGTATATACAAATAAACAACGTTGAAGTGGAATTTGTTAATCTGTAACCATCTCCGCATCTGAATGAATGAAAAAAAATTTTTTTTATTAATTGACTTGACCGTAAGAAAGATTTTTTTCGATTTGCTTAAAAAAAAAAAAAATTCTATTACAGCATTGTCAGCGTTCATTATTTACAGAATTTTGTTGAGAAGAGAAAATTTTCACGAAATTCCCAATGTTTATCATTTCACTACACCCCATCCACCACCCTCGGTATATTTTATTCAGTTTTTCAAGTGTCAATTTTACTTTTGTCGTTTTATTTTTATTTATTTTTTCGATTTCACATGGATCTATATCTGAAAGAAATTTTTTTTCCACTCCCTTTCATTATTATTTTGTGTTTTTTTTTTTTTTAGTTTTTCTTCTTATTTGACCATAGCTTCGTGTTATTTGAAATAATCGTGATCACCCACCTAAACGCGTTTATATATATATATATATATATAGATGAAATGTAACACGAAATTTATTTAGAAAGAAGCAAGGAAAAAAGAAAAAAATAAAAATATTACTTTAGGGCGAATTTATCCAAAAGTTGTTTTTGTTGTTTCTTTTTTTTCATCTTCGTTGTTTTTTTGTGAGTCTTGAGTATAAAATTCGTTGAAAATTTTCTTGATCCAAAACGGCAAAAGCAGCAGCATAGTGGTTTCGTGAACGACATCTGCAATATTACTTGTTTTCAGCACGGTTTTGAGTTTATTTTCTTTTTTCTTGTTATTTTTTTTTTTTTTGTATTTTTTTTTGTATTTTCTAAAGCTCAGCTTTTCGAGTTCAGTTATCTCTCATACCCTAACCAAATGTCCAATACATACACTTTGGACAGAATGTTCATTGTAATAGATTTGTGGGTGGTTTAGGTGAATATTTGGATTAGAGTTAGCGGTATTGCTGCATATCATGAATTGTGAGGCTTGACCATCATACCATTTGCTGACGTCAACATATTGAATAAAGTAGGGACACAAAACTGTATGGGATGACTGTACAGTCTTCTTCTTTTTCTTCATTTTCTACTTATTTGTATGCCTTTGGTACTTTGCGTGGTATATTATATACATCATTATCCTAGATTCTTGTTATTTTTGACTGTTGTCTTTTCATTTTGAAATATCGTGCGTGATAAAGATAAAAACCAGCAAACAAACATTTATAAGGGATAAGAATTAACTATTTAGTTATAATTATTCATTAGTTGATCTTTATCAGGAAAGTCAATAAGTTTTTTCTTCACTTGGATGCTGTTACTTAGGATAAAATAGTAAAAAAAAATAAATGAAAACCATAACCTTTATAATAATAATTTAACTAAAACGAAAAAGAAAAAAAAAAAGAAAAAAGAAAAAAGCTAGAAAAAGGCCGAAGAAAATAGTTTTTTTTTTTTTTTGTTTTTTTTAAATAGCAACAACGAGTAGTAAGCATAAAAAGCCTCGAAGCCTCTAAACATTCCTATATATATATATATATATATCTCGTTTGTCATAAACACTATGTGGACCACTTATATAAAATGATTTAGTATTGATTTTGTTTATGCTTAAAGCATCAGAATTTAGTTGAAGAAACATCAGAATAGAGGACGTTGGCATATAGCAAGTGGTTGGTCGTCGTTGTTTTTGTTGTTGTTGTTGTTGTTGTTGTTGTGGCGGTGGGTGTTATAAAATGATTTTGTTGGCGATCTAAATCGTGATAGTGAATTGTGTAGAAGTTTCAATGGTAAATGGGTGGTAATGGTTGCGTTGGCCAGTTGTATTTATGTTTGACCTGCTCGGCTTCTTCTTTTTCTTCTTCTTTGCTTTCTTGTGTCTTATGCCTCTATGTATAGATATATAGATATATTTATATACATTTACGTTACATAAGCAAAAGTTTAGTTTGTATATTTACACGTTACGTACGTACGTATGTACGTATGTACGTACGAGATATTAACCTTAAACAAGAGAAACCCTTGTTTTCGCTATAAACTATTCTATTCCATTTCATACATGCATACATACATACAATATACACCATTTCGCAGCATATAATATATTATACATCTTGCTTTGCTTCTCTAAAATATATTTCTCAGTAGTTAGATGTGTTATTATTATATATGTACGTTTTCTATTCTATTTTCCTATAGTTGTTGTACTACTTTATGTATGCTTCGGATAACATCTCCACCATTTACTAGCACGGTGTCCCCATCAATGATGTTGCCAACCGCGTTCCTGCTTCTATTTTACTGATATCTAACTCCTATGGTCAGCTTTTATATTATTTGTCGTTGGCGTCGTTTTCGTTGCTATGCTTATATCCATCGTTGTCGTCGTTTTATTTGTTTTTGTTGTTATCGTCGTATTCGGCGTCGTTGTCGTAGATGTCGTCTCTGACGGTCACTTGAGTGCACTAATGTACTGGACTTGCCGATAGACACGGTCCTAACAAGATGGCCGCATCAGATGGCGGTGGGTGGCTGTAAAAAGTAAGTAAGTAGATGGGGTGAACATTGCCTGGCTATTGCTTAAATTCTATCGTATGTTTTCTCATTCTGTATAGCATAACATAGTTTAAGTATATCTATCTATCTATTCATATACATATGTATGTATATAGATATAAATGTTTGTATGGTTTTTGTTATAACTGTACACAAATTTATATATATATGTTTATATAAATGTACATGAGAATTATAAAACACCCTTTCGCGTCACCACTACACCACCATCGTACAGTCATTATATCCTCAACCCGCGACGTTTTCAGTTTCTGTATATATACGTGTTTTGCGTCTATATATATATATATATATATACATATATTTGAAAACAAACGAGTTTGAAATTTGTTCTCTAGTCGGCTTGTGTGTATGATTGTGTGTATAACATTCAAAAGGTAGAATTGAGTTTATGCTACTTGGGTCACCATTTCCACAGCATCTGATGTTATATACCCGCCGCGCTATTGCGGCCAAAGGAATATTTGCTGTTGACGGTGCAGAGAATATTTGAGTTAATGGTGCGAGTCGACAGGGTGATTTTATGTTATGGGTGGTGGTCACGATCGCCCTGAGGTTTTAACTAAAAAGATGTGATCGCCTGGCTACATTTTGCTGCTGCTTTTCTCTATTATTATATATATTTTCTATATATATATATAGTTTTTGTATCTACATCTGTAAATATCTTTATATACAAAAACTATTATACACTATACATCTGCAGATGGACGAATGGACGAACCGGACACCAGTAACTGCTTTGCAAAAGGCTCGAGGTTTGCCAATGGTGACGCGGTTAAGTTTTCAGAATATTTAGAATAGTAAACTATATCTTGATAATATATATATATAAATACCACATGCTACCAAATTATATATATATCTAGAGAAATGAGGAGTTTCCTTCATTCTTCTTGATTATAGTTTTAGACAAGTGAACATTGAGTGCATCCAGAATTTCGCACGTACAACTAAATTGAGAGACGTCTGGTAAATTAAGGATGACATAGAAGCATACAACATACGACAAATCTTCCACTATATTTCTATATTTCTAAATATATTTCTATATATTTATATATATATATATACAATTCACTATAGTCACTAAGATGTATAATATTCTTGTGTCCACTAAAATTTTCTGATCCACCCATATTCAACATAGAAAATGACCAAACATGTTAACAATATTCTAGTTACAAATAAATATTATACATATGTTGTTGTTGTTATTATTATTATTATATTATAAATTTATTTATTTATTTATATAAATGCAGATATTGCCTTAAGTCGTCGTCTCTACATCTTATCTTTTAATCAGAATTAATTAAATTTTATTCCGCTTTTACATATTTAAATAAACATTTTTTTTTTTTTTTTTTTTTAATGTGTGACTGACTGAAGTAATTTTTTTTAATTGATTTTCCCTATTTTAATCTAATTTGTGTATTTTATTTTTTTTTTATTTTTATCTAATAATTTTCTATAGGATAAATAATAAATCTCTATACAGATAAAAATATTCCTCATAAATTTTTATTTTTATTTTTATTCTTTTGATTGATTTGTGTTTGATTTGATGTAAATAATAAACACACACACACGCACACACACACATAGAGTGAGTTGAGCATAAAATATAAATAAAATAAAAAACATAACAAATTATGTATGAGAAATACAATGTTTATCAATTTAAAATCAATTGAATATAAAATAAATAATAAATAATAATCCAAGTAAAAAAAATATTGCATATGTGTATTGCAAAGAAAAAAAAAAGCATAAAAATAAACATAAGAGTAAAACGTAAAACATAAAATAAAAATAAAATAAAAATGCTATCAAAAAAATGTTTGTGTGTGTCCCAAAAAGAAAAAAAGAAAAAGTTAAAGAAAGAAGAAAATAGAAGCAAGCAACATATCAACAGCCATCGTTACAATTTTATTATTATTTTATTTTTATTTTTTTTTTTTCTTTTGGAATATATTCCATCCACCTCATAATAAAATCTAAATTGAGTGTTCATCATTTTCTAGTGCTTTTTTTTTTTTGCTTTATTTGCTTGTTTTTTTTTTTATTAAAGCTTGAGAAAATTACTTAAAGCGAAATAAGAAAAAGTGAATAATTTGTGTACCTTGATCCGTTGGCCTGTATGTGTGTATCGTCCCATGGAAACGCATAGCACGCTTTTTGTTTTTATTAATTTTTTTTTTTTTTTTTTATGCTTCCACTATACACACGACACACTTTACGGAGTTTTGTTTTATTACAAAAATATGTACATATGTAAAATAGAAATATATTGGACCGATGGTGGTTTATGTTGTGTCAGTTATTATGTCGCTTCTTTATTATTTTATTTTTCTCTCTGGCAAATGCTCTTTAAATTTTCTTTTTATATTCCTAATGTATTTTTTTTAACACATTTGTTATGTTTTTTTCTTTTATTATTTGTAATAATAAATCAAATTTGTACATCGTCTTTGTAACGTAACGGAAAATTTTCCAAATAAGGTAATTCCTGCAATAGTAAAATAAAGGTACCTTTGAAAAAACACTAAAAACGATAGAAATTAATAATGAAAATTCACTGAAAATAAAACTTAAAACTTATTTAGTATTTATGGGAATAGTTTCAGGAATCCAGGTATTCCGGTTATTGGAGATTTTTCAAAATATTTTACATGAAATAAAATTTAGTTTTATTTTTGTAATAATTGTTGGAATTCAATTATTCAATTATAAGATTGTTGCCAAAAATAAAAAAAAAGCTACGAAATATATAAATTTGTAGGAGTGGCGGAGATTTAAGCGCCTATTCAGTCCGGTACGTTCCTGTAAATTAATTCAATTGTACCGCCAGTTAAAGAAGTATTTTCTTCAAAAGTTTCTACAAATTTCTTTACAAAGTCACCCAATTTCGGTGGTCCTGATGAATTGAGTATTCTCCTCTATTCGATTATCCATTGATGATTTTTCTTTTATTTTCGTAACGTGTCGTACCTGTTGTTTTTTATTTTAAATATCCCTACAACATATAACGAGTTTAGAAAAAATGCTCCAGATTATAGGGCTTACACCAAAATAACCACAGTGTTAATTTTGAGAATTTTCTTTTTAACGAGTTGCTTTAAAAGAAGGCTCAAAAAAAAAAAATCTTCTGTTGTTTATATCCTGGGTATCAACAGCAAATCAAAGTTGTTTATTATTTTACAAAGCTTTTGCAATGAAATATTTATTAATTCCACTATGCTGTGCTTTTAAATTTTTTTTTTTTCTTCGTCTTTGTTTTTATGAATAATAACAACAACAAAAAAAAAATAAAATAAAAAATTCGTGTCTCAGGAAATATATCCATAAACCATCTGATAAACGATAAATTATTTTATTGGATTAAATGTGCCAATAATATAATAAAAATAAAAATAAAAATAAAAATAAAAATAGAAAAAAAAAAAGATAAATTTATGAATGGGGGGCTTGGTCGTTTGTGTTGTTTCTTCTATAGAAAATAAACTAAAAAAAGCTGCTGCTACTTGCTGCTTGCTGCTCTCTTTTCATGTTTATTTTATTTCTTTTTGCTTTTTATATATATATATATATAAGTATAGTAGCTGATGGTGGTGGTAGTAAGTTAAGAAGCAAAAGAAGTATTAAGCACATTTATTTTTATATTTTGTTTATATTTATTTTTCCGTTTTGCTTTGGCGGCAACTCAGCCAAAATAATAATAATAAAAATAATAAAAATGTTAATATAGAAAAAATAAATAAAAAAAAAGCCACCTGTTGCATTTCCTATATATTTATATTTTTTTTTATATATATATATATTTATGTATTTATGTATTACATAAAGAGAGAGATATAGAGACGATGTTGTTAACTTTTATGGACATGAAAAATGAGTGTTACAGAAAATGATAATAAAAACATAAAAATAAAAATTTTTGCTTCTTTTTTTTTGTTTGGTTTGGCTTAGCTTTGGCTGTTTTTGTTTCTCTCACCGGAATTTTTGTTTTCGCTATCGCATCATATTGGGTTAACAGAAATGTAAACAGAAAAAAAAAAAAAGAAATAAATAATAAAATTTTGTAAGAAAACGAAAGAAAGCTAAATAAAAAGTAAATAAATAAAAATAAAAAAAAAAGTGTAATAAAATAAAAAAGAAATAAAGAAAAAAAAAAAAAAGTATCATCTGTATATTTTGTTGAGTTGGTCGTGGCGTTTTGGTTTAATACGACTTGGAATAATGGGTGTGGGTTGTATGAATTTGATTCTTTCTTTCTTTCTTTTTTTTTTTTATTTTTTTTTTATTTTTGTTTGTCAGAGAGATCTCTGCTCATCATTTCGTTAAATAGTATAAAAAGACGATAAAAGTTTTTATTTTTATTATTTTTCTTCCCTTTTTCCTTTTCTTTCTTTTTATTATCACATTTTTTGCTTCTGTTGTTGTTGTTGTTGTTGTTACAACACTGGTGTCGTGATTAAATTGTGTGATAATTAGGCGCTTAGTTAATAAATCTTGTATATACTCTTGTAGTATTAAGTTGATATTTTATTTATTAGCTAATTATGCTATAAATTTGATGGTCATTCCCTTTGTCGTTGCTTCTTTTTTTTTGTAAGTTAATTAATAAGTTTGACACTCATTTTGGTTATTTTTTTATTTTTATGTGTGGATTTTTAGAGTGAAATATAATTATAAACGTTCTGGCAAGGTAGATTGATGTATTAATTATTATTTATTTTTAATTGCATCAATAAATTTTTTGTCTTTATAGCGTTTTAATTAATTTTGGAGTTTTTATTATTATTATTTTTTTTTAATAGAAACTTATTGCTGTATATGATTTAATTATTATTTGTTTTGTATTATGGGATTTATAGCGCATTATTGTGGGTGTTGTGTATCCCCCCTGTTTTATGTTAGTTTTATGCTTATTGATTAGGTTAAGCATCCCGATTTTGTTGGTTTGCTGATGTTTTTAATTATGATTATATGGTAAAATGCTAATTTGAAATAAACAGCGAAGTTCGGGAATCTTTTCACCTTGATCACATTAAATTTTCCTGTTTAAAAGATTATTTTTTTGTTTCTGTAAAGAATTGACAAAAGGTATGAGTTTCAGAATACATTCTGTGATTCCGAGAATTTTATTTTTCCAGTGTTTTAATTCCTGGACTTTTATACTCTAGTACCGAAATCTCAGCAAATAATATAAGACGGTTCTGGATACCTTAATAATAATTTTCCAGTGTGTAGTTGCTGGAAGGATTTGAACACTGAACAACAGTGGTTTTGTCAGTCAGATTGAAAATCTTCCAAATCGTTGTTTGTTTAACCAAAACGATATTTTTATAATTGAGAATCTTGCGACAAGAATTATTATGAAAATATTTGACCACCTCAGCTAGAATAGAAAAAAAAAAAAAATTTCTATAAAGATAACGAATAACAATAAATTTGATTAAATTATCTAAATTTCTTAGCATTTGTCATTTGTCGTCTCCTGTAATTCAATTTTGATTAAAAAAAAAAAAAAAAAGCATCAAACGTTATTTGTTTGTAAACAAATTTTCTCACTTTCACTAGCTTTAGTTTCAACCGGGCGCCCACCTTAGTTGTTAAAAAAAGAAAAAAAAAAAAAGAAAAATCTGTTGAAAAATTAAAATATTCGTCTGAACAGCAAAGATTCGTTTAAATTGAATTTGTTTTTGTGTTATCATTTCGTCCAGGTGAGTTTAGTGCGTTTTTATTATTATTTTTATTTTTTAAACTTTGTGCTTTACGATTTCTTTTTTCTTTCTTCTATAAGGCGTAGTTGTTGTTGTTGAAATACAAAAATGTAATTTTCTTGTGAGC
This sequence comes from Ptychoptera albimana, assembly GCA_961205885.1. Taxonomy (NCBI): domain Eukaryota; kingdom Metazoa; phylum Arthropoda; class Insecta; order Diptera; family Ptychopteridae; genus Ptychoptera; species Ptychoptera albimana. The sequence goes on along the minus strand of OY540805.1, from coordinate 1,469,139 downwards.
TTCTTCATAATAGAATTGTAACAAAATTTTTGTTCACTTTTTTTCCCTGCTTATGTAATACATGATTTTGTCGGTTTATTTTTGTATTATAATCATATATGATGTGATATTATTATTTTAGTGTACACTCTCGCAACTTATTATTCTTCTTTGTATTCTTATTTCTTTTTTTACATATCATCATGTGCTTTATATGCCTTTTTTTTTTTTTTTGCACATCCCAAATTCCCTTTACAGATAGATCTACTTGTTCAGGGATTCTTATGGTTTTTTTTCTTTTTTTTTTTTATATAAAAGTCATATCATTACAACACACCAAACATGGAAAATGTATCAAAAAAAAAAAAAGAAGAAAAATGAGAAAAGAGGCCATATGGTCTGTTTATTGTATTTAAGGTTACATGTTTAGATTGGGTCACATATAGCATTTTCACCATTGTCGTTGTTGTCATTTGTATAAATTTTGCTTTGTGGCGCGAGATATTTTCTATGTTTTATTTTTTTTTTGACTCATCTTATTGTGTCATTTGTTTAGAGAACCATTTATCGTGTGAGTGTCGTGTGTAGCAAGCCAAAAATAAATAAAAAAAAAAGGTACAAATTATTTGTTATACTTTTTTCTTTTTTTCTTTTCATTTATTTATTTATTTATATAAATTTTTGCTGAAATGATAGTGGTTGACGCCTTGAAAATAATGTAACTTCTATAATACTTTGTTGAGCTCTCATAAACTATGCGATATATAGAAATTGTTTTTCTTTTTTTGTTTTTGTTTTCTCGTTACTAATGCCCACCAGTCCAGTACAATTGCAAATATATGTTTATGCAGGAATTTATAGATGTTGTGGGGGTGATGGTGGCTGTATCTATTGCTGCTGCTGATGCTGCTGTTGCTGCTGTTCATGTTTTAGAATAAGAGAGAAAATGTTATAAACTAATTTCAATGTATATATTTTTGTATCATTTGACCATTTGCAAAGATGATGATAATGTTCCACTACATCAGCCGGGCCACCCTTTCTTTATTTTTGGACATCTGTCGACTATCGACAGTCATACATTTCAACGTACATACATTCGTATTATTATATCAACAAATGTAAATGTTAAATAAAAAATTTCTTAACTATATTCAGAATCGTCGCCTTTACACCCAGATACGCCTTTTCAGTTGAATGGTTTTCCGTTTTTTTTTTCCTTTCTTTCTTTCTTTTTCTGTTGCCTTTTCTCACTGTCATGACAACCGCGAACTATTGGTCTTCTGAAAATTATTCTCAAAATATAATATAAATAAAAGTTTAAACGAATTGATTGGAATTTTCTTCGGTAATAAATTTGCATGCGCAAATAATACTTTTGCAACGTTTTAATATTTATATTTGTAAATTTCAGGTATAACTAATGATTCTTCCTTATATTTATAAATCAATAATTGTAATTAATTATTATGTAATTGCCGATTATGGTATGCAAAAGGTAAATTATTTGGTTATGTGTGCGTTTCATGAAAATATTACATAAGATTTAATATTTCTGTTAACGACGGCTGTTTGCTTATTCGCAGTGTCGTCCACTCCGTTTTACATACATTGAATATCCTTAATAAATTTTCTATTTTGCATTATGGTGTGTGTATTGCTCATGGGATTGATGGTTAACTAGGCTTTAGTGTCCAGTTCCCATGTATAAATAATAATAATAATAAAACCACAAGCATATCCGGTATTATGTTATTTAAAATGTTTAACCATTTGTAGATGCTGATGGCTACACCAGTGTGTATTAATAAAATTCTATATAAATCGCTGAATTTTGTTTTCTTTTTCTAAAATATTTCTTTGTTTGATTTAATTTTTTTTTATTATCTTTGTTTGTTGCTCTATTTACCTAATAGATGCTTTTATAACTTAATGTTGTTTGCTTTGTGTAACCCAGTCGTTCTGGGAACGAAAAAAAAATCATATGTGGGGTATAATTAATTAATAATTAAACACGAAATGAGTGTCTTATTCGCAAATGCTTAGATGGGAAGGAAACAAAAAAAAAAAATTAAGAATTTATTAGAAAACTAAAAACGTTTACAGTGGGTGATTTTTGATTGGTTTAAATTTATAAAATATTTTCTATCATTCGTTCCTCAGTTAATAAAATTAGTTTTCCACCCTAGAAAACGTGAACTATTTTCCTATGTACGATGTGGTTTGTCTAGTTGTGTAGCTTTCTCTGGTCAGTGTGTAAAGTTTTTTCGAGAAAAATAAAAATGGGTTGTAGGAGTTTTTTTTTTTTTTTTTTTTTTTTGCTCCTACTTATGACTAACAGCAGTAATATATTTATTATTTATATTTGTATGAAAAAAACAACAACCCCCATAGTGTTAACGTAAAGGTAATTTTTCGCTTTAATTTTAAGCCTTAACTATCCTTTACTAAGTTAAATAACCATATGTCCATTTAATGTTTATGCTTACTCATCCATGTACATACAGAATATTGATGGGTTGAATTTTTTTCTTCTCTTCTTCTTCTTGTATTATTATTACACTGTGTGTGTGTGTAATTCAATCTTCGTAGCATGCATCACTCTAATTATCAATTTTTTATATTAAAATAATTTTATGAAATTGATTTTTGGTTGACGATTTATCATATTTTAAACCAAGGTTAATTAGTGAATTTTTTATTTTATGAGTGAAAAAGTTTGCATAAAAAAAATGTGTAAAGGCGGGGATACACACAGTATATGCAATTAATGCGTAAGATGTATGCAAATTATATGCAGATGATTTGATTTTTTTTTTTAGTTTTTTTTAGTTTTCTTGAGTAATTCTCATCCTTTATTGCCCATGATGCCCATGCGTAGAGAATATTCTAATAGATTTTATGCTATGTATGTTAATGATAAAGAACATGCTAAATATTAAGGAATCTTTTGTATCCTTTAATGAATATATTGTTTCATGTATATTTAGGCTGATGGTGGTGTGTGTGTGTGGTGTGTATATATAGCTGCTTAAGTTAATATGTTGCCGCTTTTACTTATTTTTATTTTATTTTTTTTTCGTTTCGTTGTTTTTTTCGTTTCTTTTTTCTTTTTTTTTTTAACGTTTCTCTGTTTTCATTCAATTTAACTATTCATCTATATTCTCTATTTAGTCAACCATTTTTCTTCTTACATAATAATATTAAAATACTCATTGTGTTATATATACGTTAGTGTTTATATTATATATTTAATATAATCATCATCTATCCTATGTACATTACTACGTACATTATACATATTCATATAATATGTTGGCTTTATTTTAGCTGCTTATATATGTTGTTCTATGATGATAATAATAATAATAATAATAATAATAATAATAATGAAAAATAAAGGATATGATATATGTTTGTTAAATAGAGTCCGCGATGATGTATCTTATATAGAAATGTATTTACATGTATATAACAATACTTAACGATCCATTTTCCATATATGACCGTTATGGTGCTTGTGTTTGTCAACTTAAAAGGAATCTCTTATGTCACTGTACAGTCGTTTGGTTGAATATTGTTATCCTTTCTTCATAGAAACTCATATTGTTCATTGTAGAAGGATATTCTGTTTTGTCCTTATGATTACGATATGACGATGTTAAATGACGACGACAACGTACAACGACGACGACAACGACGACTATGATGCTGATGATGATGATGAAGGCGATGGTAATGGAAACGGTGTGTGTGTGGAGGCGTGTGCGTGCTTAAATGAGACGACAATGTTTTTTTTTTTTTTTTTTTTATACGAACACCACCCCAAACCAATTTTAATTTCTATTTAACAAAAGAGCTACCGCCATATATGTAAGTTGTTTCATAGAATTTTAGTGACAGTATAACATGTTTAATATATGGAATAATAGGTGTGGGGGGTGGTTAGAGAGGCAAGAAAAAAAAAAGAAAAAATAATGAAGGAAAGAAAAGAAAATGACAACAACAACAACAAAAACCACCCTTTTAACGCGTTATGTCAAATGAAACCAAACAAACCCTTTAAACCCTTGTCCTTATAGTTAACTCACGTATGATTGTTGTTTGCCTGTGTGTATTCGCGTGTTTCATTTTCTCATGATAAAATTAAAGTCGGTTGTGATTATATGATGGCTCCTTACATACATACCGTATATCCTACACATTATTATTCCTTTATAGAATCTATATATATACATGCGTACGTATATAAATATACAGGGAAATTTGTGGCGGACTTTTATATTATACTTTGAGATGTTTTAAGTCGTCATATACCTTTTACTCCTCGTCATTTTCAATCCTTCATATAGTTTACGAAAATTAGTATACACAAAGATTTTATTTTTATTTTTTTTTTGCATTCATAAGTATGTTTACCACACACACGCACACGCACATGTGGATGGGTTTATATTGCTTAGAAAAATATGTTCACGTTTATGGTTGGAAAAAAAAAGAAAAAATAAAGGATTATTATTGATTTAAGATATTGCACGTCATACGTGTGTTGTCCCTTTTATGGGAAACAAATAAAAAAGTTAAAAATATTTTTTAATTTAATTTATGAGAATGAAAATAATCAAATTTTGGGAATAGATGAATGGATGGATGAATGGATGAACCAGAAGACAAATAATTTTTTGTTTTTTCTATGGAGAAAATTTTGTTTATTGTTTCTACTCTCGTAATCATAAATATAGAATAATAATTCCACGAAGAAATAAAAATGAGAAATTTTTATCTAAAAATCGAAAGAAATTGAAAAATTGTCACGCTAAAAATAAGAAAAAATAAGAAAAAATCATTTTTCGTTGCCGATGGCGACAGTGGTGTCAGTGGCGCCAATGGCACCAGAGGCGTCATCATCGCCTTGAATTTAGAGCTATTGCTTTCTACTTTTCTCACTATATTTAGTAAGTATCATCTTTGTCTACATTCCCACTTATCATTTACCACCCATCAATCCAACCATTCATCCATCTATCCATCCATCCATCCATCCATCTATCCATCCTAGTTGCCACCACACCATCTGTGTAAACTTGATGTTGCTGTTGTACTATATATGGTACATAGATTTAATATAAGAACAAAGTGTTTCCTTTGGTGTAGGTGTATTACTGTTTCTATATGAAATGTGTTTGTGTGTGATAACATTCGTAAATTTGTGTGCTGAAGTTTCAACGAGCAAAACAAGTTGAACGATGGTCGGCTAGTTTGGGATGGGTAATGGGGCGGTGGGCTGTGGGTGTGGGCAGTTGATGGTCGAATTTGAGTCGAGTGTACACACAATATATAAGACAAGAGAGCTCGCGTTATATAAAGCTCTATATTTTGAACAGTTATACTACTGTTGTTACTCAAGCTTTTGTGTATATGACATGACAAGCAAGTGTGTGTGGCAGTATCTGTATGTTGCCACAGAATAATAAATGGGGGATGATGAGTTAAAAAGGAAAATGAAATACACGGCTGGGTGGTCTCATGTTGGCTGTTCTGTCTGTTTGTTTGTTTGTTTGCTTGGTTGGTTGGTTGGTCGGACGAACGAACGAACGGACAGAAGACTGACGGTTTTGGTTGCTTTGTTGGCATGATTATTTAACGTGGTGTGAGGTGTAGATGGATGGATGAACAAATGGACGGATGAATAGATGGGTGGTGTGCGTTTTGCTTGTGGATATCTGTACTTTACAGAAAACTTAAGGTTTGGGTAAGATGTATGGCAAATTGTATAACAGAATAGATGGTAAAAAGCATATATAGATGGTTCTTAGTTTAGTTGTTGGTAAACTGTACCGGGCTGTAGGTTAGACTCGTCCTTTCTCATACCACATATAACAAAGATTCGCTGACTTCCTTCATCTCCATCAGCCATGCACGAGCACACACGTGTTGGCCACCGTTATCGCTGCCACTTCTTCTATTAAATATCACCCCAGTCTCTGATGTTTCTAAATTTCTTGTTATTGTTGTTGTTGTTGTTTCTGCTGCTACTGCTGCTACTGATCCAAAATTTTTGGACACACAACAGGGACAACGAGACCGCGATATTCTCACACACAACCCCTAAAGGATGAATACCGACACACATACCCACACGTACTTAAAGCCCGTCACATACGAATACGAATAGAAAGGCATAAAAGTAGATTTGTGGGAGTAAAATGAGAAAATGGTTTGCGCGTGGAGTGCGACAAAGATAAGAACGTGCACATTGCGCGCACAGAAAATAGCCAAATAAGGCGTAGATGGTAAATTTAGTTTTTTAGCTATATAAGAATAGATAGCCTAGCCTAGCCTAGCGTAGCCTAGCTTATATATTTATCATTTACTTTATAAAACTTCAAACCACATTTTCTGGGTTGTTCAACAATTTTGTCTTGCGTGGCCGCGCTAGGGTGGTAATAGTTAACCACCATTCGCCTTTGTTACTTTTGTTTTTGTTATTTTATACCAACTCCAACTGTTTTAATAAAACTACACAAAACTAGAAATTGTTGCCGTTCAATTTAGGGGATGCTCTAGCTAATACCGAAAATATTAGATTTTTTTTTTTTTTTTTTGTATTAAAAATATCGCCTTGGTGAATTTTCAAACAATTTTTTCTTACGCTAATATTTTTGCAGTTTTGGTTTTTTTTTTGTTTTGGTTTTATTGAAATTTTCTTCTCTTTTTTTTGTGTAAGAGATCCGTAAGAATAGCATCAGCATCATCATCATCATCATCATCATCATCATCATCAAGATGAAAATTGATGTATTTACGTAGTAGGGATTTTTTTTTATTTATCAAGAAAAAACTTTTTTTTTTTTTTTTTATAAAAGTGGAGCCAGCTTAATGAACCGTAATTAAGCTAAATAAACCACAAGTTTAATGTTGAAAATTGAATATTAATTAAAGTAAATAAAATAAGAAGGAAATTACCTCTCTTAATTGATTTTTAAATATTATTCACACAATACACAATTTTACTTGTTTATTGTAATTATGTTACGTGTTAATAATTAAAGAAGAAAATAAAAATTGAAAAAACACTTTGCTAATTTGTTTAAAACAATCGAAAATAAAAAAACAGCCAACAAGAGTAACCAAAGAAGACGAAGAAGAAGCAACAACGTAATCTTTACGAAAAGTTTTTTTTTCTCTCCAAATATCAATCCCTTTTACCGGTTGCGTTGGTTTTTTTATTATTTTTTTTTATTTTCCCTTTTCTTTTCGTTCTTTCTGTTTTATTGTTTTTTCCTTTTTTTTTTTTTTTTTTTTGTTCTTTATAAAGATTTCATCTCTTAACTTATGTCTTACAAGTTGTTAAGTCTTCTGTTTACTTTTTCCTTAAAAAACCAACACAAACAACAAGTAAAAATAATAAAAATAAAAAAAAATTGAAAGCTGAAAAATTTATTATTTGTTGATATGATGCGTTGTTGTTGCTGCTGCTGTTGTTGCTGTTGCTTTTTTGTTTTTTATAGTCTTTTAATTTATATTTGCTTTTTTATTCAATTTAAAACAAAAAAAAAAAAATGTATAAAGCGACATGTCGAGCAGCAGCGATACACAAGTTGTATCTGTGTGTTATTATCGCGCTTGTTGAATCTTTATGGTTTCGCTTCTTTTTCTTTTTTATTCTGCAAAAGCTTCTTTTCGGTGTTTTTCGTTTTATTTCTTTTCACTTTATTATTATTATTATATTTCTTTTATGATTTATTAAATTTTATTACGTAACAAGAGCGAAATGATTATGTTTCATCGTTGTTTGGGGTTTTTTTTTTATTTTATTGTTTTTTAAAGACCTCGTGGATACTTGGATGGAGTTTTTTTTTTTTTTTTTTTTTTTTTTAAGGACTTGCGATAAAAAATAAAAACATTTTAAAATTAAGGTTAGAAAGTTAAAGTTTATTTAAGAAAATAAATTTCCTTTTTTATTTGTGTTTTATAAAAGTAAATTTCGCATAAGTTTATTAACAAATAATTGAGTGTTTGTTTGTGTGGTGGGTGGGTGTTGGCTGTTGGGGAAAAAAAAAATAAAAACTAATTTTCAAGAACAGATGCAACAGGATAATTTATTTATTTTTTCATTTATGCCTGTAGAAATGTTTTTTTTTTAAATGGATTTTGCGGTGGGGTTATATTAGGGATTTTTCAGAAATTATTTCAATTCCAGAATAATTTTCAAAACTTTATTATTGCAGCCTGTAAAAGTGTTATGCTTTGTTATTCAATAATTTATCTATCGGTAATTACCAATTGAACACTAATGCATTGATTTATTTTTTTAAAGTGGAACTGGCTCTTCATTGGTTCATAATCTCGGATTAGAAAGTTTTTAAGTAACTTGAACATTTTTTTACACGCAGTTTTTTTTTTTAAGACAACATTCCTAGAGAATAAAACCGATTTTAGTGCCTCAAGTACAGTAAATTGAATAAAAAAAAATATTGTGGAGCAAAATCTCTGTTTTAACCGTCGGTAAAAAAAAGAAAAAAACATTTTACCATAATTCAAAGTATGTGGAAAAAAAAATATGTATAAACCTCAATCAAAACCCCACTAAAAAGTGTTAAAAAATAATTCTGCACAGATTAAAGTTTTTTTTTCTTTTTTTTTTCCATTATTTGTTTTTAATTTTTTAATTAGCATATTATTTTACACCAGAATAACAGTGCAGCCAGCATTAGTTCAGTCATTTAAACAAATTATCTGTCGTTAAAAAAAAAAAAAAAACTATTAAAATGGAAAAAAAGCAGCAAAATAAAGGAAATTGTTAAATCATTTTCGTCATTCATACAGAAAAAATATTAAGGGAGGAGAAAAAAAATACGCCCACCACCTGTAATATTCTCTGTTGATGTTCTTTGCATCCCATAAAATGTTAATAAAAAAATAAATAAATAAATAAAATACTAATAAAAGAGAATGAAGATGCTGAATTTTATGAATGAATGAATGAAAAATAAATATTATTTTTTATATACCGATGATGATAAAAAAGAAAAAAAAAAAAAACACTGAAACGTAAATTTTCTCTCATTCTGTTTTCTACTCTCACTTCACACACACACACACACACTAGACTAGAATTTTATTTTATGCTTTTTATGTTTATTTATTTATTTTTTTATGCTTTTCATGTTTATTTTTTTTTTTTATTATGTTTATTAGCATTTTTACTACGAAAAGTTGTAAATGGAAAACGAATAAAAAAAAAAAATAAATAAATAAATGAAAAAGGAAGAAGAAAGTGGTTTGTTTTTTTTTTTTTTTTTTTGTTTTTTTATTCACAATACAAACATACTTAATCGTTTATCGGTTTTATTTATTTATTTATTTATGCTCTATTCAACATAAATAATAATATTAAAAATAAAAAAAAAATAAAACAAATTTATGTAAAGAAATCCCCATTGATTATTTATCAAAAACATTTTTCTATTGTCGTTTGATAATATTTGTTCAATTACTAAGGGTTAATAAATTTGATTATCATAAATAAAATAAAATAATAAATACGTTTAGAATTAAATTAAATGTTAATGATCGTTAAGGATCGATTAAAAAATAAAACTTAATAAAAATTCGGTAATGTTTAATTAAATTATGTAAAGGAAATATAGAATGTAGCGGATACAGTTGGAAAATCATAATTTCTATAATCTCTCAACAAACAAGTTGTTTCGGTTAAAATCAGTTTGCTCCTTGTGTTATAAAATAAAAATAATAATTAATTATTAGCACATGGTATAAGCGTATTAACAAAATAAATAATAAGAATTTTATTATCATATCTTTATCTTATTATAATTATAATTATAATTATTTATTTTTATATGAACACTATTCCTATTACAAGCAAACAAAAAATTGTTTTTAGTTAATTTACGTTAAGATTTATACACTTGTCGTTCGTATTATAGAAATATAAAAATAAAACGAAGCTTTTTCTTATTCCCTTATTTAATGTTTATTACTAAATGTGTGTGTGTGTGCATGAGTGTGACTAATAATAATGATTAATATAGCTCTGTTGCTTTATTATTTTTATATTTATTTTTTGTTTGTTGGTATTTTTGGGGGCTATAATATTGGGGTGAGAATTTGCTTCTATAATTTTTTTTTTTTTTTTTTTTATTATTTTGCCTTTTTATTTTCATCTATCTATTTTATTCTTGTAAAAGCAATAATTTTTATTTATTTTATTTTTGGTATGAGGAAAAGCTACAGGTTTTTTATAGCTTTTTGCTGTTTGCTGTTTTTTTTTATTCTCCTTCATTCACTCTTACTCGTTTTTATGTTTTTATTACATATTTTTTGCTTTTATTATTATTATTATTATTATGTATTTCTTTTGTGTGTGTGTGTGTGTGTGTGTGTGTGTGTGTGTGTGTGTGTGTGTGTGTGTATGGATTGAAATATATATATATTTATTTATGAATGAAAATGAATTTTTGTTGTAAATACTTTGCTGCTGCTGTTGTTTTTGTTGTTGTTGATTATGTTAGATTTACTTAACTTAAATTGAATTGAGCTTTTTATTTGTTTTGTCAGATATTATTTATTTCTTTTGTTGTTGGGTTGTTAATATAGATTATTATTATTATTATTATTATTATTACTAAATAAATATCTTTATAAAGTGTTTAGATTATACCTTTACCTTACTCAACATTATGTGTAAAGTTCTATTAAAAAATTTTTCGTTTGTATATGCATTGCGATTTTATTAAAGAAAGTAACGTACATACATTTCACTATAAAATACGAATGCATTAACTTTGTATAACGATTATAAAATAAAATGCTTATTAATTATAATGTTTGTCCATATTGATTTTATATCTTTTTGGAATAACAATAAATTATTTCGTTATTTTCTTTGTTGAAATTTTCTTCAATGACAGCCAACAACCGAAACTATTAACAAACTGGATATAATATATATCGTTTAACCTATAAAAAAAAAAGAAAAGAAAAGAAAACAGTCAACAATGGATAGATAGATAAATAAATAAATAAAAAAAGAAAAATTAGAAATTAGATTTCCTTAGCCAAAGCCAAACGAAAAGAATAGAACGTAGTAAAATAGTAGAAAAAAAAAAAAAAAATCAACCCATAAACCCATTATTTATTTATTTATTTGTTTATAAATATATAAAAACGACAAATAAGTCTATAACTATAACCAGAAGTTAAACTTTGACTTTCTTATTTATTTATACATAAATCTCAGTCTGACGATCGTAAAGCTAAATTTCCTATTTTATTTTCAACCCCTTAAAGGAAAAGAATAAAGAAAACGAAAAATATAAAAACGTCTTCATATCGCCAATAGAAACATTTAAACATATATGTGTTTGTGCCAGCATATATATATATATATATATGCTATCAAAGACGTTGGTATAATATAGTGTTTAATGGATTTGTAATGATTATGATATTATTTCAAATACTTTGCTTCTTTTTATTTTATTGCTTTTTGAATGAGTATGTTTTTGTGGTAATGATATGAATTATTGATAAGTATATTCCTTATACACATAACAATTCACGTTCAATGTATGCATTTTTATGTATTATGTACGAAATTTGTAGTAAATAAAAAGCTCACACAATAAAAAACAACTCATATAATAATAGAAAATTGATGGTTGATGGTTAAAAGAATATAAAGAAAAAAAAAAAAAACAAGTAAATAAAAATGTAATAAAAAGAGATGAATGAAAGCTCAGAAAGCAGACAATATTTTACGCGTATAGACGGCAATAATAATAATAATAAGAAAGGAAAAGAAAAGAAAAGTAAAGAAAAAATATTTTATGTAATATAAAAACAGATAGGATGAGTATTACAACTTTATTTATGCTATAAAAAAATGATAATAATAATAATAATAATTTAACACTTTAACCGTGTCGCGTAAATTTTATTTCTTGTACTTTTTTTTTTGTCGTACACTTTGGTAATGTTTGATTTACGCGGTCCAAATAAAGTCTTGTAGTTTAAACGTAGCTAGAAATCTGTGTTTAAATATTGTTTTATGCAAGATTTTATTGTGTCTTTTGGCGACGGAATTTAAGTGTTAGCCTTGTTACTTAACGATTTAAGTTTAAAATGGATTAATTATTGTTTTTGTTTCATTATTTATTATATTCAGTTTTCATGCTGGTTAATTAGTAAACTCAATCCCATAACCTGATTACAGACTATAGACACCTGAATACAATTATTTAACAAATAAACTTTTATAAATTTATTCAAAAATCTCTTTAAACATTTACAAGAACACCCCCCGAAAATAGGTTTATTTATAATTTTATAGATGTTAACACCTAACACCCTCCCTATACACGTAAATCGAGTTATATATCTTTTATATGCATTAAACACTTTTTATTACTTATTTATCTTATCCGTTTTACTTCCATTTTACTTCCTTTTTTTTTTTTCTTTTTGCGTACAGTAAATTTATTTTTATTTTATTAAACGTTTCGCTAAGCTACAACCAGCTCTCTATTAACGACATTAGATGTGATAAAAATACAAAAAAAATTCTTTTGATTATTATCGATGATAATTATAAAACGTAAATAGTTTTAATAATAGTTGTGTTGAATATTTTATACGATTTATCTGCTGTATAAATTAGGTGCATGAAAAAAACAAAAAAAATTAACAACCACCCACTATTAAATATAATTTAATTTGTAATAAAAATGTAAACACTTCATCCCCATTTCGTTGTGTCTAGTTAAAATATATCCTCTGCTTAAACTTTGCAACGATGAGCAATTTTTTTTATTCTTCTGCTGTGGTTGTTGTCGTTGTTGGTATTTTTCGCCCTTTATCACAGAAAAGCTTTAATACAGAAATAAAATGTTGAGAGAGGAATTTTTTTTACTGTATCGAAAATTATGCGGATTGTTTTTTTATTTTTTTTTTTTTTTTTTTTTAAAAACATATTGAGAGCTTTTTCCACTTTGTTAAAGTTAAATTCTTCTCCTATAGATAAAAGCTATGAAAATATTATTACAAACACATTAATACATTTTTTCTATGGGAAAATGAAAGAAAATCGAGAGCCAAAGCAGCAGTAATATCGTTTAGTAACTTTTAATGGTTCGTATTAAAAAAAAAAAAAAAGGGCAAAAAAACGATAAAATAAAAACAACTTGTTGAATCCATTTATATTGGCCTAGAAATTGTAGGAGGATTTAAATTGTATAAAAAAAAAAAAGAAAAAAGAAACGAACGAACGAACGAACGAACTAAAAACATGATTTTGGTTTTTAAACCTTTTTTTGTATTTTATTTTATTTTGCTTTAATTTTTCTTTCTGTGCTTTCCTTTTTTTTTGTGTGTGTGTGTGTGTGTGTGTGTAAACTTTTAACGATTTTTTTAAATTTTTTTTTATGTTTTGGTTTTGGTTTTGTTTTGTTTTGTTTTACCTAACACCCCACTGATGGTTTTTTGTTTTTTTTTTTTATTTTCTCTCTTTATTTTCGCTTTCATTTGAAAAATCTCTCCGCTTTTATTGGGAAATAGAAAAAATGAGGAAAAAATCATGAATGGAAGCGAAATGCGTTTCGGTAGTGAAATAGTAAAATAATTTATTAAATTAATTTGTGATGCGTTATTAGCTATTAACCAATGAGTGTTTTATGTAGTTTGAGTGTGATTTAAGGATTTAATTCGATTTGCCAAGGTTAAAATCCTTGTTACGATGCGATGGTCGTTACGACTGCGTTACATAATTAAAGTTTTCCCTTAAATTCAACGGATTTTTGCGAGTCTTGTGAGAAATCGAAAATTTTCTTGCGCTATCACCGTGGAGTGTCGTAATAAATAGAAATGAAATATATTTTGTTATTTTTTATTTTGGTGGCTACCTTTGATGTATTGGTGTGTGATCTGAAATAAAAAATACAGGTACAGTAGTTTGATTAACATGATGACGGTAGGACAGGACACAAATGTATAAACAAGATGACAAAATAGATTAGACGGGACGATGAAGGCATAGGGCGAATAAATATTTTCATTTGGCCGTGTGCTGTCATGTTTTTTCCTTTTCCAAATAAATATAACGCGCAAGGATTATTTCTTTGCTTTCTCTCCTTTCTTTCCTTTCTTTCGTTTGTTATATAGATTTGTTTGTTGTGTATTAGAAAGTTGTTGTGTTTTATGTTTTACGGGTTGATTTGGACAAGTCGTCGCCCCTAGAAACAAAAAACAATTGTCATAAATTTTTCTGCCTATATCAAAATACAAAATTACAGAAAAAAAAAAAAAATATATATGAAAATAAATAATAAAGGTCCTGACTGCTGCGTTCACATTTTTCATGAAGCGTTCATAATAGGTTCAGACATTTAATTTTAGCGCTTACGTTTCTTACGTTTTATATTAATAACGCGAAAGGGGTTATTACCTGGCCAGTGATATGAACTCACGAGAAGACGTTTCGTTTTTTTTAATTTTATTTTAAATTGATATGATGATACTGAGCGGGGATAAATGTTTATTATTTTCTAACCGATTTAAATTTTTGTGAAAAGAAAAGAAAAAATAACAAGAAAATTGTTAACTAGCGTATGAAAAAGTTAGCACCCCGTGAGAAATCCGGCAAAAGGGATTTTTTTTTTTATTCATTAAATTGTTTTTTAATGGGACAAGTTTCACATGAATTGGGTATAGAAGGTATGGTACTGTTACTGTTATAGATAGGTAGTAACGAAAAAATAAATTAAAAAAACGAAGAAAAACACGCGGTCGGCAATGTTACATTTGTTTGAATTTTCTAGTTGGTCGTCGTCATCGGTTTGATTACATAGCGATGCATGTAACATACATAGATAGTGAAATATGATGAATAATTAATAATATTATGTTTGTTTGTAAAGAAAGAAGATGTCTTTCTCTGTTCTTTCCTTTTCCTTTTCCTTTGCCTTTTCTTTTTTTTGTTCCGATTTTTAATCGCCATTTAAATGGGATTATGATTAATTTGAATATAATAAAGCATTTTATTATTATTATTATTATTATTATTCCTCTTTTCTTTTTGTATTGTTTGTTTTCGCGTGTACGTGTTTTTTTTTTCTTCATCCTTTTGTGTTTGGCTTTAAATTTGTTTTCTTTTTAGTGATTTTGGTTATTGTTCGCGGTCGCGAGGCAATTTATTTGTTAGTTTTTTTTTTTTTTTTGTTTAAGTCATTTAAGCATGTAATGGATTTAAAGGTGACACACGTGATTTTTTTTTTTTATTGTTTGTTTAAGAAATTAAATACGGTTAATTTATGAAAGGATTATATTTCGTTTAGTTATTTTTAATTATCTATATTTAGGTGCAGTAATAAAGTCGTCATATTCGCGTCATACGTTTTAAGCTTTACTTTATTCAAGCTTTATTCACATTTCCATGTCCAGAATTTATCTAATTTGATGTTTTTTTTTAGATTTACCAGAATAATTTTGATTAAAATCTTTATTAGATGTTTGTTGTTTTTTTATTTTCTTTTTTTTATTACCATTTAAATTTCCATAAAATTGTGTCTTCTCTCCTACAAGCAGCATAGTATTTACTTTTATTGTTGGTCATAAATTTTTTTTTTCTTTTTTGTTAAGCATATTGTTGTTTATGTAATAATAAAACATATGTATGTTGTTATGTAATTTGTTTATGTATCTGTTATTGTTATTTATGTAAAAAAAATTATAAATTTTCTGGGTTTTTTCTTGGTTGATTTTAATTTACTATGATGGTGGAAAGAAGTTCATGGAAAATAATTAAATTCTTGCACTATGTGTACATTATTTTTGAATTTT
Source organism: Ptychoptera albimana (assembly GCA_961205885.1). Taxonomy (NCBI): domain Eukaryota; kingdom Metazoa; phylum Arthropoda; class Insecta; order Diptera; family Ptychopteridae; genus Ptychoptera; species Ptychoptera albimana. The sequence goes on along the minus strand of OY540805.1, from coordinate 1,453,299 downwards.
AAAATATCGCGATGTTTATGACCATTGCGTTGAAATAAATTGATTAAAAATGGATATAAGAAGGATTGCTTTTAAAGATTTTATTATAACATTGAAGTTATGAGTGAAAATCACATTTTCCAAAGAAATTCGGTTCAAACTAAATGAGTCGTTAATAAAAGTTACAGCTCAAGCTATTATTCTAGAGTCTAGTCTAGTAAATGAATAATCTTCCTATTAAACGACTGCAATACTCCACAGACTTTAATTGGAAATTACATCTGAACTTATATTTTAATGTTCTATCCGTAAAATTCAAGGCCGCTAGTGGTAATAATCAAAGAATTTAAAATCAATTGCAATAAAAACAGAAATCTATTGATTAAAGAATTAATTTTGTTTCTAAAAAACATATATTTATTTTTTTTTTGGTGCCCTGTAATTCGTCTCAACGTATTCTCCATTGCTAACCGGAAGAAACGACTGTAAAATGACACATGAACATGGGTATTGTTAGTATAGGAATGTAATTTTTAACACGCTAAAAATTGGTTTTTGAAAAAATTATTTAACCTTTATATTTGCCTTTTTACGGTTGAAATAAATGTACAAAAAAAAAAAAACAAAAAAATGACGGTTCTGGTTCGCGCCTATATTAAAAATTTTAGGGTCAATTTAAAAATATTTTTTCATTCTTTCTTATTTTATTTTATTTTATTTTATTTTAGAAACCTTAAAGGACTTTAACTTTTTATTTTGTTCATAAAAATTGAAGATACCTACATTTAGGAAATTTATTATTTTTGTTTGATACGCGTATATTAAATACAGAGGAAAAAACAAATGATTTACTGTTTTGATCTTTTCAAAGGGTTTGAACTGCTGACGCATATTAAAGGGCCACATTGTCGCGACATTTCATTTTTTTTTTTTTTTGTACATTTCGATTAAAAAGGGTTTTTTTTCTTCTTTCTTTCTTTTTTTTTGGTTTATTTAATTTATTTAATTTATTTTCCTGTCTTGTTGTATATGTCGTGTTAAGTCAGTCATCAAGGGATGTTATAGTGTAGCCGCGAGACATTACGCGATTTTTATTTTTTTTTTATTTTGGAATAAAAATTTCTTGTTAATACAAGACCAATGTAGTGTGTGGTATTTTGAAGTAATAACAAAAAGTCTTTTTTTCTGTTTTTTTCGTATAGGGTTAAGAAGAATTATATATGTAGAAATAGGGGTTGTGATGGTTTTTGTTTTGTTTGTTTGTTGTATTTAATCATAGGTAAATTGAGCGAGTGTGTGCGCCAGTTGCCAAATCCTTAGATATTGTTGATTGTAGTTAGTTAGTTAGTTGTTTAATATTTTAGTAAATAATAATAATAATAATATTGTATTACATTTAGTTGTTTAATACCTTTTTATTATTATAGTAAATCCTTATAATTTAAGGTATTATTTTAAAAACATATATATATTTACAAAATAATTATCATAATCATAATTTACTTTCTACTACTACTTTCTTTCTTTCTTTCTTTTTTACCCCCGTTTATTTTAACGTCGCGATAATTTAATTTTGGTGTTTATTAGAAAATAAAAATGATGTAATACATTTAATTATGTTAAAAGTTGTTGTTGATGCTGTTGTTGTTATTGTCGAGAGTACTTTTATTTCCTGAATTTTTTTCTTTTTTTCTTTTAGCCGTGTTTAATCTGAATTTTTTTGTGTTTTTCTTTTGATTTTTTTTTTTTATGTTGCTTAAACCGCCTGCCCTTTTTTTTTAATTTTTTTTTTTTATTATTACAATAATGCCGCATAATATACACAGAAAGAAGTAAAGGATAATGAAATTTTTATTATTTTTTTTTTTTTTGCCAGAAAAATGGAATTAAAGGAAAAATATTTTAACATCTGTTGCCTCAGAAATAATAAATTTTTATTTTGATTTTGCTAAAATATTTGTCGCGCATCAAAACGCATCGTGAAATGCATTGTGTATCGCGTTCGTTACCTAGAACAAAAAAAAAATTTTAATCGTGGTTGTTGAAGGCATTTTTTTTTTATTTCTGCAGCTGAGAAAATATGACAAACGAACGAAAAATCCTTTTGTGAATGTTAGAGAGAAAAAAAAAATTAAAAAAAACTGATTACATATTTGTGTAAAACTCTCTCCGTTTAAAGAGGAAATTCAATAGAATTAGAAGAATATTTATACTGGCGACATTGAAAGTCCGCCGTTAAAAATAGAAACGAAAAACGAAAATCATTTCCTTTGTCCTTTAAAATAAGAAGCCTTGTGTTGTCTATTGTAGCTGATTTTTATTTCTTTTCTTAAAAATATGTTTGAACAACGCAAATAATAAGTAAAATTTTTTTTTAAAGGACGAAGGACGACAAATCGTTTCTTATTATTATTATAGGAAAAATAAAAAGGACGCGGCGTGGTGCATAATTTTTTCGTTAATTTCTAAGAAAAACCGTTTCGTTTTTGCCTTTTTTTTTTTTTTTTTGGCCTTGTTATTGCTGTGTGGCTGGTTAGTGTGCTGTATGCGTTTTGAAAAGTTTTTTTTCTTTTTCTTTTAATGAATTGACACGATGTGCTCTGATGCTGCATAGTGATAAATATTTGACAAACCAAAAGAAATAAGAAAAGAATTTTTTTTGTTTGTTGAACTAAATTCATCCCATGTGAGATTTAAAATAATTTCAGGGTGGTGTAGCTGAGTAATTGTTTCGTGGCTAGCAAAAAATTAATCGTTGTTATTCCTTTTCGTTTTCTCTCTCGTTTCTATTCATTGATATAAATTAAAAGTAGTTGTTGCAAAATTGTAAATTGTTTGAAAAATAAAAATAAAGAAAAACTCTGTAGGTAAAGGGATTTTAGGCAGTGTTTAAATTCTCCTACTATTTTCAGCCTTTTTTTATGTTTTTGCTGTTTTTGCTTTTGAAAATACAAAAACCAATCAACCATATCACAGCAAGGCAACATAAACGCACATAAATAGAGACAATGTGAAGAGATGAAGAAGAAATAAAATAAGAAGCAAAAGAAATATGGTCAAAAATCAGTCAAATTCTTTAAAACGGTTTTAAATTTCGTTGTTTACTGTTGCTGCTGACGTTGTTGCTGTTCTTTTGTTATTTATGTCGCCATTATCCACATTGTAACCAATCTACCAAAAAAATTTATTTTCGCCTGTTGTCGTTGTTGTTGTTGTTTATTATTATTAAATTGTAAAAATGTATAAAGATATATAAAAATTGTGTGCCTGGTAAAAACGTTAAACAACAACAGGATGTATGTTGTTTGTTATCCCTTATGACGGTCCTCTCTATGCATTGTTGGCATTTTTTTTTTTTTTTTCATTTAATTTTCGTTGGTTAATAACAGCCACCGCCAACGCTTTAATTTTTAAATGCATTTCGCATGTCACGGACCAATTGTTGTCTTCGTTTAAGAGAAAAAATTTATTTATTTTCAATAGGGTTGATTAGTTTTGTTTGGATTAAAGAGAAACTATTGGCAACTCTTATATTACCTGCGTATTTTTTTTTTTTTTTTTGTGATTTGCGATTTGCTTTTACTTTGTTTGACCAATTTTTTTATGGTAGTAAAATTTATATGAATATAAAATGAGAGATTTGTTCTTGATACTTATTTTATGATTTTCTTATTCCATTTTTAGTGATTGTAAAATTTTGGTTTTTATATCATTGTAGTCGTAGTCCGTCATATAGCTGCGATAAATTCGTTTTTATTGATTTTGTATTTTTCTGGTGTTGTGTTGTCACTGTCAATCGTGAAATATTTTATTTTTTTTCTATTGAAATTATGATAGGAGCCAGCCGAAGTAGCAATAGTAGCAGCACCCGCATTTAACAGAATGGCCCTTGTGTTGTGTTGTTTGCTTGTTTGCTTGTTGTTTTTTTTTTCTACCCTCTTTGCAATATTCTTTTTATTTTCTCGTCATCAGAATGGCATAAAATGTGACTCTGAAAAAATATATATATTTTTTTTTTTGACTCATTGGCCACCTATTAACCCACCTATTGTTCGTTTATTTCGCTTTCTAGAAACAATAAATACAAAAAAAAAAAATTTTAAAATTATTCTCAACACCCATAAAGTTTTGTTTTATTTGTTTTTTTTTTTCTTTTCTTTTATTATATATAATTTGGATGCTTGTTTGTCATTGAACATATTTCGCGCTATATTTTTATTTTTACAACCATATCACCTTTGTTATATAAAATCGGTTTTCATTGCCTTGCTGCGTTCGTAAAAATATAAAAAATAAACAAAACGCATTTTAGAATGAACCACCGCGCGTTATATATTCATTCCTCCGATATAATTTGCCATTTGATGTACGTGCATGTGGTGTGTTTTGTGTCGTTTTCTCTTTAGTATTTTTCTGTTTTTTTTTACATTATGCCATTTAAGGGATTGCAGCTGCCCGCACTCTACTACTCAATTCACAAAATAAAATAAATAAAAATAACAAAAACAGAGTAATAACTGAACACAAAAACAGCATAATATGTAAGCACCGCTTCGCGCGTTCTTTTTCGTTTCTCCAGCACAATTCACTCTATAATTTTTCCTTTTATTTTTTTTTTGTTCTTCTTCTTCTTCTCCTTCTTTGTTTGTTGGGTTTAAATATTTTCTATGCATTTTTTTGTTACCCTAGAAATTCGCAGAAACTACCACCGTGATGATGACGGTGGAAAATAAGTGGCTAAAAAAATAATTTGACAAAAATTTTTACAATATATAAACGTAAATTATTTTTCCCTTATTCTTTTTTTTTTTTCTCTCTTCTCTTTTTATTTTTGTAATAAAATTTATATGAATTCAATTTAATTATCTTCTATATGCAACAAACGTTCCTTAGTTTTGTTTAATTTTGTTGCTAATAAACATTTGTAAAGTCATTGGTGCTGTTGGTGAAAATAAAGAAGACAAAACATAGAATTGGTAAATTTTTAACGATCCAGCACAAAATACAATCATAGAAACAAGTAAAAACTATAGTCCTCAGTCCAACGTTCAACGTAAGTTTTAAATAACATAGATGGTTATATAGGTTCCAGGTCACTTTAAGAATGAGATAGCGTTTCCCCGGTTAGAAAGTTTTACTTGTAGAGAATGGATTTTTGTGTTTTAATATAATTTTAATTTTTGGTGAAACACACTGCAGACTAAAGTAAAGTAAAGTAAAGTAAAGTAAACAGATGCAAAAAGGTGGTATTTGGTTGAAACTGGTCAGAAGAAGATATTAGTTAAAGTAACTATTGGTGGATGCATCAACTGGACACGTTGTATAGTTGTTGTTATTATTGTTTTATACACACTCAACCCACCTATTCTATATGACCCCCCAAAATTTAATTTGAAAACTTGAACTCTCAGGCTGCTGCGCGTACAACAGAAAATTATTTTCTGTACGAATAAAATTTTTTTTTATTTTTTCTTCTGCATTTTTTTTTTTTTTTGTTTTTTTTTTGTTGATATTTATTAGAGGATGAGAAACATTACATTGACCAGATCAAACGTACAGAATGCATAATGTTTCTATGTTTGGCAAACGAAACTACTTCAAAATGGTAATATGGTGGTATTAGTTGTTCTATTGCACAATTTTCTATTCTCTACTTACTTCTAGTTGAACAGAGATGATGGCGTTTGATATAGAAATATTTCTATATATGCTGCTGATGTAGTTTTGCGTTTTCTCAATAATAAATTTTAGAAAGTATATAAGCATAGTGGTATGTCTGTTTTATTCATTACTGTCCCGTACTGTCCAGCTATATTACTCTATACATGTACATCTAGAATTTTTCGTTGTTTTCTTATCTTATGACAGTGACCATCTTTATTTTGCTTTAAAAAATAAATAAACAAACAAACAAACATTTATGTAAAACACGATGTTTACCTGATTTTTGCACCTGAATTTATTATAAAAAAAAAAACGAAAAATGTTGACATTGTCACAAATTTAATTTTTTTTTTTTAGTTTTTTTTTATTCTGTTACACAAACGGAGAAATAGTTTTAGGTAATTTTTTTCAGGTAATTATAGGAAAAATTAATTAAAAGATTTCTTTGTCTATTTTTATTTAAATTATTTTCGATAGTTCAGTCGTTTTGTCGTATCGAAGAGGTTGTGGAGTTTTATTTCTGAGAAATGGAGAAATGTTTAAAAAAAAATTTACAAAGTGACTTTCGGGTAATTTAAGAATTTTTGAGTTGATACCCTTTGGTTTCTGTGTGAAAAATAAATTTTTATAATGTCTGGAAATAAAGTCTTGGATTAATTTATTGTTCGCAAAAAAATATAAAAATAACAAAACGTCAATCAACAACACGCTATAGTGTTGAAAAAAATTGATTTTTGTTTCCTTTCTTAAAGAAAATTCTTTTGCAGACCAATCGTTTCTTGCAACTGTAAAATATCCCAAAGTTTACGACTGTTTTACTTGGTTTTCTGTAAAAATCAGGATAAAGGGTTATATTGTCATATCCCGTTGAAGATTTTCCTGTGTTAGAAAAATGATTAAAATTTTATTCTGCTGAAAAGTGAATGCAAGAATCGTGTTTTATTTTTATTTTAGATTTTATGAGAAAATAAGACAAAAACAACAAGACAGTTGGGTTTTTAAACAAATTTTCTCTACATACTTTTTAATTAGGCTTAGTTTTGTTCTTCTTGTTTATTGTTATTATTAAACAAAAAATAAATAAATTCACTATTAACACCGGTGTTTTACCCGTTGTTACAACAAGACACACGATTAATAAAAAAAAAAAAAACCAGATGCATCACATGAATTTCGACTAAATGCTAGAGGAATAGGAAAAAAAAAAGTCGACACTTAGTTACAAAATTTATTTAATCCGTTGATTCTGTTTCAAAAAAAAAGGAAAAGAAAAGAAGAAAACAAGAAACTGATTGCAACATTTCAAGTTTTCTAACGACTTATTTTCTTAAATGATTGTTGCGTTTTTTTTTTATGGGACAATTGCAGTTGGGGTTATTTGTGTTTTAGAAAAGACAATAGACGAAAATTGGTTTTAACAGTTTTTAATATAAGAGATGTGGCGTGATGTGGTTATACAATGGGCAAACTTTAAATGGTCATTGGTCAGTTGGTAATTTTTGATTATTATTATTATTATTATTTTGTGGGACGGTCCCATTATATAAAATTTGTTGTTTTGTTTTTAACCCTTTGTTTATTTATTTATTATTTATTATTATTTATTTTTATTATTATTCCCTTACGTAGTTTTATAGTTAATGATGAATTGTAATAATAGCAAAAGAAAAAAATTAAACAAACAAACAAACAACAAGAATGATTTTTCAATTTTTTTTTTCTTTTTTTTCTTTCTACTTTTGATGGGACAAAATTATCAAAATCTTGTTTATTTGGTTTTTGTTTATTTTTTTTTTTTTTTTGAATTTTTGTCCTTTAATTAATATAGTTTTTGGGTTATTTTTACCGTATATGGACCAGATTCAACCAAATATGCACACCTCTTGTGACCTTAACTGACAAATAAAAAATAAAAAATCAAATAATTGACTAGAAATACCGAAAAGAAAATTGTAGGAAAAACCAAAACAAGATCAAGATTTATTATTAAGTAATAAAAATATTAATGCGCTATGATAAATTCATGGGACATTTATTATTTGCTTGATGGCTTGAGGACCAGTTTTATTGAAAAAAAAAAAGTGTTTTGTACAGAAATTAAATTGGGATTGTTGTCCGGTTTGTTGCTTAAAATATTCGGATTCCGGTGAGGGTTCATTAATAAAATACTCTGGAATTCATTATGAATTTTTTTTTTTTCTTTGTAAAATTCGGTAGCAATTCCAAACACACAATATTCCGGCATCGTAAAATCTTCTAATTCTAACCGAGTTAATATTTTGTTTAAACAAAAGTTTTTTTTTTGTTCCGGTTCTGTAGTATTTTTTGTGGAATTTTCTTTTTTTCTAATTAAATATAAATAATGTGGATAAAGATTATTCAAAAATAAACTATTTGATATGATTTGAATATAAATTCGCGAATATTTATTGTTGTTATGTCGTATAGTGTTGTGGGTAGAAGATTATTTATGTTTTATTTATGTTTTATTTTATTTTATTTATTAAAAGGAACAAAACTACATAAGATTATGTAAATGTGTGAATAAAGCTGACATTTACATGACGCTCTATTATCTTTTTTTTTTCTTCTTCTATTTTTATTTAACCATGTTTTTGTTATTTAACCATGATTATAATTTTGTGTTTGTGCTCTGGGTTAAGTAATTCAAAAAAAGAAAAATAAAAACTAAAAACATTTCTTCTTATTACATGTGTGTGTTTGTTTTTTTTTGCTGGTTTTAAATATCGACCCAAAAAACAAACCTTATTTTGTGCTTTTTCTTTTTTTGCAAAGGATGGATGAAAATTTTTCGTTAAAATTTTCAAATGGACATTATTATACCGCGTGAGCTTTACATCTCTCTTTATGTCTTAAATAAAATACTTAATATTTTTTATGTATTTCTATGTTGTTCTCTGTTTAATACATATATGCAAATTATTACGCTAGATATTATCTATTTGTTTTGCTGCTACATGAACTGAAATGAAAATGTATGTTTTGCGTTTTGTGTTTTGTGTTTTTTTTTTTTTATTTCAAATATGAGAATTTATTTGAAGTTTACAAATCAATGTTGGCGCTAGATATACATAAATAAATAAATAAATAAATGTGGGATTGGGTTTGAGGGTGTTTTTTCTTTCTTTTTTGATTGCTTGGAAAAACTTGGCTAATGCCTAGGCCAAGCAAATTATCTGTATTTCTATCTGTATGATGTATGCTGTTTGTGTATAGAGATTCTTTAATACAAACATTGCTTTGCTTTGCTTTGTTTTGTTTTGATTTGTTTTGTGTTTTGTTCTTATATGAATTAGGGGTTTGAGTTAAATAATAAAATCGTTATTTCTTGTGCTGTTATTATTATTATTCGCCGCCGCCGCCGCCATTTGGAACATCTAAAATAAGGTGGGTGGCTTTGTAATATTTGTTTGTTTATTTGAATTGTGAAAATTGTATGCAGACATTGTCACGTTTGTCGGCTCTGCCACGTGCATATTCAATGTTTTTACTGATACCACATATAAATGCAGAGGTTTATTCTTGATGGGGTCGTCCTGGACTACGATGACGACAACACAAACGACAATAAGAATACTAATAACGGGAATTTAGCTGTTGTTATTATTCCATGGTTATTCCATCGTACTACTTTTAGTTTTCTTGTTATTATTCTCAATTTTGTTGCTGTTGTTATTGCTGAAAATGTAAAGCTTTACTCAAGCTTATAATGTTGAGAAAATTTTTAGTACAATTGTACATTATTGTGCGAATTCCCATAAGTATGTATATGTGCTCTTCTATTTATATAATAAATTGTTAATGATAAAGATTATATATGAAAATGGTTGGTTGGTTGTTTGGTTGGTTGGTTGTTTGGTTGGTGGACAACTATCGGACGGTAGGATGTTTGATTTTGAAGCTTTTTAGCCTTTTTCTTTACATTTTATATTATTAATAATAATTACAGTACAATTTGTATGCAATAAAGTACTTAAATTCAAGGGAAATAAAGTTTTTCTTCTCTTTTTTTTTATATTCATTAATTAATTAATTAAGACATTAATAATATTCCACTTGAAAATAAATGTTTTTCTTGTTTAGTTTTCTCATTGCTTTCTTTTTTCTTTTCTTTTCTTTTCTTTTTTACAACCATGGTATGGTTTATGAGAAAGGTTAAATTGAATATAGATTAATAACGGGTCAGTTGTTAAAATACAAGAAAAAAAAAAAAAAAAAAAAAGTGTTACCCATATTCCTTTAACGGGAATACATTTGTGCCCGTCTTTAAATTAAAATAAATTTATTTATGTTGTCGTTTTATTTATGTGTGTTTTGTACACCAGTTATGTAATAAATTTTTTTCTATTTTCTGTAATTAAAAATCATTTTTTTTTTCTTGTCAATATTTATCGTTTAATTGTTGCTTTAATTACTTAACGTAATATAAAACTAAAGAAATCTTTTTTTCGACAAAAAAGAAAGTTAAAGAAATTGAAACAGGATTGTCCCGTTTAATTTGTTTTTTTTTTTTTTTTATTTAAATTAAATTAAATTTTGAATAGTCATTTGGGAATAATTAAAAAAAAAAAAAAATTAAATAAATTACGCATACAGTTGACCGAATCTTGTTATTATTATTATTATTATTATTATTATTATTATTATTATTATTATTATTATTATTAGTTCAAAGTCCTTTTATTATTAAACAAAATTTATATAGTACCTGGGATCATATATGATCTTAGAAGTTAGTAATTTTCTGCTCTGTTGTGTTTTTAGTTGTTTGAACGGACATTATCTATTCAATGTTGTATTACATATGTACTCTTATTAAACATATATATATAGTATATTCATTTATTTTGTACATATTGAGGTTTGATTATATTCTGTTGTCGTCGTATATACATATATATATAATATTAAAGTGAAGAATATTACTGAGTTGTTGTACTTTACTCTTTGCATTAGAAAATTTATGTTTATATATATGTAAATTAGGTATGAGTTGAAAATAAATGGATATACATATAATATTCCTTTGTAAAAGGAAATCGTGGTCAAGCTAGCAACGCGGTATCCGTTGTCCGAGATGCAAACACCATTTTCCATAGAAAAGTGATGGGTATTTATAAAGGAAAGGCGTTGGCGAAGGAAAATAAGCCTTCCCTGCTGATATTCACAGTTAAATATACTTATATACAAATATATATATATATTCTAAACAGCAAAGACTTGTTTTGTTATTATATAACCAACCTATCTACCTATCGTTATATATATATATATATATATAGATATACGTATAAAATATATTTAAACATAAACTGTACACAAGTTTTTGTATATTCACTTTAAATATATCTGGAAAAGCTGTCTGTGTATATATTTATATATATACGTAGCAAAATTGAATATGTTTTGCTATATATATATATATATATATATTCAAAAGCTTGACCGGGGGCCAGCGGCTGTGGTAGCATCATCAGCAGCAGTAACAGCAGCAGCAGAAGCAGCATAAGTAACAACAACAATATTAACAACAAAAACATTACCAGCGGTAACGGTGGTTTTATCAACCCATCCCAATACATCATCTTCACATTTTCTCGTATTTTCTCTCAATGATGTAGAATAGATGCTTATTGGTACGGGTCACTCAATGGACATTTGCGCGCGGCCATACATATGTACATACATATTATGCTGTTTGTACATTTTGAAACTTTGGAACTTGAAAGTTCTTCTGTGCTATTCGTACATACAAATATATATATATATATATATATATGTTGTTTTAATGTTACCATGTACATATATATGTACCTTATGAAATAAACCGAATAAGAATGTTTGAAAATAAGGCAAGATACAGTGCTTGTCAAATTTGACATAACAAATTTGATGAAAGAGCTTTAAGCATTGTCTGTATCGTTTTAATATATTTTTCTTCTTAAAGAGATTTATTTATTTATTTATTTATTTCTTACCGAAATATGAAGTCAATTTAAGAAAAATAACAAAATGGATTTTATAAATTTAAATTTTTATTTATAATTCTACCTCGAAAAAGAAAAGAAAAAAATTATTATTATTATTTTCTAAGGAAATATTGAGAATCGCTTTTTGTGTTTCTTTTTCTCCTTGTATATATTCAAAATATCTTCTTTCTATATTAATAAATTTGTATATACGTATGGATATTTTGTTTTACATGTAAACGGAACACAAAGAGATGTAGACAGAAACATTTTCAAGTCCCTCACAAACTCTGTGCTATACATTTGCGATGGCCTGTGGCCATCTTTCCGCAAACTAAAGTAATAGTCAACCCTCTTGTCCAGCAATCGTCAGCCAGAAATACTGTATCCATTCAATGCCTTCAACATTTGCCAACATATTCCAAATAAAATAAAACAAAAAAAAAAAAAAAAAAAAAAGAAGACAAAATACACGAAAACCTTATCAACCTACTAACAAATCACCCAAAAAGGAAAGAAAAATATCAACCCAACTGGTGACCAAAACGACAGCTATGGTCATTCCTTTACTTGATTTTCACAACTACCCACCACCTATGCCATTATTTATTTTGCCACGACAACGATGCCGACGTCGATGGAATCGCAATATCGCGCCACCAGTAACAGCAACTACATAAACGTCAACAAAAACAACAAAAACAACAACGAGAATATCACCCACCGCCAATATGCCAACATATCTTCTTATATATTTCTTTCTATATATATATATATATAGAAATTTGTTATTGTACGCATACATAAGAAACGACAAACGATATATAGATGAATAAAGAACAACGACGATATTCGCGCTGATTCTGAAATCTGCGGAGGCTGAAAATAAAATACCTTCTTATCTAAATATATTACAGTATTGGGTGCAGTGTTGTATCAGTATCTATATTTCTATATGATTAAAGATTGGAATACCTACAAATATAAAACCACCGATAAAACTTGTTCATCTTTTCTGTTTTCTATTTTCGTTTTTTCCGCGTCCGTTTGTCCAACATTTTCTCTTCGTTGATTTGTCTTTTTACGTTTTTTTTCCTTTTCCTTTTTTTCATTTTTGCTTCCTTTTGATATCGCCTTTTTTTTTTTTTTTGTACATTACTTCTGGACACAAAAATATATCACGGTAAATTCTTCGTGTATGCTCATCGAATGTGTGTATATGTCAACAACAGTTAAATGGGTATGAGATTAAGATGTAGTCGTCGGGTAAAATAAGGAAACAGATAGTACGATGCAGAGTTGTACTATTTTATTATTAAAAGAAAGAAAAACAAATATTATTTTACTAAGAATCTGGATCTCGCAATGAAGATTTAAATTTAAAATAAATTTTCTACGTCAAATACAGAGCAACAAAAAAAAATAAAAATGTATGAAAGATGTAACAAAGGACATAAAAACAGAGAAAGAAAAATAATCATAATGTTATAAGAAAGATCACGGTGTGGAACGAGGACTATATAAAATACAACAAATGGAAAAATTCTTTTTAAAAATTGAAAAACATATAACTCCGGACTCCGGACTCCATCTCTCCCACATTTGATTAGATATTTTCTAACGATTTTCCATCATATCGAAGTAATTGCTATCATAAAGTTTATTTTTATTTAAATTTTCATCTTTCCAGAGTTACTCAAGTTTTTATATTTAGCGAATTTTTTTTTCCGTGGAATGAAAATTAAATTTTTATGTAATAAAAATTTATCTAAATTCTAGTTTTCTGAAGAGTTATGCTTTGCGTTTCAGGAAAATTACTTAATAATTCCAATTCATTTTTTTTCGTTGCGTTAAAACGTGATTTCCGATGTAAAAGGACGAGCAAAAAAAAAAAAAAAATGATGATGATCAATTTTTTTAATTATTTAAAAGATAATTTATGCTTCTTATGGTATCTCTCCGCTATAATTTTCTACTACTTTTGGATATGATTATAAATTAATGTAACAAGATTTATCTAAAAACGCCCCGATTCCCTGTTTTTTTTTTTTTGTACATCGTTTAATCGTTTATTTAGAAACGCATTCATTCGTGTGTGTCTAATGATTGGACTTGGAAGAAATCGATAATGTTTGAATATGTTTTTGAAATGAAAGGTGGTAAAAATACTTTGCAATTAACAAACGAAAATGACAAAAAAAAAAAAAAAAGAAAAAAACGTTGTGTACTACGACGTTATATATAAAAAGGATAAACAACATGGTGAAAGTCGAGATATAGAAAGTGGGTAAGGGATGAGATAATACGCGTATGTTTATTATTAATATATTAAGTTGAAATTAGTTGTGTGTCAGTGGTGTATCATACCGATATGGGTCTAGTAGTTGTCTTAAAAATAACAAATAAAACTTAACGTACACATGTAAATAGAATAAAGTTAAAATGTTGGTGTCCCTGCTGTCATATTAGCCAATATATAGGTATAGTGTTTGGGGGTAGTTTGTCTCGCGCGTGATTAAATTGGAAATGTTTATAGTTGGTACGTTTTATATATATAAGTATATAAGAAAATATAACCCATCGTTATCCTTTTACTGTTATTCAGTTGCATATAAAGGAGCCTTTTAAAAAATAAAACGAAAAAAGGTAGCATAAAAACAAAAAGGGTAGAAAATGAATTGCTCATCTAATATATGCTATTTTAACGTATAATGTTGTTTTTAGGTGTTAGATCTTATTATGATATGATATAAATAATTAACAATGTTTATATTATGTGTATTTAAGAGAGTTGATAACTAAAATGGAAAAAAAAAAAAAAATTAATAATGCTGTTTACACACTCATACTTGGATTTGGACTCTAACCGCTGGTGCTGCTTGTTTATTATCAAAAAAAAAAGCTCTGAGATTTTTTTTGTTTTTTTTTGTTTTTAAACGAAATTATAATTTTTCTTTCATTTTATCTAAAGTGATTCGTTCCCTTTTCTGTATTTACTTGTGTGTTACATACTTTATGGTGATTTCATTTTAGAGGTTTTACTGTGTGCTTGCCAAAGCAAGTAAAAATTGAAGGAAAAACCGATGAAAAGCGGACCGATATAAAAATAAATTCACTGTGTAGCAAAATGGTGAAAAGGTGAAGAAAACGAAGTGAATGATCTTTATTGAGTACCGTCAGGTATAGAACATCCGTCTTTATAAATGGTACATAGCTGGAAAACAGAAAAAAAGAAAAAAAAAATCTTTCATAGGATTTACGCTTTTGGATCTTTAAGATTATATCTGAGTAGTGATTTTAGTTCTTTTTTTTTTTTTTTTGTCTTTACTCATTCTCTTCGTTTTTTTTTTTTCTTTGTTTTGGTTTGGGTTTGGTTTCATTTGCTTAAACATACTTATCTATAAATTCTTCTACCGTGAAACTGTTTTTATCGTAATTTTTTCTCCTTCTTTTCTTTCACCATTTAGATTGACCAAGACAAAAAATTTTTTTTTTTTTTTCATCTATTTTCTTGTTAAATATGTCTTTTATCTGTTTTTCGTTAGTTTTTATGTGTTTTTGTGTTAAATAACAACAACACGTTTATGTAATGTCCGTTTAAGTACAAGTGTTTGTTTCCTTACCTATTATTTATGATTATTATTTAAAGTTGAAGGATGATTCCATTTAAATTCAAATGATTATTTTAGTTTTGATTCTTTCTAAAAAATAAAACTGATGATTTTCAATAATTGTTTTTCAATCAATTGCATTTCACTCATATATGCAATAAATAAATGTTTGTATAATGTATATACGTATATAACATGCCGTTTTGGTTCTGACATTTACCTTAAAAATATAACATTAGATATATCTCTGTGAATCTCCTCTGTGTTCGGTCAAGTTTCAAAATATTGATCCAAATGCTTCTCAGCGTAAATATATGGTGGGTGTGAGTATTATTTTATTTTATATATATATATATACAAAGCTTTCGCTGTCGTCGTCACCATTTACATTCCATACCATTATCATTTGATTAAACCACCATCACAACCACCACCACCACCCAGTCAGTGATTCTGGTATAGTCATCGCGTATTTTACTCGTTTTATAACAACAAAAACAAGAATATAAACTCAAATACATGCAAAAGGTATTTATGTACAATGCTATAGCAGTTCTTCGCGAGAATTGGGTAGAATTCAGTCACGATGTAGGGTTTTCATTTGATTGATATTATGGTATGAGGTTGGGTGATAATAGTGTGCAGTTTATATTGAATAAGATTGGTTTTCTTTTTTTCTTTTTTTTTTATTTTTTTGGTTATGGAATGAGAATTTCGATTAATCCTCCTGCTGGTGATGTGTTTTTTTTTTTTTTTTTTGTACTACCCACCCACCCAACCTTAAACAACTCAAACTCTATTTATGAACGGACACGGTGGTCTTTTGCGTCAACATTCTGTTTTTGCATCGTCTTGCCTCTTCAATCTTTTCGCTCTTTTTCATTCTATTACCTATTTTACTTAGATATATATATATATATAGTTATGTATGTACCGCATATATATATATATATATATAACATTGCTTATTTAGTTTCTATTGCCAGCCAGCCATCAAGTTGGTCACCCTCTTTGCGTTCTTCCCACAAATAGATACACAGTTGTATTATAGTTGAAAATACAATACATATATACATACACCTACACATACAAATATATACTAATAAATATTCTCATACTCACTAAATTATATAAAAAAAAAACCACCCACAAATGTCACCCATAAACACAATATTCGCAAGAATGGTTTTTTGTTATTCTACTTGCTCATACCAATGTACATCGTTTTGGACAACCGTCGTTTGTGTCGCGCGTATATACGATGTAAGACAGACAAGGGTCAAAACGACGGGATATATATATATAGTTTAGTTTAGTTTAGTTATAGGGTTGATGTTGTTGAATATGCCTTTGCTTTTGCCTTTGCCTTTGCCTTTGCTTTGCCTCGTCAACCAATTCTTGCTGTGATGCTCTATACTCTAGCTTGTATATTATTATTATGCTTACTTTGATACTTATTCTTCTTTTACCATTTACTTCTTATTTTCTGCTTACTTTTCGTTATATATGTTTGATAATAGATAGAACTATGTTTGTCTATCTGTACTATACACGTTTGTTTCTACACTATTTTATCTACATACGTATATATATATATTTACGTACAAATAGTTAGAACGATATAGTGAAATTGTAGAAATGGACGCGAATATAAGTAAAATAAAACGTGTACGTTACGTATGTACATATGTATCTCATCATGGCATGTAGAAAATTTAATCTTTGAATACAATGCGTTTGCGTTTAGGCTTCTTTGTGCGTTTTGTTGTTTTCTTTCCTTTTTTTCATCCTTTTTGTTTTGTTTTATTCTTTTGAAAATAGATTGGCATGTTCAAATGTGAAACTATGTACAAATGTATGTAGATTATTATTATTATAATCATAATAATAATAATAATACTGTACAATTATCTAACTGTGCTGATATTCAACATCTAGAATCTATATGACAAAATAATTTTTCCATATATACATATAATCACACATCTACGTATATACATATATATATTGTATTTTATGTAATTTGAACAGCCTCAAGATATCCTCTATATAAATACCACACCCATGATTGTGTCATTTTCTTACATAGATGGCTGACCAACAGCAAAAACTGAAAATGAAAATGAAAAAAAAAAGAAAGAAATGCAAAAAGCAAAAAAAAAAACAACAACCTTTATTTAAAATGGTCTAAAGTACCGCACAATATGACCAAACCATGTAAAACCATTCTGAAAAATAAACAAAAAAAAAAAAAAATACTTTTAAAACTAAATGGATGAGGGAAAAACAACCCGAAACAGAAACAAAATTACCAAAAAAAAAAAGATTTTTCTTTTTTTTTTTTACTAAAAATTTTTGAAAATCTCTCACAAAAAACAAAAACTATTGTTTTGACATTTAGTTAGTTTTTAAAATGTTTATTTAAAATTATTATTTTACATAATGGGTGAATCACTAATAAATAAAATTGTTTTTTTTTTTTAATTATAAATTTTAGAACTTTTTTTTTTCTTTTTTAATTTAACTCTGACCGTTTGGGTAGGCAACAGCGAATAAAAAACATTAAATATGATTTTGTTTATTCGTGTGAGCGCGCACCCATCCCATCTATTCCGGAATCGTAGAGGACCGTAAGAGTTTTAATAATGTGAAATGGGGTGAAAATTTTATCTCTAGCCACATTTCTTATTTTTGGGCTGGATAAAAATAAAAGAAAAAAAAAACAATCCCCCCCCCTTGGAAAAGTGTAAACGCAGCATACCAATTATTTATACGAAATTTCAAACATGTGCTGTAGGTTTTTTCGGGTTTTTTATTTTTTAATCTTAATACGGGTGTCCAAATACAGAAAATCTTCTTTTTCTACTTCATCTTCTTTGTTTTGTAGAATTATTTTTATTTTCTATGTACATAGATGTGTTTGGCTGCGTATGCAGGGATAAAAATAAGGGAGGACATTGGAATAGAATTTCTCGTGTGTCGACTAATCATTGTTTGTATGTTTGCCACCCAAAATAATAAAAAGTTTTGTCACTGTTGCCACTCGGTTATATTTTTTTTTTTTTTTTTTTTTTGCTACAACCACCACCCATGTTCAATTTCGATTCTTCAATAAATTTCGTTTATTCACGAATTTTTCTTTGATATTTTATTGTTTCGCTGTATTGCGATTGCGAAATTCGTATTTGTTTACGTTAAAAATAGTTTTTTTTTTTTTTTTTGTTTCTTTTGAAGGGTAGTTTTCGTCAATTTGATTAGGGTGATACCGATGGTGCTTGGATGAATTTTTGAATGATAATGATAACGACAACTAAAATATAATTGGGATACATAGGATTCGTTCTGTAATTACCGGAGGGTAGTTCAAATTACTAAGTAAAAAATAATTAATTTCAAGGTTTTTGTGCTGTTATAAATCTGATTAAATGCAATCCTAGATCGATGTATCATCATAAATCGGATGCAACTTGATTATCCGAAACTGTTACCGATTTTTCAAAATTTCTAAGAACTTTTGTTGCTTTATTACAAGAAAAAAAAAAACTTATTTCAATAATGACAAACGGTGGTCGATCGTTGCTGCTTTACTCTATTTTACCCTGTACCATTTAATTGTCCAGAAACTTTATTGCACAACCAAAAAATATTTAAGTCGTCGTCATCATATCTCTCGTATTCTTTTTTACAATCAAAATGTAACCACAAAAAAAAATGTAAATAAAAGAAACGAAACTGAAAATTCGTAGGGACTTTCTCTGTATTAAATAAGTAAACGAATTAGTGGTGTCCAAAATTGGATAATTTAACCTATATAATTAAAATTCTTCTATCTTGGATGGATCCCTTTTTTTTTCTTTTTCTTTTTTATTAATATTCTCTGTGTATTTAGTTTTGGGATTTCGGTTATTTTTCTGCCTCCAAAACTCTCATTTGTTATTTGAAACAAACATTTTTTATTTTGTTTGAGAATGTAGTGTAACAAATATAATTTTTCTTCTTATTTCTATAAAAAGATAAATAAAATTATTATTTATATAAAATAAATAGAAAGTATACGAGAGATGGTGGAGAGGAGTAGAGTTTATTTTATAGATAGATCATAAGGATGAGTTGAATTCAATTTTACTACACTGGATTCACTGAATTTTTTTTTCTTTTTTTTTTTTGAATAAATTATTAGGTTAAATGCTTTACATTTACTAAGCCTTTCCATTTCTTTATTTATTTTTTTTTACACACTATGAAAATCCTTACTTTAAATTATCTGTTGTGTTTAAAACAGTTTATTCTTAACTCTGTACTCCCTTTTGGTGGCTACAACATAGTTATCCAGAAGGGTTTTTAAGTAGAATTTTTTTTTTTTTTATTAAAAAAAAGAAGAAAAGAAAAACTAGAAGCGAAAACATTTCGAAAAAGTTCTTTGTTATTCTGTGAACCTAATTAGTTTTTTGTGTTGGGTTGGTGGAAGGTTCGACCATCTCGACCCTTTGTATGTTAATCAAATTGTTTGGAAGATTTTTTGTTTATTAAAGTGCGAATGTAGGAGTTTCTAGGAGTGTCTGATTTGTATTTGTTGGATGTTGCTTTAATAATAGAAAATAATAGTAACAGTAACAGTAACAGTAGCAGCAACAGTAACAGTAACAACATGCATAAATTATAATTATTTTTCATGTTTATTTAATATATTTATCAATTTGCTGCTACTATGAGCTTTTTAATAAGAATAACCGTAGAAAAATCTAATTGTTAACAAGATAATAAGTACACAAGCGAAAAACAAAGAAAAAATGTTATGCTTATAATAAAATGATAACGATAATAATAATGATGATTATGTTGATGGCTACTTGCTTATTAAAGGTGGATCGTTTCTCTCTACATTCATTATTGATATTAAAGGTACGGCAATATAGTTGGGTAGAATATTTAGCTCTCCTTAACATAGGATAATAATGTAGGGAAAAAAAAGGACAAGAAAATAATTACAGATAATAACAAACGAGTAAAAACGAAAGAGCGGCTGAATAAAAACATAGAGATGCTTTCTAATTACCTTTATCGTGTTTATCTCTTATCATAATTATTATAATAATAATTATTATTTTTTTTTTTTGTTTGTTTGTTAATTGGATGATTAAATATTCAAAGTAGTTGTTTATGAAGTTAACAGCGAGATTAAAAAAAAAGAAGAAAAATGTATATATATTTAAGCGGGGGAGGAATGTATTTGCATTTAGCAAATTTTTTTGTTAATTTTATTTTAACAAAAATTTTCTATAATTTATATTTTTTTGTGTAGTAAAAAATTCTTTTACCTTGCTTCTTATAATTTATAACGATAATTAATTATAACACTAATTATGTGTAAATTATTTTTTATACAAAAAAAAAAAATCTCTTTAATCTTTTAATCACTCTTTAAATACCAGCAAAACGAAAAACGAAATACTTTTTATGTGGTGTAGAGATAACAAAAGTGTTATCATGTATTTAACGAATAAAAAAAAAAAAAGGATAAATAATTTATTCGAGTGACAAAATACAAGTGATTTCTCCTGTTCCTCCTCTACTTTATTATATTATTTGATTTGATTTTTATTGTTGAGCAAATGATTCACATGAAACACATACTTATGCACTTAAGAAAGGAGTTTCGATAAAAGAAATCGTGAAAATAATAATAAATAATAATACTTTCCTTTTACTGTCACGTTGTGTCACTGTTTAATATAATGTGGGGTGTAAAGTTTTCGCGTATTAATGTTTCTCTGTGATTGGATTGGATTGGATTGGATTTTTTGCGATGTGTGTCGAAGATTTTTTGATATTTTATAGACGGACATTCTGCTATCATTCCAATTCATGGTGAATCTTTCAGTATGATATATTCAGTTATGTTATTTTAGAAATCGGTGGCCGCCAATGTTGAAAAAAAACGTTGAAAGAGTAATAGACAAGGATAATGACGATTCTACATGGATGGCGACAATGACGACGACGACGGCATATAAGTACAATTTGTATAAATATATATACTAAACCAAACCAAACCAAAGTAAAGTAAAAAAAAAGAAGAAAAAACGTCGACATTGACGTTGACGACAACGTCCATCTATGTTAACGGACATTTGTAGCATGCTGTGTGGTGTCGGATTTTCAGCCGTAGTTATTCCCTGCCGTTACAAGTTTAGCTGTTTTACTGTTTTTGTTGTTGGTGTTATTGTTGAAAATGAAAGAGGGATGCCCTATAAAGGAAATTACTGACGTAGCCATTTATTTAAGATGGTTTGAGGATCCTTACTGGGTGGCACGTTAGTAGCCACCACAACGGGTGGTAAATTTTCCATTTATTGTGTATGCGTGTGTTTATCAAAAAATCGTCGTTTTTCGTTTGTCGCGCGTGTATACACGTGTGCGTGTGTGTAGGATTATATATAAACAAAAATTGTACAAGAAGTGGGTGGATGAGTGGATGGGTGGTGGTGGTATGTATTGCGGCGATTTTGATGTAACTTTAGTTTTATACACGCGTTGTATATTCGATCTAAGTTGTTTCGACCAGGCATTTCAAATAAGAAGGGTAAATAGAAAAGATGAAAAAAAAAAAAACAAAAAAAAAAGGCGAAAAAGACCTAGGGTTACTCTGAATATACAAACTATGGTTGATGGTGACCAAAAGGGAATTTTCCTTTTGCCACAAATATACAATGTGTGTATGCTTTATACGTTTTCTGTATAAATATATATAATATAGAATATCGTGGCTGCTGTTGTGAATTCAATGTTGATTGTGGGTTAAATGAAGTATGAGTGGGCGTAGGGTGGTTAATTTCAGTTGATGGCGACAACGGACACTCATCCGTTTTACTGTTGGAAAATAACACACTAAGAAATTGTAGAAAAATGTAAAAACGTAATGTATGGTATGAGATAGAAAATTGTTGGTGATCGCGGATAAAAGAATGTGACAAATGAAAGTAAGGGGTGTCGTTGTCGTTGTCGTTGTAGTCGTCAATATTTTTGTTTTCGTTTTCGTTTTTTTTTTTTAGTTTTTCTTAAAGCATGATTGTCACGTCGCAATATAGATTGTACGTTTCAAATAAGTAGAAAAAAAAAAAAAATCAAACTTAAGAGAGTTTTTCATAAAAAAAAAAAAAACAAGAAAAAAAGGAAAGAAAATTCTGTATGCTGTACATGAGTAATGGATGATACGCATCATAAAATGATCAATTGACATGGTTCTTGTAATTTTCGTTTCGTTTTTTATTTATAAACAAATTTTTATTTTTTTTTATTAATTTAAAATAAGTAAGATGTGAGAGAGAGAGAAAAGTGCGAGGTTTTAGAAAATTGAAAAGAACGATTATGAACGAAAGGACGAGAACAAAAATATGATTTGTAGTGAGAAAATTTAAATGTTTTACGCTTTTTTTTGTTTGTTTTAACTTATTTAGGGTTTATGTAGGTGGGTAGAGAGTAATTTTACATTTTTGTTAACCACCCTAATACCTCTTCTATTTTTATTCTCATTACAAAAAAATTGTTTTTTTTTTTCCTTTTCGTATCTTCTTAAAATTTTTCCTATTTTCTATGTTTGTTACCATATTATGTAACGTAGCAAAATTGATGGTACGTATATAAAGCACACATTTCTATATAACGTATGTGATGTGACCAGTGTATATCTATATAAATTTTCAGTTAAGAATAGTGTTGTGTTGAAGTTTTCTGTTTTTTATTTTATTTTTTTTTTTTTTTGTTAAAACACGGTACAGGCGTTTACCGAGTTTACTATTCCATTGGGATATGTGGATATAACCATAGCTACATAGCCAAAGGCATTTGGTGTATAAGAAATGTACACAATTTCTATATATATATATATAATAAGATGATGCGGCACGGCATGACGACAACGACTGCTGCTGCTATTGCAATGTACGAAGATGATAGAAAAAAAAAAAAAAATTCTTTTTTCATGTTCACAAGTAAAAACAAAATAATAATAAAAATAGGCTATATGAATGGATGGTTGGATGATAACTTGGAACTAAACTAAAGTAGAGAACTTTGTACAAAAAATTCAAAAAAAGTTCAAAAAAAAAAAAAAACGCCAAGTACTAAGAAAAGCGAAGTGTCTACAGAAAAATGTTTGCTTCAAACTATTGAAATAACAATTGAAATGTATGTGAGATGTCAGCAAAGTGTTACTGTGATGCTGATGTTCGTTGTTATTCGTTGTTTTATGTAGGAAAAATAAATAAAATCGCGAATTATTTCTAAGAATAAATAAAAAAAAAAAAAACTCCTGCTGCTATCTTTAATTTAGTGAATACAAAAGATAAGGGTGGAAAATTATATAAACTATGATGGAACAGAGGTTTGGCAAGGATGCTGGTATGGATGGATGGGAGTTAAATGACCAAATGAGATGAATAAGAATCAAGTTGATAAAAAATGATAAGTTTACCGTATCGTTGGTTCCACCTTATTTCACGTTTAAAATTTTATTTTTGCACCCCTTGTTTTTTTTTTTTTTCTGTTTGTTATCGTTGTGGATTTTTTTATTTGACCCATAGCTGCTGTTGCTGCTTCTTGATTACGTTGTTATTGTTTCACCCAGATAAAATATAATTTTCCACCTTGCTAATTGTTATTTATTTATTTTTCTACGGTAATAAAGGTTTTTGTGTTTGTGTATCCCCATTAAAAATGGGAAGAAGAATTTTTTTTCTTTTTTTTTTTTTGTGTATTGGATAAAAACTATTAAATCGTTATGTGATTTAATGATAATTAAATTAATTTTTTTTTTATTTTTGGTTTTCTCTATTCCTATACAAATGTGGTTTTGGTAATGGATTTGTTTGATTCCCCGTGTACGTGGCCCATCTATTAATTTGTCGCTTCAAAAATACGTCAAACGAGACTCGGTGTAGTCAATTTTATTTTAATATAGAAAAGGAGAAAAAGGCAGCCAGAGAATAAACGTTACAATCTGTTTTAGTACGTTGATTCCTTTTCTAATGTTTGTTGTTTTTTTTTTGTTGAGTTGATCTAAAACCACACCAAAATCAAAATCATTGGAAAAAAAATCGAAAAACTTATTTAAGCTACTAAAGGTTGGTAATTTTATTTTTTTTTTTGCTGTCCATTGCGATGGAAACGTATTATGCCAATGGTGGCAATGCCAAGTGGCAGCCATTCTTCGACATCTTGTTGTGTGATTGCCACCCATAATGTATTTTCAGTTCTATTTTTCCTTTCCAATTTTGTGTGTTCGCTTTATTTTTATTTATTTATTTTTTTTTTTTTTTTTCATTATTATTATTTGGTCTAGAAACAATGGAAAATCTACGATGTTGTTAGTCCTCTATTGAGATGGTGGCGCATGTTGTCGATCGACCTTATTGTGTGAAGAGAAATTTTTTTTTCTTTTTTCTTTTTTATTTGATCGTCATTTTGCCTTAACCAATCATACCACTTTTTTTCTTATTTATTTTTTTTTTTGCTGCTGCTACTACTGCTGTTCTACGGCTGGTGCTGCTATGTACACTTCGCGATTTGTTTTGCCAGTAGACAAGTTTGTGTAAAGCAATGTTTTCTAAATGTACAATAAATATGTGTGGTTGTGTTTGGTATTTCTATTTTTTTTTTTCTTGTTTTCTTGTTTTCTTATTATTGCCTATGGTAAACTGAGGGTTTGGAAGTGAGACTAAAAATAAGAAGGAAAAAAATAAAAAATAAAATTAGAACGCCTTTGCTGCCACTGCGGGTTCGATTTCGATTGAAAATCTACACCAAACATTTCATTTTCTTATGTTATAATAATGCTGCCGTTGGTTCTTTTGCTGTTGTTGCTGTTGCTGGTGCTGGTGCTCACCAGGGAGTATATCAGCGCGATTGGTATTTCTTAGAAAAAAAGGAAAAAAAAAAAACTATAGAAGGTTGATAATAAATCGGGTGGTTGGTGGTGTTTATAGTTTAACGTGTCGCAGGGGTTCGACATAGCAGCGATTCTGATGACGATGAGAAATCATTTGTAATGCGTTGATGGTGGGTGGGTGGCCTTCTGTGCCAATATTACTTCAAGTAGCCAGTATGTCTACAGCCAAACAGTCGTCCAACATCTACGTTATCATGTTAGCCAGAAGCAATGATGATGATGATGGCAGTATTTATTCGTGGTACTGTATTGTATTTATGGTATGAGATTGTTGAAAATGACAAACACTAATTTCGTATACATCTATATGCCTCACGCGTATATTTTGACAGC
Source organism: Ptychoptera albimana (assembly GCA_961205885.1). Classification (NCBI taxonomy): domain Eukaryota; kingdom Metazoa; phylum Arthropoda; class Insecta; order Diptera; family Ptychopteridae; genus Ptychoptera; species Ptychoptera albimana. The sequence continues at coordinate 1,427,776 of OY540805.1, read as the reverse complement.
TGCTGCTACTTCTGCTGTTTTTTTCCTGCTATTTTTCCTACTTTAGCTTCAAAAATGTTTTTTTTTTTTTTACTTCCTTTTACCGAGTAATATTAAATTTAGAGACAACAAACAACAACATCAATATCCTTGTCAGTTATTTTTTTCTTTTCTTGCTTTCCTTTATTATTATTATTATTATTGTGTAATGTCTCTTGCTGCTGCTCATCCTTTATTATAATTTTTCGTTTCGTTTCGTTTTTTTTTTCTGTTTTAAGTCAATTAGATTAAAGATTAAATAAATTTGCTTTTGGTGCTGTTTTTCTGTTGATTTTTTTTATTATTTAGATGAAGTAATTGTAAATTTTATAACACGGAAGGATATTTATTTGGCGCCAGAAAAATTTATAATTTTTAGTTTTTCTTTGTTGTTTTTTGTTTTTTTTTTTTTGTTTTTTTTCTCCAAAGTAAAACAATAGAAAATTTAAATTGAATATAAATTGTCTTGCAACTGTTTTTTATTAAACATTTTATTTATTTTTTTTTTCTTACTTCTTAATTCAAGGTGTGAAAAATACGAGAGAAAAAAAAAATTTTATTTTTGTAGATAAATTGTTTTGTCGTTTTACCTTCTGCTTGTTGTTTAAGGTAAATAAAGAGTTTTCGTTTTTTCTTTTCTTTTTTTTATTATTATTAATAATAAAAAGCAAAAAAAGAAAAAGCAAAAAAAAAAAAAGTAAAAATACGCAAAACAAACACCGAAAGGCGATGAAAATAGAAGTAGAATGAATGGTAAAAGAATTCTTTCTACGATCATGCGATTTTTTTTTTTTTTTTTTGCATGTTGTGTGTGTCCATCTTATTATAGTTTTATTTAAGTAAATATATAAGACAATATCCATCCACTATGTTTGTTTTAATATAAAATATCTATGATATAAGAATGATAGTACAATGTATAATAACGCAAGTTGATGAGTTTATTCTTCTTCTACTTCTTCTTGAATTTTTATCATCGCCCTAGTTCATTCCCTTCATATATTTATTTATATAAAAAAAAAAATTTCTTTATTTTTTTTTTTTTCGTATATTGTTTGCTATATTTGGCTACGTTGTTGTTGTTGAAGCTCTAGAGCCAGAGCCAGAGCTAGAGCTGTATGTAATGTAATGTTATGAGATTTCTTCAACTTCAATTTAATTTTTTTTTTCTTTCGGTTATTTGTCAATATGTATGTGCATAATGTATGCTGTTATCTGTACTCTGGAATCAAGTAAAGAAAAGTAAAGAAAATAAATGAAAATAAATAAATAAATAAAAAGGATCATTTTCCGAATATTGTTTTGTAGATATTTGAAGTTGTTGAGTAAAGGAATTGAATTGGTTTATTGTGCGATTTGGGCCACCATTATTTGTTCAGGTCCGCGTAATTTTCTTCTTTTCTTCTACCATCATTTTCATTCCATTCCATTTCATTTAATTTTCTTTATTTTTATTTTTACGTTCTCTCTGTGTTTTTTTTTTTTTTTTGGTGTTCTTAAATCAGACTATCTTTATGTCGTCAAGCATCCCCGAGCTTTCTGAAAGCTTAGTTGCGACAAAAAAAAAATGGTCATCAGGTTTGGTTATGTTTTTTCTTTTTTTTTTTTTTTTTCTGCTTTTTTTGTATCAAGGATTATTTTCTATCAAGCATTAGGAGATGTGTGCGGGCTTGAAATGTGGTTATTTTATTTTTTTTTATTTTTTCTATCTAATATCACTTTCTCTATTTCTAAGCTCGATGAAGAATTTTTTTTCGTTTTTTTTTCTTTATCATGGACTGTGACGATAGGAAAAATGTATTAAAGGAAAAAAAAAAAAAAGAAAAAATCTCCATCAACAGTCAGCAAAAGATTTTTTTTTGTTTTTTTTTTGTGTCATTTATTTATTTCAATTTTTTTGTATCTTCTTCGTAGTTCTGTTTTTCTGGAACGACGGAACGACATGATAGAATGTATGATTGTGTCGTTATTATAGAAGAAGATATAATATCCGTGACTGGTCAATCAATGTACGCTGGTTTTGTCTGACTATTGAATATGAAAGGCAGCGAAATAAAAAAGGGCATTGAAATGAAATTCCAAATTAACTAAAGGATCTACACAATTTTTTTTTTTTTTATTTTTATTGTGATTGTGTTTGTGTTCGGTTTCCTATGAATTTTGACTTTTTTTTTTTCTTAGGGGTTGCTTAATAAGCGGATGAGTAACTGACTGTATGCTTGACTAACAAAAATATAAACTTACTAAAAATATCTAATGCTAGACACATTCCGGAATTATCCTTGGCTTTGATTAGATTTAGTTATTATGGATGCAATGTGTAAACGCGACGAATATCATTCATTTGTCATTTGTGTATGATGAAAAGTTTGTTGTTTTTCGTCCGATGGCTTACCACGGTCAGCCCCATAATTTCTGAAGAAATAATTTTTTGTTTTTTTTTACAATATTCTTACCGCCGATCTGAGAAGTTCATAGACATTTGTGGTAAACGAAAAAACTAAAAAAAAAAACGCAACAGCAACTAATTGCAATTCTGTTGAATTTTCTTGAATTGCGTGCATAAAATATTTACTGAAAAAAAAGAAGCAGCAGCCACAGCAAAAAAAAAAAAAGAAAACAATTTTTTACATAAAAACACAATTTAATGCTTTCGAGTCTGGTAACAACGGAAAATCAACCAGCAGCAGCAGCAGCAGGAAAGTCAATATTATTTACTCATCAATGATTATTTCGCGCTATATGTTTTCACGTCATTATTGTTTCTTACGTTTGCGTTTTCTGTTTTTATTTATTAAGTTCATATTACCTTGCCATGCTGAATAGAATATTAAATAAATAAAAATTCATCATTTTTGTCCAAAGAGCAAGACAATACCAAGATATATTATTTAAGTCAGCACACAGCACAGCACAGCACAGGCATATATTACTTTTTTTTTAAATATAATTACGTCGCACCATACAGTGCGCGCAATTTAAGTCAAATCCGATGGATGGACAATATAATGTTGATGTTTCGCGTTTCTCATGTGCGTGTCCATCCGACCGAAAGACCGCATCGCGCTTTGTAACCAGACAGCAGGCTACAAAAAAAAAAAAAAATTTGTTGCTTTTTTTTTTCTTTTTTTTTTTTTGTTGCCTTCTTTCAGTTATTCTTTCTCTTATAACAGCATAATGTATATAATTAATTTATTTTTTTTATTTATTCCTCTTACTCTTGATGTCGTTGGTTATATGGGTAAAAAAAAAAATTGAAAAAATTCTTGAAATGAAAAATTATTTCGCTGTTTTGTCGCGAATATAAAAAAAATTAAAAAACATCGCGCGATAATATGAACTTTTCTCTTCGTGAAAGAAATGGAAAAAACCTAATCGCGCGAGCACGTTTATTAATCTGCTGCGTGTTTGTTTGTTTGTTACCAAAAAAAAATTAAAATAAAAAAGCCGACCGTCCGATGATGATGGAAAAATTATTTATGCAAAAAATAATACAATTTTTTTTTTTTTGTTATGCTTCTTCTTCAAACAAAAACACAAAAGAAAAAAGAAAGGAAACTTTTGCGGTCTGCGAGTGTCAGACTGTCAGTCAGAAAATTCGCGTGTATTCCTTTAAGACTTTGTATTAAAAATTTACATTTTTGCTGTTTTTGTTGTCTTGTAATTTTTCGTAAATTTTCCCTAAACTAAGCAGAATGATTAGGAACAAGCTGACTTACTCTCACTACTATTACACAAATTATGTAATCTAATCTTTTAAAAAACCAATCGATTGTCGCCTTTTTTATTCGTTGTGTACCAAAGAAACAATAAACAAAAAAAAGAAAAAAAACTAACCCAAACAGGAACAAGTAAACCTGAATAAAAAGAAGAAGAAGAAGAAGCGGATTAAAGGTAGAAAGAAGTCAAAAATTTTAATAAAACGAAAACATATGTTAGCTGATTTATTGAGTGTTGCCGGGTTATTGGCGTCCTGTTTGCTGTTAATAAATTTAATTTTTATTAACGCTTTATCACATGTTCCTTTTTATTTTTTCCTGTTTATCAATTAATTAATTTTATTCTCATTCTTTCACCTCTTTTCAATTAAACTCTTTTGACGGACACCAATGTTTTGTTCATTTTTAATTCACTTCTCACCGTTTTTTTTTTCTTCGTTTTTTATTATTTCATTCTTAAATTGATAAATATCAATCAAATTAAGTAAAAATTGTGTAAAAGCACAAGGTGATTGTCCGTCCGTTTACAAAAAAAAAAAGTTGGTTTTTCAACTGTTGAAGAAACAGAATAAAAGCAAGTGGATGGAAAAGAAAGAAAAAAACGCATACTACATGCAATAATAAAACGAACGACAAACGCGCGGCATTTACGTTTGCGACATTATTATTATTTATTTTTTTTTTTTTTTGTTCGCTACAAAATCATCACGAACGTCGTCATTGCCACCGCGAATAGTTTTTTTTCTTTCTTTTGCAGCCGCCTGTTATCGACCGATTCTGCATATAAAAAAAAATAAAAAATAATTTTGATATAACCGCCACTCCTCACGCGTATGTACTTATGAGTAGTTTTTTTTTTTTTTTTTTTTTCCATTTCTTTTTAATTATTCTTCCTTCATTTTTCATCTACACAATAGAGTAGTTGAGTTAATAATAAATAAAAAATAAAATAATAATAATAAAGGAATCGTGACATTTCATGCGAAACAACGAACTGCACTAGCGCGCGAAAAGCTAACAGAAAAAAAAAAAAAAAAAAAAAAACAACGACGACGACGACGACGAAATAATAAGAAGGAAAAATTAAATGGAATAAAGTTTTATAAGAAACGAAGCTTATTTTCGCTTTACTTTGCATGGCTTGGCTGACTTTTTCTTTTTTTCTTTTTTTCGTGTTTTACAATTGTTTTGGCTCTCGTTTGTGTGCATTAAGAATAAATAATTTAAAACAACAGCAGCAGCAGCAACAACAAAAAATGTTATAAAAGTCCATCGCGTAATATTTGCACACCATATCCTCCCTCTTTCACTGTTGTCGTCTCTACACACTTTACTATCTTTAAATAAATTTTTTGTAATAATAATAGCGCCGCACTGGATGCAGCCACACAGCTACTGTTTTTTTTTTATTATTATTCGCGAAATGTGTGCACAATTCAATTGAATTGAATTCAATTAAAAAAAGAAAAAAAACTGCATTCATTCTTTTACTACTTTACTGTTGTTGGTTTAGTTGGTTATGTTGTGCCACCAACTCTTAACGTATTTTTCTTCTTTTTTTTTTTACTTAATTCCTCGTTTTTATTTTTAATAACAACAGCCGCGCATAATAAACGGCTCGCGCAATATGTTATTTATTTTGTTCTGTTTGTTTGCTTTTTTGTTACTTATGATAAACATACATTTGTACACGTATGTGATGTCTGTGTGCTTTTTACATACTTTAATATAATATGAATAAAGAGACATCCGCTAAATTAGTTCTAAAAAAAAAAGAAAGAAAAAAAGAAAGAAAGAAAGACGAAAAAAAAAAATGCAGGTTCGTCGCGCAAACGACAACAGTGGTGGCCAAATAAATTTATAAATAATAATTAAAAGAAAATATTGTTATAAATTCTCTTGACTAATAATTATAATTCGCGTATTCAAAGGGAATAAACAAAAAAAAAAAAAAAAAACAACAAACAAAATTTAATAAATTAAGTTGAAAAGAAAAAAAAAAAAAAAAAACGCCATAGCGCGAGAACAGACAGATTGTTAGTGGAAAACGCGACAGGATGACAAATTAAATAAAAAAAAAAAAAATAATAATCCGCTGTTGTTGTTAATTCTTGATTATGATGATTTTTTTTTTTTTATTTTTAATTCATATGTGGATATGTTTGCATGTAGAAATTATTATTTTACTACTGCTGCTGCTGCTGCTGCTTTCAATATGCATGTTGCATGCATTTTAAGTAATTTAATATAATCGGGGTTTACACAAATGAGGGTGATTTTGTTTTTCAATTTTATTTTTTCACTCTGTCTCTGGGTTTTTTTTTTTATTAATGCAAAAACCCAATGTTCGTTGGTGTTTAATAAATATAAATCATCCCTTACACCATTATGTTTTATAGTGAATTTATAATTTGTTGATTAGTTAAAGGCGTCAATCAATTCAGTGTTATATCATATATATATGTGTGTGTGTGTGTGTGTGTAGGAATAATTACAAAAAAAAAAAAGAAAATAAATAAATAAAATGCCACTGCACTTCCCTGTTTTTCATTAATTTTTTTTTATAACGTTAAGTGCAATATTTAATGGCTTAAAAAAAAATAAAAAAAATAAATATAAATAAAAACGAAGGGCATTGTCTCATTATTAACTGTGCGCACGCAGCTTAGTGTATTGCAATTCGCGTATTTTTTTTTTTGTTTTTAATTTATTTAATTAAATTCATACTCAACACAACTACGTGTAGTAGTTTGGTTACCAACTATTGCACTTTTTCTTTGTCAGTCACAAGCAGCATTCACTATTCGACTTTTTTTTTTTTGTTTTTTTTGTTTTTGTTTTTATTCATCGGTTGCATTTCACTTAGCAGGAGGGTGAACAAAGTCACATGCAATACGCGATATACGTATTGTATTTATGTTTATGTTTCGCGATATTAAAGCTAGCAGCAAGAAACAGAAAATCGTCTACTATAACAAAAAAAAAAAAAAAAAAACGCGTCTGGTCGGTTATTTAATTTTTTTTGTTATTTGTTTTGTTGTGTCCGCTTGTTGTTTGTTTGTGATGAGAATGATGACATGATGGCAATGGGTAAATAAAGAAAAAGATTATGTGTGTGTGGCGGCTTTGCATGATGCATATATGATTTTTGCATTTCATTTCATTTCATTTCATTTTGTTTTTATATTTTTTTTTAAAACGCAATGCACCATAAAATAAAATACAAATTTTTAAATCAGATCATATGATCTTTTCGCGCATATATATTCTATATATTATTTAATTACAATTTCCTTTATATAAAATAAAATAAAAAAAAAAAAAAATCTATCACTGAATCGTAAGTAGTTTTATTAGCAGCTTTTTCTTTTTTCTTTTTGTTTGTTTGTTCATTAATTGAAAATTTATTACCATACCATAAATGTTTATACATACGTGGAATTAAATATTTGTCCGACACAATCTAATGTCGCGACAAGTAGTAACGCGTAAAAAATTTAATAAAATGGCCATGATAATTGGTTTTGGTGTGGTAAACTGGTGGCGGCTTCCTTGCCACCGTGATCGATGCATATTTTTTTTTCTTTATTATAATTATGCTGCACTGTACTCTGTTGATCGGCTGTTGATCTCTTGCTGGTTTTTTTTTTTTTTTTTGCATAAAATGTATTGCGTTAATTTGATCATGATGTTTTATTGTTTTAAATGAATTATCCTCGAAAAACCTAAATACATTGAATAAATAATAAAACGCATTTTATATACGGTCTGTCGTCTTGTTCTGTTGTCGACCTAAAAAACAAAGACATTAACTTTTGTTTGTTTGTCATCCTTTGTTACTTTTTTTTGCATTTTTTTTTATTATTTATTATTCTGCGTTTAGCTTTATTTAATTCAGTGCGAGCTAAATAAAAAGTAAAAGAAAAAAAAAAAAAACATAAAAACATAAAAACACAAAACAACACTTTTTCCCCGTTTGCATATGTCGCGATTATAAATTTACATAAATATTAAGTGGAAATAAAGTCATAAGTGAAAAATACGCAGCTTGCTTGCGTTTACTTTTTATTATTTTTGGTGTTTTTTTTTTTTCTCATTGTTTAATTTTTGAAATAATTGATTAGAATTTAAACTGAAATTTATTTAATAATACCTTGAAGAAATAACTCCTTGACATGAGTGCTTTTAATTCTTTTTTTTTTTTTTTATAACTCTTTTACACTTGGTTTGATTGACATTAAATAAAAATTTCTTAACGAATCAATATATATAAATATAAAATTTGCTTGTATTACCCGATTATTGATTTATGTCTTTACTTGGTATATGGTAGCAGTTAGCTTGCTTTTATTATTTATTTATTTATATATACAAAGAAAAAACAGATAAATAGCATTATTTTTCGTTGTGTCCATCAGTATCGTATCGTATGTGTGCTGTTATTATTATTATTATTATTATTATTGTCCCCTATTCGCGATTTTTACCCTTCCATATATCATGGATTTATCACGTTTTACCTCAACCCTATTGTGACTTTCTCTTATTATATTCTTCTCTATTCACATCTATCGTTTACTCTAAACCGTATGTCAGAAAATCAGCATCAGCATCAACAGCAGAAGCAGAAGCATCATCATCATCATGGCTGTCTTTTGATATTGTATAGATGCCAATGTTCGTTACCTCTTAAACTAAATCAACCATTACCATTACCATTGACGTTACGTTACGTTACAATTTCTATATAGAGATGTGTATATTATAGCACAAACAATTCTATAAAATAACGTCCTTTTTCGTTAAGAATAAAAAATAAAAAATCCATCACCACCACCCATCGCCAATACCTTTAACAATTCAAACGAAACAACAAAAAAAAAAAAAAAAAATTTTTTTTTTTAAAAGAAAACTCTCCATGCCAATACACCCTTTATCGTGTAACATCGCGACATCACATACCCAAACAGCTATATTTTCTACATATTTTGTCGCATATTTAGTTATAAGGTGGTATACAGTTGAAAATTCTGCTATAGTCATTTGCAGCTAGCTAAATTCGCTGCCATGGTGTTCTATTTTATGTTATATATGAAAAGCTCAATTTCTCTAGTGCCATTTTATTCTTATATATAAACTTTATCTATAGTATATAATATGTGTTTCGCGTTATACAAATGTATATACATAGAAATATAAGTACGTATAGATGTATGGATGTGTGTACGTTGATAAAAAGACGAAAACGACAAGAGAAAACATTAGAGATATGTTGTATAGCGTTTAATATATGTATATATAGTCAAGAAAATAGTGATCGCATGTGTACGTGACGTCCAGCCAAGTGCGATAAAGCAGGATTCAGTCATTTCGTAGTTTTAGAATAGAATGAGTATAATGTGGGTGGCAAATACTAGTAAATAGTATAGTGAAACAGCTACAGTAGTTGTATTTTATAAGCACAAGGCACATAGTAATAACGCGAAACGTAAAGCAGTCGAAACCATCGTAAAGGAGGCTAAAGGAAACCGGAAGGCAATGGAGATGGAGGATATAAGAGAAATTCAAAACCAACAAAAAAAAAAAATAAAATAAATAATAAAATAAAATTAAAGGAAATGCGATGTTAGACTAGAGAACTAGCCGAATCGCCTGCCACTATCATAAAAGACCAAGTCGAATGGACAACTACAACGTTGACAATTTATATATATTGGAAATGGTGTGATAAGCAGAAGCAGAAGCAGAAGAAGAAGAAGAAGTTAAATTGAAGAATCGAAGAGAAAAACGAACAAATAAACCGATACCGATGGTGGCAGATGGGCTAAAAAAACGGACGTGCACAATATTCAGTTAATGGAATGATTGGATGTGCGGACACAGCCGGGGAAAAGTCATTCTAATATATTATGTACGTGAACGATGGCTACGAACTTTGCAAATCAAATTGAACGTAAATGATGATGTGAGGTGGTAGTGAGTGGTGTAGCCATAGTATTTTCATTAAAACAACTACAGAAACATAGTGTACGTATGTACGTACGTACGTACGTACGTAACCACCCACCCACCAACTTCTATATCTATGTAATAATTATGCGTACATGTATTACACTATGCACGATCCAAATCTAAAACTCCTCTAGAACCAACATTAAAACATAAATATAATTGCATTTGTTTTTACATTTAATTAGGATTAACAATTTTCCACCACTAGAACCATTAGGACGATTTAATAATGCCACAGCAGAAGGAACAAAAAGCCCCAATGTTAACTCTGAATTTCGTCCTTTCTTTCGCCAAGATATTATTTCATTAAAAAAAAAATCATTCTTTTTTTCTTTTATTACTTAATGTAATTTAAGATGATGCCCTTTGAGTTAAAAAAAAAAATAAAAAATATATATTAAAGAAAGGAAAGGAAAAGAAAAGAAAGAAACATATGGGCGCACAGTTGGTCGCGACGCAATGGTGCCAAACGCGGTATTTTTTTTTTTTTTTGAAAGAGAGAAATTTTTGTTTGCTACTTTATTATCTGCAAAATATAAAATAAGATCGGAAAAAATATTTGTTATGCTTTCCAATGAGCTTGAATAACGAACGAACGAACGAACAAGCAAAAATCATCCCTATAATTTTTGCTTGGTTTGTGTTTGATATTTCGCGAAAAATGTAAATTTGCAAAAAAAAAAAAAGGAAGAAGAAGAAAAAGAATAATTATAATAATAAACAGCAACAACACTGAGCGGCATCAGCGTAATGAAAATGATGATGAGACTTTGCGATTATTATGTGACTGCCTCTGGATAGTTCTAACGACAATCAGATGTATGTAGAAATGTGAAAATACTTTACCAGCAATATGAATTCGCAGTAAATATTGTTTCGTTGATTATAAAAAAAAACAAAAATTGGAATAATAATGATTATGATTATAATGATGATCATGATGGTGATGACTGTGACAACAACAACAACAACAATAATAAGGGGAGTAAAGATATAAAGTAAAAAAAAAAACTACAGAAAAAAAAATTAAGAAAGGAAAAAAGTTTTTTTTTTTTTTTGTTATAAAAGAGGCATCGCGTGTACGCGCGTTTGTATAGTTTTTTTTTTTCTGTTTTCGTTGTGTGTTCCTTATTTAATTTGTTATACCCTGCCAACATTTTTATTCAACGTGATGTGTATTAAATGCCAAACAATGGCAACCAAATGAATATTTTCAAGGGAGAGAACGTACAAAACATACATATGTGCGGTTTAATATCGTAGCGAAAAAAAAAAAAACGATCTAAGCACGCAAGTAAAAAAAAAAAAAGAAAAGGTAAATAAATAAAACGCGACTTTGCGATTCGCGTTTTTATTTTAAGTGTGCTGTTGACGTTGTTTGTTGTTGCTGCAGCTGAGTTTTATTATTTTCCTTTCTTTCTTCCTCTCCATTTCAATTTAATTATAAATGCACGCGTGTTTACTTTGCCGCGATGCAAATTGTTATTATTTTTTTGTTTTGTTTTGTTTTGCTTGCTGGTTATGCATAACGCGAATTAAATTCGTTTAGAATATTTTTCTATATAATACACCGCCACGCTATACACATATTATTGTGTGCTCACTATTTTATCTGTTTGTGCTTTGTGTGGTGCTTTGTTTTCTGGTATAATTTCCTTCGTCTTCTTTATCTGTTTTTTTTTTTTCTTTTTTTACCTCAGGCTAATGCAGCAGCGAAAAGAGTTTATTTTTTAGCGAAAGGGCTTTTATTTTAATTTCTTTCTTTTTTTTTTCCAAGCAAACTACTATTATCTATCTAGACTTATAGTAATTTAAACTAAAAAATGTTTTTTGTTTTTTTTTTTTACTCTATAATTCTTTGGGGTTTTTACTTTTTAATTCTTTTTTATTAATTCCCTATGCATTTTTATTATTATTATTATTATTATTCATTTCGATACCACCTTGTGCGAATACATTGCGAATGATTATTTCGCGTAATAATAGCAGCGTACACGCATACAGTTTGTTTTGATTTAAACTCTAAAGAATTTTAATAAAAAAAATAACAAAGGTGGAAAAAACTACTAGAAATTAGTACTGGTGACAACACAATACAAAAAGAATACAAAAAAAAAGGAGGAAAAACAGCAGGATGCAGGATTTTTTATATGAAAATTTTATTAAAAGATTATTTATTGATTTTTTGTTTTATATACAATCAATGTAAGGTAATGGCTTGTATTCGGAAGTGATAATTATATAAGAGATGATCCTTGTTATTTTTTTTTTTTGCTGTTGTTGGTGATCTTGAGGATCTTGAGGATCTTTTAATAATGACAACGCGTCGTCTAAAAACATTTTTTTTACTAATAAAATTAAATTAATAAATAAATAATAGAGACTGGACTATTATTAAATTCAGAATAAACTTTGGATGGATGTTGATCTTCTTCGGATTAGAAAAATTATTTTATTTCATTAATAATTGACGAATTTTGGCTTTATTGAAATTTTACGATAGAAATTTGCAACACATTAACATCGGTTTAAGTAGGAAACGATGGAGTTTTCTAAGAATTTTATTCATTTCTAGCAAATAAATATAGTTTTTTGTTTGCTAATTAGTTTATTGATGTGAGAAAATTAATTTTCTGTCCTTTTTATTGCGTTTTCTGTATTAATTTAGATGTTTGGGGTGGGTTTTTTAAAGCAAATTTCACTTTGATTTGCATCAGTCATTGTTATGAAATTGAATTGATGCCCGTGTTTTTAAACAGTTATAACAATGCATAAACAGTGAATATTTATAAATAAACAATTTTTAAAACATATTTCAAAGGGAATTGAAATTAATTTTTAAGAAATAATGTGACGAATTAATTGAAAAAAAAAAAAAAAAAATGGAAACATTAAAAGAACAAAACTTTAAACAATGTCACTGTAAATTAACTGGTGGCGTGTATTAAGTAAGAAAAATTAAATTAAAAAAGTTTTAATCAAATTTACACAACATCAAATAACAAAAAAACAGCAGCAAATAACCAAATAAAAAAAAAGGACGAACAAAGTGTTGGGTGAATGGATGAAAAGTATATTGAATAGAAATAAATGTTGTTTTGTCTGTTCTGCTGCATGATTTTCTTGTTGTGTTTTTTTATTTGTTTGCTTGTTTGTTTGTTATTATTTTAATGAAGAAATATCTGTATGCCATGCATTTAAGCGTGATGAGAAGAAAAAAACAGATTTTTTGTTGTTGCCTTTGAAAATGAAACCATAAAAAAAAAAAATTATATCGCGGGTGGGTGTTGTACAAACAACAACAGAAATATTTATCCATTTTTTCTGCTTTTTTTTTTTCTTTTTTTAAATTATGTTTTGTATAGGCGTAATGTGTTTGTCCTCGCGCGTTTTTCATGGTAACAAACGCACAAAACACGTGATGTTAAAGCAAAATGTTTTCATTTTCTATTTTAAAAAGGAAAAAAGGAAAAGAAAAAAAAACACAAAAAAAAAAAACAGCCAGAAAAAACACAAAAACAAATTGATATAAACACGAAAAATAAGAAAAGGAAAATTGAAGCAAAAAAAAAAAAAAGAAAAAAAGAAAATAAGGCAAAATGAATGGAAAAAAGCGTACATCAGTGACTTTGTTGTTAGTTTTGTTTGTTTGTTTGTTTGTTTGTTTATTTGCTGCTTGTTTCGCATTTCTACGTTTCATTTATTTGTTTTTCTTTTCTATGTCGATGTTGTTCTAAGAAAAGTAATTTTATCCACCCCTGCTGGGGTAATAGGTAGCGTTACAGAAAATAATTTTGGTTTCAACTGCGTGATGCATTAGTGAGTTTTTTTCTTTACTTTACTTTTCTTTTCTTTTTTCGTTTGTCCATCATCATCATACCACCAATGATGGTTTTTCTTGTTTTCTATGTGTGGGTGGTTCGATCGTTTTGTTTTTTGTTTGTTTGTTGCTGCTTTACACACCACCCTCGCATATTAAAAATAATTTCAGTAAACAGGCGAAATTCATCAACAAATTTCTTTTATTTGTGTGTTTTTTTTTTTTTTTTTTTTGGTTCATTATTTACTCCTGTGATGGGCGCGCACGGTCATATGAATTTTTTATCGCCACCTCGATATAATTTAGGATTTTTCTTCTTTTTTTTTTTAGTAATTTAATTAGATTGAATTGAATTGAAATTAATTATTATTATTATTATTTTTTTTTTGTTTAGCTTTATCAGCCAGCAATGAATTAGCCAGCGTTACATCCAGCGTCGTCCTTTATTTGTTTTTATTTTTACCTTTTTGTTTTTTTTTTTTATTATTCTTATTATTAACGAGAATTAAACGGTAATTATAACATATAAAAATGTTAAAGTTGTTTTATTGTAAATTATACACGTCATTATCACGCACGCAGGTAATTTTTTACCGCACGCACAATATCAGCTTAATAGCGAGTTTTTTTTTTTAATATTTTTTCTGTTCTTTTTCTTTTTCTTTTTTTGTTACATTTCAAGGTTTTAAGATTTAATTTATTTTTTTTTTTTTTTTTGTTTTATAATTTTCACCTCATCGTCATATTCGCGTTTATTAGTTGTGTAAAGTTTTTCTTTTTATTTTCTTTTTGTTTCTTTTTACGATTGTAGTTATGCCTTGTTTTCTGCATTTTTTTTTTTTTTACGAGTGTTGTAATACGGGAAGGTTAGAGTAATAAAGTATAAACACCACCAACGTTAAATAAATATAAAAGTTAAATACATTGACATAATATAGATGATTGTTGTTAGCAAAAAAAAAAAAAAAAGTAGAAGCAAAAACGGTCAATAATAAATCAAGTTGGATAGCTGTTGCTGTTGCTGCTTCTACTGTTGTTGTTGTTGTTACGATTGCTGCTGATATTTGTGTTGTTATTTCACTGTAACTACATTGATGCTTCAAGGTATCATATATCATTTTAGTACCATTTAAATATAATTTATTTTCCTTGTTTTGAAAGCATCTTTGTTGTGTTCTTTAAAAGACGAAATTCTAATGACACTTTTCAAGTAATATTTTTATTTTATCACTTTTTTATTTAATTGTTCTCTGATTTACTGATGAAAAATATAAAAACTTTGAGTAATATTTTTTATTCTTTATTCTTTTACCATCTTAAAAAAGAAATTTTTAATTAAATTGCAATAGGTCAATATGTTGTCGCGCACAGTCTCATAGTCTCGTTTTTTATTTTGCAAATTTAAGGGTGGATTATCGTATTTTGTTGATAATTTTTTGGTTTAATAATATTTATGACTGGTAGAATTTTTTTTGTTTTTGCATTTGCTACATAATAGTGATTTTTGTATTCATTTTATGTGATGTGGTTTTGTAAAATAAAATTGGACACTGTTAATGGCATCAATATTGATGTATTAATTGATTTCCTTTGCCTAAGAAAATAGATGAAATAAAAATTATAGAGATAGAGAGAGAGAATTGAGAAACATCGTTATTGTTGGTGGTGATTTTGTACAAAAAAAAAAGTTATTTTAATCGTAATTTTCTATTTTGCATGAATTCACAAATTGAACTAAAACACATGACCGTGAGGTCAACGGTGATGTTGGTGAACAAAAAAAAAAAAAAGTGAGCGAATAAACAGCCAACCAACGTACTAACCAACTGACCAATCGTCCAACATTTCTTCATTTATATTCCATCCCTATTAGTTTTCGCATTTAACATTTTGAGAAAATATTCTCAAATAATGGTGAAAATGCTGCATGCATGCATTTTCATATTAAGCCAATGTCCAACATATATCCAACCAAATATGTATGTACGTTTATCGATTTCATATATCATTAGATTATTTTATACAAAAACAAACACACACACACACAATTAACTTGACCATGTATTTGTAATATTGTAGTAAAATATATTTTCACTTGTATGAAAAATACGCCTTAGATTAAGGCAAACGTAAATCTGTGTTTACTCCTCAAACTCCTCAGTATAAAAATCAAAACAGTCTAATCGACCAAGGAAAAAGCACAGGGATGATTTAGGTGGAACACTAGGTAGCTAAATGTGAAATAAAGCAACAAGAGTAGTAAAATATTGAGAATAGAATAAATTAAAGCGAGAAAAGATGGGGTGAATACGATTGAATAGATAGAGGGTGGCTAATATATAAAATGTTGAAAGATTGACTTTGTTTATAACGATGAATATATGTTGTGGCACGATCAAATGGAAAATCCGTTGCAATATTATAGATTTTTTTGGTAAAGTGTGTGGTGACCATTTCGCGTGCGTTATTTATTATTAAAATTTTTGTCTGGGTGTGGGGGCGACAGTGTTTTTCAAACTTTTTCTTTTTCAAACACAAAATCAATAGAATTTGTGCAAAATTTTCTAAGCTTTTAATATCGGATTCTATCTTTTTTTTTTTACAGCATAATTTTCAGTTGGTTTTTTTTTTAATAAACAAAAAAAAAAAAAAAAAAACAACGATCAAATTTATTAGGAAACCTTCATTGGGTGTTTGTTTATCACGACAAAATTAACAAAATTGATTTAAACGATTTAAAATTATGACAATTAACATTATTATTATTATTATTATTTATTATCCTGACGATTAATTTAAACAAATTAAATTTAATTAAACTTTTATGCATGTTTTAAGTATGCTGCTAAGTTATAAATAATTTTTTTTTTAATTTTTTGGTTTTTTATGACACACAGATGAATGATTGTGAAAGAGAATTTATTGTCGCATTTAAAGGCAGTTGAGTAAAGAGCAAAGATTAGATTATAAAAGCTTTTATTATGTTTTCTTTTTTGGCATTTTTTCAAAAGGTTTATGCAAAAACATTAATTTTTGTTTCCCTTATTATTATTCCCTCTTCTTTATTATCATTATTATTATTATTATTATTATTATTATTATTATTATTAATATTTAGCTAGCTAAGTATTTTAAATATTTTACGAGTTAATACACATTGAAAGAACATTTTTTCTGTTGAATTAAATTTGAAAAAATGTTTCCCATTTAAATAACAATTTTCAATGATAAACTGAATATATGATCACACACCTGTTGAATCTAGTTTAACTTTTTCCTTTCCTTTTTTTTTATGTGTGTTTTGCTATTAAAATTGGTTGATTTTTATGTTTTAACTCCTTCCTACATTTTTGATAAATTTTTTTTTTTATTAGAACCACACAAAATGAATTAACCCTTAGTCCTACCCTTGTTTTTTTTTTTTTTTTGTACTTACTATGTGATTTAATATTTATTTGTTTTTGTTTGTTTGTTTTACCAAATTATTGGAAAATAAAATAGCGGAAAGTAAGCAACACATAAATGCGCATTAATGCATTAGGTGGTTGCGACAGGTGTTTAATGAAATTTTGTTTTTATTTTCAATAATTTTATTAATTTGATTTTTTGATATGAATGAATTTTGTGTTTAGGAATTTTGTATGTTTTAATCGTTTCCGATTTATGTGCGATCTGGTTGCTTTCTTATGACAGTAATTGGTTTCGCTAATTTGTTTTTTAAGATGGATTTCTTGAAATAATCTGTGTTGTAATTGAAGGAGTTGGATATAAAAAATCATTAACTCTTGGATTAGATTGCATTCGTGGTTTTTGTAGGCTCAGATTTGTTCGTCAATTAAAGCAAAACATCGGCTACAAATACTACGGTGGTGACTTTAAACAATAAATTTATCCACTTAAAAGAAGATTAAATTTTATTAAATCTCTACTTAATCTTAGATAATTTTGCTTTATGGTTTACAGAAAAATAATAAAAAAATCAGTCATATTTCGGTCAAAAATGTGTCCAAGGTACCGCAAATCTTATAGCCGATTAAATTTAATCAAAAAAGAAAAAAGGTTTTAAAACGCTCATTAACATTCTAATATCGCACCGTTAATATTCTCCTAATTACAAGAGTGGAACCGTAAGTAATTAACCGTCGTACTTGTATGGCGCCTTTTTATGATTTTTTTTTTTAATTATGCTTTTTAGCGTTTTGTGCTAATTTAAAGTTTATCAAGTTTGTTACATAATTCATTAGTTTTGTTCTTAAATAGTCTTTTGTGTAGATGCACCGAATAAAAATTTGAATTTTAAAGAATTTCGTAGGGACTTCTAGGGATTTAGAGACGGGAATTGAAATTTCTTTATTTTTTATTGAATGTTCGTATAGTTTAAGACGAATTTCAAGTGTCTTGTGATCTATATGACTGGACATTGACATGGCAGAAGACTACCAAATATAAAATTGATCAATTAGCGTAATTTTGTTTAGAAATTATGCTTGAAAAAGCAAACAAATTGTTGTCGCTATAGAGAAAATGTTAATTAAAGGTCACGATTTCATACAAATTTTAATACACATAACAGTGGATAAAATGTGTATGAACAGCATAAATCAATTGTGGATAATTTTTTTTATACATTGTTGACGGACGGTATCGTGTTGTGTAAGTAAAATAAGAATTAAATAAGTAAACAAGTTAATGTTGCCAATTTTGCAAAGTAACGAATTCATAGAGCCACCGTGTCTTGAAATAGTTTTTAATTATTTTTCATCTTTATCATCTTGAGCTTTTTGTCGCTTTATTTCTTTATTTCTCTATTTATTCGAACGACTTTACTCTAGTTTTTGGACAAACACCGATGATTTATTATAAATGCGTTTCCTCTGTATAGGTAATTAACTCTGAATCGATTCAGTTTTTATTTTTATTTTCTTTTTCTTTTTCTTTCCTATGCCTGTGTCATTTGAAGTAAAATAATTATTTTCATTATAAATTCAATGCACGGACAATCACTGTGTCTAGTCTCGTCATCGTTAAATTAAATTGTTTTTGTTTATTCTGTGCGTTGTCTTTGCCGTTGTCGATGTCGTCTTTGCTTTTTAATATTTAATTTACTTTTCTATTTGCAATGTATAGGTAAAAATAAAATACTTGTTTAGCAGCAGTGGTTGTTGTTTTAGTTGCCATCAACATCGTAATCGTTGTGTCCCTTTAACTTAACGCATTTATTGTTCAGTTAAAGACCCGTTTTTTTTTTAGGCTATTTAAATCATTTTTCGTTGCTTAATACAACAATCTGTCAACGGTGTGTATTTAAGGAATTTTTGTAATTTTTCATTTCTACAAATTCTGTAACGGGGCAATGCAATGAAAACCACGAATTAGTTTCATTTCATTTTTTTTTTTTTTTTCGTAATTTTTCAATTGAAATAATAAGAAAGGTAGAAAAGATGAAATGATTTGCGTTTTTATTTAACTTTAAAATGTACGTAGCAAATGTAATGAAAAATTGATATAAAATATCCTTAACCGGTGGGAATAAAGGATTAAAAAAAAAAAAAAAAAAAAAAAAAAATGTTTTTGTTGATTTTAGCGTTTCTTGTTTTCTTTTTTTTTTTTTTTTTTTCCTTTTCTATTTGATTTTGATGAATCGTTTTTTTCTTTTTAGTTTTTTTTACTACCTACATGGTAATTAAATTTTATTCAAAGGTTTCGTTTATTTTTAATTTAATGCAACATTAAAAGAAAAAGAAAATTGATGATAAGTTTTTAAATATCCAACCCCACATTTGTGTTACATAGTGGAAAAAGATATAAATTTATTTTAAACAGGACAAGAGACACACAAGAAGGATAAAAAAGAAAAACAAATTAATATGATTGAATAATAGATTAGGGGCGCTTTTTTTTTTTTTCTTTTTTAAATTGCGTGTAAACAAACAAAACAAACCAATAAGGACGATAGAGGACGAATAGAAATAAAATAAAAAAAAAATTGCTGCTGATGTCATTTATCTCCTGGGTTTTTTTTTGTTGTTGTTTTTTGTTGTTTTATCGCATCTATTCGTCGCGTTGTTATTTACTTTTCTATTACAAGCCGCAATGATTATATAGTTATATGGTTTCTATATTTCCATCTTAATTCCTTAAATGATTATAAATGATTTAATTTTATATAGATAATTTTTTTCCGTTTTTTTTTTCTTTTTTTTTGTTTACTGATCATATCGACGTGTTGATATTTTCTTATATTATGCGACATTTTTTTTTTTTTTATCTGTCCATCATACATACCCCATATTTTTCATCTTTTATTTAATTTAAAATTAATTAACATTTAGTTCATGGACGTTAAGTCGCGATTAAAATTAAATAGGCGTGATATTTACTTTCTTTGATATATTTCTCACATGAAAAATGAAGAAAAAATAATTTATTATTATAAATCGTTTCTCGTTCATCAACATTTACACACATTACTGGTACACACTGTGCATTGCGCATACATGGGCTAATTATTTTTCGCGATAATTTAATTTTATTTCGCTATGCATTTAACCTTGGTATAAGTGAATGAATGAATAAAATTATTCCTTTTACTCTTGCATCAAACCATAATCAATATTTTTCTGGTTTTTTTTTTTTTTTTCTTTTTTAACACACACACACACACATATATATATATGGTACATTTGTAGATTTATTATTTATTTTGAGTGAATTACTTCTTCTCACGCACAAATAAATATGTTTGTAGCCTTCTTTTTGTTGTGTTCTTGGTTGACGACGTCGTGTTTGTTTGCCGTCATCGTTGTTTGTTGCTATTATTGCTGCTTGCATTTATGTGGATTGTGTCAATTTTTCTTTTTTTTTTTTATTTATTTATTTATTTATTTATTTATCTAAAAGACAAGCGGTATATACGTATGTACACGATATAAATAAATATAAAAAATAAATAAACAGAGCGTGTTTATTGAATATTGAATGATTTGAAATAATATAAATGGGTGATGATAAAATAAAATAAAATAAAATAAAAGAAAAAGGCGTACGCGATATTTTTGCACAAAGTTTTAATTATTTTATTTTATTTTTTATTTACTTTAGTTTTGTTTCATACAAATGTGCATTATTTTTTTTTTTTTTTCGCGCTGTTGCAATAAATTGGCGACAGTTCACACGTTCGATGCACTTTATAAATGTTTTTGTTTTTTTTTTTTTTTTTTTTTTTAATCCAAACAAATCACTCATGAACAACATTTCTGTCTTTATTTGCTTTCATTTCTGGTCTTAATTTATTGTTTATTTTGTATTTTGGTTATTTTGTTCGGTTGCTACATAAAAAGTCACGTGTAATTAATTTAAACGCAGTTTAATCAGTTGATAAAGCTTAAAGCTAAGAACAAAAATAGATTTTATTTTACTGGATTGTGTGGATGCAATTGTGAAGCGATAAAATGTGAAGCTTAACGAATTTCACATGGATTTCCTTAATTTATGTAATAAATCGAATAAAAAGGGTGATTTTTGTTTTTCGCGAAGTTTCTCTACACCCATACTAAGTGAAATTCCGTTGAATTTTTATTTCTTAAATAAAGGAAAAAGTCGTGCTTTTGTTGTGGCGAATTTTTAGAAAATTCATTTCAATAATTTAACAACAACGATGACAAAAAAGAAAGGGCAAACAAAACAACACAAAAAACGAAAACGAAAAAGAATGAAAAGGAAAGAAATCCTTGGTACCTTTGAAATGTTTATGAACAGAAGATGATTTGAAATGGGTGCATTAAATTGGGCTTTTGTTTGTTTGTTCGTTGTTGATACAATTATTTCGCATTTCTTTTTCAAAGGCTAGAGAAAAATTCTATGTAGGTTACAACCGCCGCCCTAGACT
The DNA here is from genome assembly GCA_961205885.1 of Ptychoptera albimana. Taxonomy (NCBI): domain Eukaryota; kingdom Metazoa; phylum Arthropoda; class Insecta; order Diptera; family Ptychopteridae; genus Ptychoptera; species Ptychoptera albimana. Next base: position 1,406,319 of record OY540805.1, on the reverse strand, counting down.
AAAGAATTTATTAAAAATAATAAAGAAGAAAAAAAAAATTGATTGAAGCGGGGTCCCTATTCTAGTAAATCAATCGGTGATCATTGTTTGGAATTTTCATTCGTCAATTTTTTCGGGCCTTTTTTATTTATTTTTTTGGTTGAGAAAGTAACGAGTTGCATTTAAGGGTTCGATGGTTTTGCGGATTGTTTTTTTTTTTTTCCTCTAAATTTGAATGAGAACAAAAATGATTGACCTCTTCGCTTAAAAAAGAACTTTTTTTTTAGTTTTTTGTTGGTTCTTATTTCCGTTTCTTTTGTATCAGGATGTGTGACGCTTGTCACATGCAATTATTAATTTTTTTTGTTCTGCAATCCTTTATTAAAAATCTGAATTTTAATAGAAATCAATAATGTGATCAAATCACGCACACAAACACACATGATTGAATGCAGCTCATTTTTCACGCGTCTTCCGGTGAATTTTTTTCTTTTTTAATGCACGAAAGATGCCATAGAAATTTTTTTTTTGTTTTTTTTCTTCTTAATTTTTAATTTAATTATGTAGTTTGATACAGCTGTGTCAATACTTTTGTTATACCACGGCTATAAAGCGGTTGTGTTATGTGAACACGTGGAAATTTTTATTCGTTGTTGCTATTCGTCGTTGTTTTCTTTATTTAAAAATTCGCGTTAAAATTGTTGATTTTTATTCCATAAACGAATTATTAAAATAAAGAAAGAAAACCAATTTTTGCAATTGAAATTCTAATTAACGGCCAAAGGCGATGGAATTTTCAGAAATATTTTTATTCTGTTACCGTAAAAGATAAATGAGATACAGTGGCTGCTCCATCTAATTTATATTGCAACGAAAATTTTAATTTCTGGTTCTGCCACCCTTATTTCCATTTGCACGACATTTAATTTATTTACACCCAAAAAAGTGTTTTTTTTTCGTAGGTTTTTGCTGTTGTTGCTTTTGCCAATTTAATTTAATTTTTTTGAACAGTTTGAACATCAAACAGCAACAGCAACAACGAAAGTAGTAAAAGAAGGAAAAAAAAAGCGTTTTTTGTTGTTTTGTTCATTCATTTGCGCTGCACTGTAGTGCACTTCCCTTTTATTTGTTTAATATTCAGTCAGACTAAAGTGAAATGTTGTGTGTGCGGGGGGAACGACGACAATGACGATAACGACGAAATGAGAAAGAAATATTTATTATAATAATAATAATAATAATAATAATAATAATAATAATAATAATAATAATTTTTATATTATATACTTATTACACGATGATGCTCTTTGTTATACGAATTTGCAATTTGTTGCAATTCCCACGGATGATTCGCGCGCGATATAAAAAAAGAAAAAAAAAATTATTTTTTCGTTGTTTACGCGAAAAAAAAAAAAAACAAAAAAACCATCAACATGTTTCAAAATAAAAATTATTTTTCGTCTTCTTTTTTTATTCGCTTATTTGTGTTGTTTGCATTTATTTTAATTTATTTTAAATTATTTTTTTTTTTATTCGCTTTAATTTACTTTTTTATTCTTTTTTGATTTTTTGCATTTTTTTTTGCATTATTTTTGCATTTATCACATTTAAAAGTGTTTAAATTTGTTTTTTTTTTTTATGAAAATTATACGCAAATTATGTTAAAAGTAAAAAAGAAATAAAATCCTTGGACCCGTCAAATTTAAATCAGATTTCTCTTCACTTGTCTTTAAATTTTTTTTCCTGTATTCCTGTTTCGTCTGTTGTTTTATTAATCTTTCAAAATCAAACAGATCGTGCTTAATATGTGAAAAATTAAAAATAAAACTAAAAAAAAAAGTTTCGTACACGTGTACGATGTACGCTGTTCAGATCGCGAATAAACAAAAAAAAAAAAAAAATATCCTCTTTTGTTGTTAGCAACGCTGATTAATTTTAATAAATAAGTGAATGAATGACAAACAAATTAGAGGGTAGTTTGTCTGTAGTTACACAGTTGGTGATTTTTCCTTTTTTTCCTTTTTTTTTTACTCCAATTTATTGTTTAAGGGTGTGTGACAAGGAAGAAGAAGAAAAAAAATTATAAAAGTGTGGACACAGCATGATTTTAATGAAAAATGAATAAATTAATTGTTGTTTGATTTTATGACAAAATTATCAACAATATTTTTTATTCCATATATATGTGTGTGTGTGTCTAGGATAATTAATCAATAATCAATCTCCTCGACACTTTCCAAAATTAAATGATTGTCGTGATCGAAATAAAAGGCGAAATACAGCCCAAAAAGTCTACGCAACACAATAGAAAGTTTTTGTGTAAGAGGGCAGATGAGAAAAAGGAAAAAGGACTATAATGGGCACAGATTTGTTTTGTTGAAAAAGAATTGATTTTCTTCCTTTTCTTGGTTGTGGGATCCAATGAATAAAAACCCGAAAAAATTATTTCTTATTTTACGTTTTCGTCCGTCCGTTCTTTGATGTTTTTTTTTTATTTAATTTAATTCCTAGTTTTTATTCCTTTTCTTCCCTTTTATTTGTAGTAATTTCATAAACTAATTAGGTGATTTGTTTTGACAAATTGATTATAAATTTTTATTTGTTATTACATTTACAGGGGTATTAGAAAGTTTTTTGCTTTGCTTTGTGTTTCTCGATTTATTATCGCGTCTTTGTTGTAAGTAGGCCACCTACCTTTTTTTTTTAAATTGTATTCGATTACGTTAACGGGTTTTATAGGAAGATGATACTAATTTTGTAATTCCAGTAATTACCTAGAGGAACATGTGTTAACATTTCCAGAGTATTTAAATTTATTGAGGTTTTTTTAAATAAATGTTTGACCAGTAGAAGTTGATTGATTCAGGGAATTTAGTAAAAAAAAAAATTTGTTGATTTTATCATCACTATTCGTCGTATCAAATGCTTTAGGAATAGTCCTGAAAAATACTCGAAATCAAAGAAAACATTTTGTTTGTAATACACCTGAAAAACCTTTTACACCGCAATAACGTTAATCCTTTCGAAAACAATTAAAAGAAGCCGAAGCAAAAATAAAAAAAAATATTTATCTAAGCTACTTTTTTTTTTATTGATAAATTCCCTTCTATTAAAGCCAAATCGTATTTATTAACATTTTTATTTGATTACGTAAAAAATAAATACATCACACACACCCACACACAATATACCCTACCTATACAAAGAGTAGAAAATCAACTGGTGGCTCTCTGTATATATAATTTGCATAAATAAAAAAGTTTTTCGCCAGTTTTTTATTCCTTTCTTCACATTTTTTGTTATTTTTATTTTTTCCAAAACTGTATTGTTTGCTCTTTGACAGTACACTACTCTTGACTATGCTCTGAGTTCTCTGACTCTTTTATTTGGCCTCTTTAAAGCACCGAAAAAAAAAAGAAAAAGAAAAGAAAAAGAAAAACATAATACCCACATTGATAATATTTTTTTTCATCAGCTTTAAAATGATATCAGCAGCATTTAAACGATTTTACATATCCTCCATGTGTGTTGTGCACATATCTGGATATTTAAATATAATTCTGTTATAATAACTGACAGAATGTACTTAAATGTATGTATTGTGTAAAAAAAATGTTTTTAACTTTCGTTGTACAAAAAAAAAAAAAAAAAAAAATAGAAAATCGAAAACGATACAGAAAAAATCATCAAACTTGTACCACAGCCAAACACGTTGTTGGAGCTTTAAATGTTGGAAAAGTTTTTTTTTTTCCTTTTTTCCTTTTTTTTTTTTTTGTTCACAATCACAAATATTTTCTTTTATTCTCTCTGCTTTTTTTTGTATTTTTTACCCTCTATACACCAGATATGTTGTTTGTTTTGTAGCTTTTACGAAAATAGTTTTAAAAAAGAAATATATATATATTAAGAGTGCCTACCACCAACCCCTATATAATGGGATAAAAACGCCACACACAAATGACTGCAATGATGATGATATAATTTGTTTTCAAAAGTTTTTCATTTTATTTTCGTTATTTTCGTAAAAAATTTAACTTTTGCAAAGGGATTTTAATTAGCTAATTTTTAACAATATTATGGTTAATTTTTTTTTTCTTTCTTTCTTTTTTTTTTATTCAATTACGCTTAAGTTAAATGATGACATTTAGGGAAACAAACTGTAAGCTTCTTAGTCGTACGTTTTGTGTAGTTTTTTTCCATTAGTGTAATTTAGAATACAATAGATATATTTTCAGTTCTGATTGTATTTAGTTAACAAATATATCCTAGATAGTATAGTGGTCAGTATCCCCGCCTGTCACGCGGGAGACCGGGGTTCAATTCCCCGTCTGGGAGTTCTTTTTTAAATTTCCCATATCAATTTGCTACCCAACAGTTAATTCTTTCCTTTTAGTATTTTTTGTGGTTTAAATGCGATTGTACTGTGCGTAGAATAGAAATTCTCAGGATTGTGTGCATCCTTAGATAGGTTCAAATCCAAATGTTCTTTCTACATTCGCGCTGTAAAGACGGAGGAGTATGGCATATATTTTCAGCTTTGTTTGTAATTTCTCAACAAATATATCCTAGATAGTATAGTGGTCAGTATCCCCGCCTGTCACGCGGGAGACCGGGGTTCAATTCCCCGTCTGGGAGTTCTTTTTAAAAATTCCCCATATCTAATTACTACCAAAAATAACTAATTCTCTTTTCATATTTAATTCCATTTATTAATTACGAACAATTTAATCCATGCTTTGTATATGATTGTCTGTTGTTATTAGCATAAATTTATGTAGGAAATACTTCTGAAAAAAACAATAAGCAGAAATTTTGCGAAATACTAAAATCGAAAACAATTTAGAAAAACATTAGAATTAGTTTAACCGAGCATAAAAAATCAATTGACACATTTTATTACATAACACACTGAAGTAACACTAACCCTACCACCCTAACACCCTACCACCAATATCGTTTCTGTTGTTTTTATTCCTTTTTTAAGATTTTTTTTCATTTTATGTTTTGTGTTTTGTGTTTCATTTCATTTTGTTTCGATTATTTATTTATTTATTTATATTGCCCTTTAATTTAATGTGCAATCATGTGTTAAAAGGGAATTCGTTTTTGTTATTATTTTTATGTGTGTGTGTGTGCACTTTTTTTTTTTTTATTGATATTTTATTAATGTTGTATCGTTGGAGGTTTTTATTTGCTGCCACAACGTGTTAATGTAGAATAATAAACGTTTAATAAATGTTTAATCATTGATTTTTGTTGTTAGCAAGATAACATACTTGTTGTTGGTACGTTCTTATCATTTGATGAGTGAAAAAGGTAATTTAGTTTGTGTATGCGTGTGTAAAACATACCTAGTTATCGTGTTGGTTTTTTATTATAATGAGGAGCAACAAATTGGATAAAATTTTTCATTTTTCATAATTAGTTTCTCTATCTATGTATATAAGTTTAAGGAATTAAATTTTCCTGTATATTTCCTACTGTATTATCGATAAATAATTAAGTAATAATTCCGTGGGAGATAAACTTGTACAAAATTCTGTACAATACTCGGAAATAAAATTGGTGAATAGAGACAGGAGAATTATTTGAGTTTGTACAGTAAGGCCAATGGTTTTTAAATTTTTTAATGGGTTGGTAATTGATCTTCTGTAATTTTTAGTTGGAACTATGTATGATGAACACTTCTGTGCAAACATGGACCATAAACAAAGTTCTAAGAAAACGATAAGGGTTCAATAAGGGAGCATTACTTTAGAACCTCAGAATTAATTCTATTTGTTAACAAGAACCTAAAGTTCTAGACTTGTCACAAGTATTACTAACGACAGATCATTCTATTTATAAAAGGATTCACAGAAATTCTCCGTTCTTGTCGATTTTTGAGTGTTTTTAACTGGCTACAAAAAGTTTATTTTATACGTAGAAAGCTTAAATTAAATTTTGCATGTACCACGAATATAAAAGTTCTATTTTCATCCTCTCTACACTTGAGTAATTATTATTTCACTTGAATGAATTTTTTATTTCACAAATTATAGAGCCGGGAATGGGATGAGATGTGATAATTATGTTTTATTTTCTATAAACTCTCGATGATGACCACATTTCTTATGTATGACGTGTAGAAATATTAGTATTTTGCACGAGAAGATGTTTCATTTGTTGGTATACGATATAGAAAATATAAATATACTCAACAAGTACTTGCTCAGCAGAAACCCTTGCCGCGCGTATCCAAAAATAAAAAATTAATCAATTTCCCTTATTATTATTAATTTTTATATTTTATTTATCTCAAAGAGGATCATTGCTTGGTAGCAAAAACAAGACGTGTGGTAAAATATGAAGTATGAAGATTTTATTATTTTTTTATTAATCATTTCGCGAATGGTTAGCTGATTCATCGTTTTCCTTTTTATCCTTTTTATTTAATAATCAAGATACGAGTCTCAATCATTTTTTTTTAAAAGTATTTTTATTGGGAATAAACAATATTTTGCTTCACTGCTGCGCTGTTGAAGATATAAAATAAGAAAAACTCCACTCTTTAAACGTTTTATGATGTTTTTTCGGGGTTTTTTTTTTTTGCATGGTTTAAGGTTTATCGAATTTAATGTTGTGACAAAGAAAGCAGTCATCCAAATGTCCTTATGCAGAAAATAATTTTTTTTTTGTTTTTATCATCTCGCCACGTACAGAATATTTGCTTTTTTTTTTAGTATTATTGATGTAATAGAAATTTGTTGATGCGCTCACTCCGGTTGTTATTATTTTTTTTTTTATGAACTGTTTGACCGTTTTCGGAAGTGCTATTTTGGTTTTATTACGCGATGTGTATATATGAATTGTGTTAAATGAATATTAGCTTTAGTTAAATGAAGAGATTTTGTTTAAGGAAGGTTTTAAGTTGCTTCTGAGTTACTCTCGTGTTAGTACTGAATTGGTATGGGATATAAAAAATGTATTTTGTCTTCAATTTTATGTTAAATAACTTGATGCTTCTTTAAAAACGCGTAAAAACGCATAAAAAAAAACGTTTGACTACGCGTTAAAGGGAAATCAATGAAATTTCTCCAAGATCCAAACAGATCATTTCCGAACAGTCAGTGCTTATACCTAGCTGCCAATGAAATAATTTCAAATCTTTCGCAATTGTATGGAAAACTATTTAAAACCCGGATCGTTTTTACATCAATATAAACGAATATTCCCTGTTTCCTCCCATCAAATTTATTTTTATTTTTGATTAATGAATTTTCTTTAAATCATACCATACGGAAGGTTCACAAAATTTTTATTTCCTCAATCAAAACAAGGAAAAATAAAGAAGCGAATTGTTTTGCTGCTATTAAAAAAAATATTTTTAATGGGATTTTTTTGCTTTTGTACAAAAATCCACTTGTGGATATTCGGTGGCGTTATGTTGTTGTGTGTATAGAAAATTTAATACTTTTTTCCTGTGTGTGTGTGTTATTGTGTTTTTGGTTAATTTATTGGTGATTAATTAGCCACAAAATATGATTTAAACGGATAGTAAATGGATATTAATTTCGTTACTATCCCAACCCGTTTTATTATGCATTGTATGTATGGCTACGTATGGCTAAAAGGCTTCTCAAAAATGTTTAACTCCTCGCTGTTCAATGTGTAATTATCTATCGTACCACCCACCCTCTTAGCCTGGATAATTTTTCATACCAAATCGATTGTGACTTGTTAAGGAAATTTAACCACCCGAACAATTCCATCACACTTAACCCCATTTTATGTTTTTTTTTTTTTAACCGTTCAACGATTTTCTCTTTAAAAGAATTTTTTACATTATTTGTGCAAGATTTAAATTGATTCCGTTTTGCATCCTTATAACAATTTTTAAGAAATGGAAACGTAAGGACAACAAATAAAAAAAAAGAAAAAAGGCGCTAAAACTAATTACATATTTATTTATTTATTTATTTCGCATCTGCACGTACAATTAAATAACAACAAGAAAAAATAAACTTTATTTACACACAGACAAAGCAGCATAAAATAAAACTTTTTTTATGGTAAACAAAAAACGACGACGACGAAATAAAAACTGAAAAGCGATAAAAAAAAAATGAAAAGAATTCAACAGTTGGTTCGTTAGTTGGTTGGTTGGTTGGTTTGGCTTTGGCTTTGGCTTTGATGGTTTGGTAGGTTGGTTTCGTTTCGTTCATCATCATCATCATCATCATCACATTATCGTTACAACAGAAATTATATTGTTGCTGCTATGCTTTATGTACCCGTACCCGTACCCATTACCATTGACCTAAATTGAAAAAAAAATAAAATAAAAAAATTTCTCTCGCGTATTTTTAATGCATTTTTACATTTTTCTATGCGCGTTTTATGTAAATTTTTTTTATAAACTTTTATTTGCCTTCAATTCAAATGATAATTTTTTTTTTTTATTTTTGATTGTTAATTAAATTGTTTGTTCGCCACCCCGGTTTAAGGTTTATGCTGTAAACGAAAATAATATATTGATTGTTGTTCGGTTTAAGAAAGCGAAAGAGGTGAGGCGTTTTTTTTTTTTTTTTTTGATTCTAATGTAAATTCGCGAATTAACTTCTTCTTCTTTTTTTTTCTTTTTTTAACCGTTTATAACGTCGTAATATTATAACAGAAAATGTATCAATAACAACGGATCGTTATAAAATTCCAATGATTCCAATTGATTATTAACAAATGAAATTAAAAAGATTAGAAAATTGGGAATTAACTTACAATTGGAAAGGTAGAAAATTTATTGATCCAAATTATTTGCATAATGAATGTTGTTGTTGCCATTTAAAAATAAAAAAAAAAGTAAAACCCCGTAGTAAAAAATCACTACTCTGCCTTTTCAACGTTTATAACAAAGAAACATTTTTTTATCCATCTCTATTGATCCGTGTATCATTCGTATTACCCCTTTCTCTATCCACCCCAATTATGTTTGCATGTTATTATTGCTACCGGTTGTTATTGTTACATATTTCCACCATTTCATCTGTCTTGCATTTATGCATTTAAAATTCATTTGATAAACACCCAGACGAGACAGCATATGCATACCCAACATGTCTTGGTTGATTTTTAAATGGCAAACAAATAAATATTTTTGTTGCAAAAACACAATTTACCTGATATATGCCCCGTTACAACCATCAGTTATGTTTATTTATTTCTATTTAATGTTTAACCCCCAATCGTTGATTTTTAAAAAAAACATAAAAAACGTAATGGTAATATACTCTGTGCGCATAAAAATTCATTTAATTTTTTATTGATGCAATTCATATGGTAATTTAGCATGAAAAATGATTTTGTTAAAAATGGGATTACATGTTTTATGTTGTTGTTGTTGTTGGAATTAACATCTCAATCGTTGTTGTTCTTGTTGTTATAAAATATGGGTAACGGGCCTTATACTTACTTCTTACATACCGTGTGATTAAATTTTTTTATTTTCTTTTTTTCAAACAAATTGATTGAGAAATTACTACACAATGCGGTTGTTATGGGTGCACAATGCAAATTTAAGGACTAAAATAAAGATTTTTCCAATAGCCAAATCGTCTTATATCACCCGATACATTGTTGAAACGTCGTAAGGGTAATTGCTTTGAAATGGCAACGTTACTGTGCAGCTTATTGACTGGTGCCGGTTTTGCTGCGTGCGTTGTATCCGGATATGCTAATAGGGAAGTAACACTTAATGATCAACAGAGAATTACCTGTCCGCATATACCACAACCGGAGGAGGTGAGTTTTACTCCCTTGCACCGCAAATGAGTAATTAACTAATATTGTAGTAACCGTTTAGGAAGTACCGGAACCACCAAAGGAAAAATGTAAATATGCATTAAGAGATGCACCGGATTTGCGTAGTCAATTCTTGTTGGAAGTTGAGAAGGGTGAGGAAGAGAAAAGACTTCGGGAATTAGAAAAAATTGAGGAAGAACGTGTGTTGCAACGGGAACAGGAGGAAAAATTACCCGCTGATCCGTATGAGGGTCGTCGTGTTCATAGTTGGGTAGTTCTTATTGAGCATGCACCATGGTGTTACAGACCAGGTGAACGACCAGATTCAAATGTTGAAGAACCGGAAATAATCGAACCAACCGCATTTTTCATTGAGCCATCAACTGGATTTCGGCATGATGTGGACACACCGAATTACTTTGCCATTGAAAGTATTTGGAATCAGCACAATTATTATGTGAATCGTCAGGAGCCACTGACGAATATCGCTGGTATGCGATGGGACTTGGGACGCACAGAAGACTGGGAACATTTATTAGTTGCTGAACCATATGAATTACGTAAAGAGCGTCCCCTATCCGCTGACATTGAATGTCTCTCATTTGAGGAAGAACTTTCCAAGGAAAAACATCTAGATATGCCATTCTCATGGGTAATCAAATTAAACATTGAACTTCCAGGTGAGCATTTTATGTCTGACGACAAATTATTACCAAAATTAATTCGCCGACAATAAAACACAATTTTTTGTTGTTGTTACAGATTATGAGGAACGCTATCCGAACGGTGAAAAGTCTATATTCTACAAACGAGCAGTTTATGAAAGATTTGCTCCTTATCATAAAGAGGATGGTAATAAAAAAAAATACATTAATTTATGTCTATAAAAAAAGCAGACGGTTTTTGTATTATTTTTCATCTGTTTAACGGGCGGCCAGCCAGCCAGCCAGCCAGTCATCCAGTCATGCAGCCAGTTATGCTTTTATTATTTTAAAGGTTATTTTGCCTTTTTATTAAGACGAAAATACACTGGTTTTTGGTTGTTACTGTTGCTGGTGGTGTTTCTGTTATTAATATTAAGACTATTGTTGTTGTTACCGTCGTAAAAATGAAATAAATAAAATAATAATAATCTAATATATAAAACTGAAGTTGTATAATTTTTTACGCCAATTTGTAGACTACTTATTTACTTTACTTTACTTTACTCATTCTTTGTATGGCACTAAATTTAAAGTGCTATTCACAATACGATCTGCATTATCCAAAAAAAAAAATCAATTAAATTGATAAAGATATGATAATGCAGATCGTATTGTGAATGGTACCGACGGTATTTAACGATCTGCAATATCTTAAAAAATTAAAAAAAAACAAATGAATGTGATATGATAATGCAGATCCTCAAATTTTTAGGTACCATTCACAATACGATCTGCATTATCATGTCAATAATAAATTAGTTGGATAATGCAGATCGTATTGTGAATGGTACCTAATAAATTTAACGATCTGCATTATCAAAAAAATTAAAAAAAAACAAATGAATGTGCTATGATAATGCAGATCCTCAAATTTCATAGGTACCATTCACAATACGATCTGCATTATCATGTCAATAATAAATTAGTTGGATAATGCAGATCGTATTGTGAATGGTACCTAAAAAATTTAACGATCTGCATTATCATAGCACATTCATTTGTTTTTTTTTAATTTTTTCGATAATGCAGATCGTTAAATTTTTTAGGTACCATTCACAATACGATCTGCATTATCCACATAAATCCTAGAAAAAAATAATAGTGTTGATAATGCAGATCGTATTGTGAATTGTTCTTTAAATTTATTTCTGTAATATATGTACTTCTGTTGTAATCAAATAAAAACACACAGCCAAACAGATAGACTAGGTTATAGCGATAGAGAGTTAACAGTTGCGAAAAAAGCATAAAAATGTGTGATGTAAAAATCGCACCATAGCGATATTTCTCATCATACCCATAGTTGAGCGGCAATGTTAGAATATTTTCATTTTTATAGGTCTCATGAAACGTTTAACATTATACGACACATTAGATTATGAAGATGCTCTAATAAGATGGGAGTGGTATGAGAATCGTCAGGATTTCTTAAACATGATTAAAATTGATTTTAAAACCAAGTTAACGGTGGAAAATTTCCATAAAGGACGTCCAGATTCATTAAAAGGTTTTTCATCAGCATTTAATTTAATTTCACCATGGATAATAAAGCCTTTTTTTCTTTTTTTTTGTTAAATTTATTAGTTTTTACACATAATGTGGATCCAGATGATGATATTATTTTTGAATTTGATTCAAGGCCGAGATTTGATTCATTAAATAAAATCATAATTAATCCAAATTATGTTAAAGAATATTATGATAAACGTGCTGATTTGTAAATATGTTTATTTATTTCTATATTTAATTATTTTTGCTTTATTTAAATTATTAATTAATTTTTCAGATTGCACTACCGTGAATATACATTAAAATTAAGTGATCAAATATTATTATTTCCGGTTGTAACGGTAAGTGTGATTTTTTTTTTTAATTTTAACATCATGTTATGACATCTAGAGTTTCATAATAAAACTAAAAATATTATATCTTGGATAACTTGGATAAAATATTAATATTAGTGACATCTAGTTTATTATTATGTTACTTACTACTGTTATTATTAATTTTATGTATATTTTTTTTTTTTTTATTCATTGCAACAGGAAATTAAAGAATTGTTTTATCGTAATAGAAATAAAGCGGCTGATAATGATATCGCAATACGTCATTTCTTATTAAAAAAGAATAAAATCTTTTTACAATTCCATTATAATGATGATTATATAACGGCATCAACATGTATCTTTATAAAACCACCAAAACCAGATTACGGTGAAGAAATTATATTTAATCCAGAAGATATATCCGGTTATACTGTAAATAGAATTTAATTTAATTTAATTTAATTTATTGTTTAATGATTTATCATCTTATTTTATGATAAAAGGCAAATCCAACAAAACCGCCCACAAAAACGGTGGATCTTTATTTATTATTATTGGAGCAATTGGATGAGGAGAATAGACAAAAGAAATTATTTGAAAAGGAATGGACGTACATAAAAGATTTGATGGAATTACGTGGCAGACAGATAAGAAGTCCACAGTTAAATTTCAGTGTTTATGATCCGTTACGGAATAGTCTGGCACGTCAATTACGTTTAGAAAAGGTGCGAAGATGATTTCACCTTTAATTGTGAGCAAATAAAAAATGTTTTTCTTGGAAATTTTTTAGTTTGAGGAGACTCAGGCTCACGCTGAATTGGCAAAATCACAGCATGCCGACTTTTTGGCACCGTATTTAATTAAATTTGATTATCTTGGAAACGGTGGCCTGATGGCCGCTGAGGCATGTCTAGAAGATTTGAAATCATTTTACTTGGATATGCTGAATGAGCTACAAAGGCGTTACGATGAGGTTTGCGATTTAATTGATTTCGCAAAGAATCTTTTTATTAAATTTTTTTAATTCATTTTTAAAGCTATCATCAGAGTCCAAAGCGATTAAGAAATTCATATTGAAGTTTCAAGATCAATTTGATGATTTTAATTATGAACGATTAATACAACAGGGGTAAGTTCTATTAGTTTTCTATTCTATTCCATGATCCTTGTCTAAAATGCAACAAAATTTATTTAAATTATTTACCATTATTTACGAAATCGTACATTACCTTGGGAATCCTGTGAACCTTGTAATTCTAATGAACTCTTTGATTCACCTTTCATAAGAATTATGGTTTCTACAACTGTTTACTGGTTTACAGGTGATATCTTATTACAGAACTCCAGATTAATTTCACAAACAATAAAAATACACAGCATTTATTGTTTATCCTTTTCGCAATTCATTTCCATTGTATAAACATTTCTAATTGCACTAAAAGAGCCTCTTCTTATGACTTCTAACGCATAATGTGCATTGGTTCCTTTAAATGTTATTCCTTAAGATCCGGTTATCCTATCCTAGATTTCTATTCAGACTGAAGAGAAAACAAAAATGAAGAAAACCCCGAGAATGATTAATTAATTGTTTTATTCGTTTTAGTGAGGAAATTGAACGTAACAAACGTATCGTCCAGGAGCGTTTAATGAATGTGAAACAACAGTCACAGGAGAAATATGACGCATTAAAATTGTCTATAGAAAATGATGAACGAATTAGAATTTAATGGATGGGTGGTCCAACAATCACATGGAATTAAGAATTTTATGTTTTTTTTTGGAAAATGTTTATTTCTTTTTTATTTTATTTATTTATTTTTTTAAAATATGTTTTTTATTTTTTATTTTTATAATTAGTTAATTAATTTTATTAATTGGAAATTATAATTAATAATTAATAATAATTAATAATAATAATAATTTTCTTTATTTATTTTTGGTTTTTTTTTTTTTTTTTACTTACTTACATTAGTTTTTTTTTTTTTTTTTTTGTTTTTTATATAAGGTTTATGTTTATGTGTATGTACGAATGTGTATGTATGTATATTATTTATTTATTGGTTTAATTTAATTTTAATTAATTAATTTAATTTTTTATAATATATGAAATCACATGGTGGTATTTATAAACAAATTTTTCTTTTTTTCTTTTCTTTTTACCATTTTAATTCTTTTTTTTTTTCGTTTTAATTAATTAATTTATTTATTAATTAATTAATTAATTAATTAACAAAATAGCTAAATTTATTATTAGTATAAAAATAAAACAGAATAAAAACAAAAATCTTAATTAATTTAGAGTTTTTTTTTTTTTTAAATATTTAATTTTATTTATTAACCCTTTGTGTGGGGTTTATGGTGGTAACTGATAGACTTTTTATTTATTTATCTGTTACTAGAAACGCTTTAGAGATAATGTTATGTCGTACGGTTTTTACTATAGCCTACGGATAACCGATGACGGTTTTTTGTTGCGTTTTGCTTTCTAAATTCCTCCACAAAAAGGGTTAAACGTTTGCGTTTTTTTCATTTTTCTTTTTTTCTTTAATTCAATTTAAAATTATAAAAAAAAATAAAATAAATATTTTAAATAGACTAAGACGATCGAGTTTTTCTTATGTTTAAATATTTTTTTAGGGAATTTATTTATTTATTATTTTTTTTTTGTGGCAAAGAGCAGCACAGTGTGGTTGTTTTTTATTAATTTAATTAATTTAATTATTTTTGGTATTTAGTGTCTTAATAATTAGCACCATCATATGAAGATTTAAATATTTATTCAGTGTTTTTATAATTGGATGGTTTTTCGACTCTACTTATCCCGAATATAATTAATAAAGAAAAATAAAAATTTAATTTAAAATCCGCCGAAATTTATACTGTACAGTGTTAGTTTTTATTATAAAAGCGAAAGTCGTCACTTTGTAACAAATATTTAAAAAAAAATTGGCTTTGTTGTGCTTTTTTAAATTTGTGATTTTTAATTATAAATCCCTTCCAAACCCAGATAATACTATTATTACCCGGACTATGTTCTATTCCATAGTTGATTCCTAATTTTTTCAAAAACATGAACAAAATAAACCAAATTCAAACGTTTTTTTTAAAGTCGCGCATTCAATTTTATTAATTAAACTTAATTAAAAATTTACATTCTACGTTAATTAAATTAATTGGTTTGATCTAACTATAACACATATTACACACACACACATAATACACTCAAATAAATGTTTTTTTCGGTAAACTATAGGATTTTAAGGGCAATTCTACCTTCCGTTAATTCACTAACGGCTGGTGCCTTTAAACATTTAGAACGTCAGTAAGAAATCGCATACAGACAAAAATGCTTTTGGAAATTATGACCTAGACGACAAGGTGTATTATCGACAATCCCTGTAAACCAAGGAAATTCATCTTATCGTTTCTCGGCATGTATCTTTGAAATAAACTACATAAAAGTGCGATAAAATGAAAGTTTTATTAAGAATTGGCTTTAGGAATATTTTATCCGGATTAAAGTTTAATCGAGAACAAAGGAATTTAGTTGTAAACTGATGAAAAGTACTTGAATCACTAAAGAATGGAGTTTTAGGAATATTTTTTCGCAGGAATGAAAACCAATCCGGAATGAGTACAATTGTTGTTTGGAATATGACACATATTTCGTTATGGGAACTAATTAATAAGCTACGATGAATTTACTATCCATTACCCACAATTACCTACAAAAACCTACTTCAATAATATTCACCAAAAAATAAATAAAATCACGTATTTATGGAATTTTTTGTAAAAATATCGAGACTATTTCATGTTTTTAAATCAATGAACAAAATTTCTTTATTAATTAAATTCTCATATTGATTGTCTGAATTCTAGGGCAATAATGCGTCAATTGTCAAAAAACTGATTAGAATTTGAGGTTTAAAATAAAAATAAAAAAAATTTGGAGTTTTTTTAACGTTTGTAGCCTTTGTAAAATTTTATTCACCCACAAATCCACCCTTATTTTTTTTTGTTGCCTTTTCTATTGCCGTTTTATTAAATAAAAAAAAATCAAAATCAAAAACCCGTTTTATTCCCGTGCATTAATTTTGTTTGTTGTTTGGTTGGGGTTTGTTTGTAAAATTTTATTCACATTTTCAATCAATTTATTATTATCGATATCGATAAAATGATAAAATTTAATAAAAACCCAGAAAGATTATTGCTAAACACTGTTCAAACCTTTTTACATCAGGAGATACAAGGAGAAAATATTATTTGATGGATTTTGATTAATTTTTGTTGTTTTGCTGTGTGTGGAGATATATTTTGAGATAACAATTCGGTTAATTGAGGGATGAATATTACGGATTTATATATTGGTTGTCGATTTATTAATTTTTAATTATTAGAATCCAAAATTCTTGAGAAATGATAGAAGAAATTGTTTTTTGCGTGAAATATTTGCGGTTTCTTAATTGTTGCGATAAGTTTAACGCTTTCACTTAAAACAACCATTTAAGGATGGATCTAGAACCGATACCAAGTGTTTTTATATAAAATTATCAATTGAATCTGGTAGGGCATGTGTTAGAAAGAGCTAATTAATCCCCTAAAATAATAAAAACCCGATAAATATGTTAAGAATCGTACCCACAGTATCGTTAAAACAAAAACAAACTAAATTAATTCAGAAATTTGATTCAATATGTCCCAATTAACAGTCATCCACTGTTGTTTAATACAATCAAAAGCACTAAATTCATAACACCAATTAAAATGTGTTCATCATTCAAATTTGTAAATTTTATTTCCCCATTTATTTTACATCCGAATTTGAGTAATCTAATTGCTTAACTTTTCTCCTTTCTTTTTTTTTTATTTTATTTTAGTTTCTGTTTTTGTTTTTGTTCAGTTTTGTTTTGTTTCTGTTTTTGTTTTCTATTTGCTTTAGCGAAACTTTATCTGTCAAAGTTCTGTTCTGTTCTGTTTTTTGTTGTTCTTATTGTTGCTGTTGTTCCGTATACTGTTTATTGTTGCAGGCATTCACATTCGGTTCATATTTAGTTTCCCAATATTTAACAAAACATAATAATAATAATAAAAATATTTTCACATGTATTTGTGTAGTTCGTTGTTGGTGTTTGCATTAAAAAAAAAATAAAAAAAGCCGAAAAAAGTAGCAAAACCTAATTAAAATTATTTGTTTAAAAGTTATGAACTCTTTCTGCATGAATATGTGTGCGGTAAATTGTTTCAATTAAACTTTTTTTTTTTTTAATATTATTATTAAATAATAATCAAAAAATAAAAAAAAAAAAACCTTAAAAATTTATTTTTAATTAACTTAATTTTAATTAAATGTTTAAACTGTGTAAAAGTAAAAGTAAAAGTAAAAAAACTCTGTTTTCTCAACGAATTTATGACTTTTCTATTGAAACATGATGCAGTTAGCTTTAAAAAGCTTTTGTAATGTTATTTACACAGGAACAACGTGTTATTAGTTATTCTATAGAAAAAATAATTAATTAATTTTGTTTTATTTAATTAGATAATAAATAAATTGATTAAACTGTGAAAAATTACGTTTTTAATGGATTTGACTAGACCGAGACACAGGGTTTTATTTAATGTTTCAACCTTTGTAACTGACTTAACTTATAATAATTACCTCGTAATTCTTAATCTTTGAACAATCTGGCTTAACTAACCGGATGGAGATTTTTCCTATTCAAAACAGGTTTCCCGATTAGACAAGTATACTCGAAACATCTCTGGAACTAATTACAACCGAACGGATTATTAAATTTAACAAAAATTAATAAGTCGAATGTCTCAGTTATGTTCCGGAATCATTTAGAAAACACTGCACAAACTTGAAATAATTTAACTATTTACGCGAATAACTAATTTAAAATTAATTAAAAATTTTAATTTACTTTTTCGCAACGTTCTATTGTCAATTGATTAGCATATGTCAGACCACGTTTCTGATTAAAAAGAAAATAAATGTTTTGTAGTTTAAACGACGTTTTTTTTTTTTTTTTAATATATTATGTGTGTGTATGTCTGCTTGTTTATTTATGTTTTATAACACGTGATGACTGTAATTTAATTAAATAAAATTAAATAAATAATTATTTATGACAATCACAGGTGAACTTTTTTTTTTTTTAATGTTATGAACAATGGAGTTTACTATATGGGAATTTTTTTTAATATGTTTGTTCATTTGTTCAGTTGATTCTTTTTTTTAATGTGTTTATACCAGCACTGTGATTGGTTGCGATTAAAATTTGATGATAATGCAGTTTATATAACGTGTTATTTATTTATCGGGTTGCTATGGTGATAATTTCAATGAGAAAAATTGTGTTTTTTTTTTTTTTTAATTTTATTTTGATTGCATCAGTGTCTTTTTACGTTAATTATATAAAACTGCATCATTAATTTATAATCGCACCCTGTATTTGCTACATAAGATTTCTTTTTTTTTTATTGATTGTTGTTATTAATTTTCTTTTACTATTAATTATTAATTATTATTTTATCAATTAATTAATTAATCAATTAATTTAATTTAAATAAGTTAGACTTAAGTGTTAATATGGTATAAAATTGTAGCTATATAGTTTTTTTTTTTTTAATTTTTAATCTTTTGTGTTTATTTTAATTATTATTATTGATTAATTAATTAATAGATAAAAAAAAAAAGGAAAAGAAAAAATTAACTTAATTAAAATTAACATTTTTGTTTTTTTCTTATAATCAGTTGATAAAATACGACAACGGATATCCTTATAAATATAATTTAAACTAAATATACAACAGCAACACAATAAATAATAATTAAATAATTAACAGAAAAATCAAAAAGATAAAATTAAACAATTAATTGTTTTAGTTGATTAATTAATTAATTAATTAAATTTAAATTATTGATTTTGCTTTTTTTTTCTGTTCATGATATATGAATTAGTTTTTTTTTTTTTTTTTTTTATATATATACAAATTATTAATTAATTATTATTATCAGTTAATTACATTTTTTTTTATTTTTTTAATTAATAATTATTTTATTTAAATATATAAATAGGGATTTTTTATTTTATTTTTTTTTTCTACGCACGATGATTTTTTTTTTGTTTTTAATTAATTAAATAATTAATTAATTAATTAATTTAATAATAATAATAAAGTAATATAATTATTTATATATATATATGTGTTAATAGCTAATTGATAGGGAACCCATTTGCCCTATACAACGTCCTTCATCGTCAAATGTTGCTAATGTTAAACGTGATAATTTGTTACTAAGTACACCATTGCCACTATTTTGTATTGGATTTGGTTCTAAAAATAAAATAAAATTAAAATTAAATAAATAAATAATAAAGCGCATATCAATAATCCACAAAAAATTAATCCACAATTAATTAACAAGTTATAAGAAACGAGATAAATAAATAAATATAAAAACCTAAAAATTCACCTTCATGGAAATTATTTTCCGTTTGTTGACCATCAACGATACCTTCACGTCTTCGTTGCATCTGCTCAGCAAAATATGATATTAAGGCATCCATCATAGCTGCTTGTCGCGAGAATATTTGCATTAATTTTGTAACACCGATACCATTATCAACAGCGTCAAACTGTATAGAAAACAAATTTAGTTAATATGTTTGGAGAGCATATACAGCGAGAATTGAACGCAGTAACAGACCTGAATAAAAATACAAGGCAAACAGTCGGGATCATCAGCTGAACTTGGTTTAGCATAATCCCAGGATAATTCTTCGTATCGTAAACCCAGCAGTAAGGTCTGTAAGAAACAATAAAATCGAAATTAACTTAGAAATATATGGGGATATGGGGATAATTATACGTACACTTTCGACATGATCGATGACAAAAACACCTTTCTCATTTATTGCTATCAATACAGAAATATCTTTTTGATGAACTAAACTCATAAGACCTCGAACTGGTTGTTCCACTTGACCGTGGAAAAAGGCAGCACTACAAAATTAAATTTATTAAATTATCTCCCTACTTACAAATAAAAAAAACAAAAAAAAATTGGGAATAATAATTACCCGTAAAATGGAAGTGCCCAGCAAAATTCTAGATACTTCCTCATTAATTTTCTAGTTGTTGCTGTCGTCGGTACACGTTTAAATTGCTCTAATAAACGTACTTCGGCTGATGTTTTTCTACTAACCGGAAGCCATGACCAGCTACTATTTTTTGCTACATGTTGTGGTAAAAATCTTGTTTGATTTTCCCTTTTAAAAAATTGGAATTTAGGATTAAATAATGAATTGTTTTAATAATTTTTTTATATGCTTACCGAAAAAAACTTATACTATGTGTGTGTGTATTATATGGTCCTAACTCAATACGTGCCTGTATACCACCGAGCATTATTGAATGGGCTGGTTCCATTACGTAACGTCCAGTTAGTACATTATGCCTAGCTTCTTCATATAATAATTCCAGTATTCGTGGGTCTCTAATTGTTTTGAACAAACAAACAAAAATTAATGAATGGATTAATTAATTAACGATAAACGATAAACGTACTTAATTTTCTCTTCATCCTTTTTTGAAAAAAATACATTACGCCTCAGCGTTACCATTGGGTCATCATATTTTTTCTCAATTTCATTTGCATGACTATATTTATCTAATAACTTATTCCATGCGATACGGACAGCATATGGTCGATGATGCGGTTTTAATTGTATTTCTGCAAGATAACATGAATTTTATTTTGTTTGTCTAAAAATAATAAAACAGTGAAACCAACCTAATAACGAGCTGGCCATCCATAAACCAAATATACTTTGTGCTAATAATTTATTAGCAATATTTAATTCTTCACAGCCTAAGGCTGCGGCTAACATTACTTGAGCTGGACACTGGGCTGTACCTTCAATTTCCATATGTACAGCAATACGTGACATTAAATAAACACAAGTTGGTATCACCTGTAATATATAGGGTTGGGAAGATTTTTTATTATCATTATTATTATTATTATTATTTAATTAATTAAGAAACAAAAATAAATTTTCTTTTCGATTTTTTTTTTTATAATTACATTTTGTAACGGCCTTGGTATAGACGTTGAATTGTTATTACTACTTCCACTCGCTTGATTATTATTATTATTATTTATATTATTATTATTATTATTTATATTTATATTACTATTATTATTATTATTATTATTATTATTACAATTAACATTACTATTACCGGATGTATAATTGGTTGATGTTGTTGCCGATACTGATGCTGATGCTGCTGTTGATGATGATGTTGATGATAACGATGCACTATAATTATTTGATATACTTGATGCTTGTTGTATTTCCGGATTATTATTATTATTATTACTATTACTATTGTTATTATTATTATTATTATTATTATTATTTATATTTATATTATTACTACTATTTATTGTTGTTGATGTTGTGGTTTGTGTCGTTACTTGTTGCTGATAATTTGTACTTGTACTTGGCGCTAAAAAATGACAAAACAAAAAAAGGTTTAATTAAAATTACAAGAAAATTGATTTTTTTTAAATTTTTTATTATAATCGTATTATGTATCCGGAATTCTGGTCATTTACTTAGATTATTAATTCTGTATTAATAATCAAACAAAAGAGAGAAAATTAAATAAATATTTACGTGAAATTTACTGAGGGAAATCCCCTTAAAAAAAAAAAAGCACACACTGGATGAGAAAATCATAAAAGCGAATAATTTGGTTTTATTTATCTGCATCCTGTTCATTTACAAACAAAGTTTTCTTACTAATTAACAAAAAAAAATTAACAAAGGGAATGATAACAAGTGTTAATTGGTCATGCACCTTGTACCTTATCTAATGAAATAAAATTGAAAAATATTTTGGCGACGATTAACAGTAGAACCCTGCGAAATTTATAGCGAAACAATTAACTGAAATGTGAAGGATCACCGTAGTCGTAGGCGACTTAAGAAAATCTTGGATTGGAGATGGATTTTGATTTTTAATTAACGCTATAAGCAGCTACAACGAGCTTATCCACTTTAAACAACAACAAAAAAAAAAAAATAGGACAAAGCAAAATACGTTAATAACACGACATAATAACTCAAATTATCCTCTCTAAAATGTAACGAGAAAATCCTATCTAATTTCCGGAGTAGTTACTTTAATTTTTTTTTTTTTCACCACAATAATATAAAGATATTAAACGGATGCTGTTGCTGCTACTGCTGTTGCTGTTCAGATATCAGGTTCAGAATTTCTTTTTTATTTTATCTTCATTAATAACACAATAAAAAAAAAAACTATTTTTATACCCAGCTACACACACATATAGTAAAAAAAACAAACAACAAATTGTGAAACTTTTAAATTAGTTGAATGAAATTATTTCTGGTCTTATGATGATGAGATGATGATGATGATGCAGTAATTGCTCAAAGTCAAGTAGTAACAACAACTGAAAATCATAATAAAGTTTTGTTCGGTTCTATGCGGTAATATTACTAGGCCATGTGTACTAAGCATCATATGTTCATCATTTATCTTCATTAAATGTTTGGGTGACGATTTGGGTAAAGATGCAAACCAAAAATTCAACCCACCCACAAAAATAAATATTTGCGAACGAAAAAAAGAAAAAGAAAAGACAGATCGCCTTTGTCTGAACAGGAAGAGAGACGACATCGCAATAAATTGATGAAAAATTTAAAGAAAAAAACGAAAATGATTCTTTGTTTACATTTCGCGTGTATTTAACGATAGAAAACAAAACACCATTTATTCAGGAAAATTTAATGCCTCTCTAATTAAATTAAAAGAACAAAAAAAAAAAAAAAAAAAAATCATTAAAAATTGGGAGGAGTAAGAGGATTATTATCCACAATAGAACTCAACTAATAATGTATCAAATGTGATATTTACAAAGTGTGACTAAGTTTCCTTTTTAATAATTTAAAAAATTCAAGGATAAATAAAATATTTCTTATGCAACATAAAAAATAAGCCAAGGACACAACACGAAATATTTATTTAAATTTATCTCGCATTCTCACTGTTTCTGTAACATAAAGCGGCTTAACAAACAGCTGTAATTTCGTAGTTAAGTACTCTGTTTATCTAAACAAAACTAGTTAAGTATTCATGATTTTTAGTCTTACTTTAGGCTAACTGACTTAAAGCAAAAAGAAAAACAATTTTGATATAAGGACTTGAATAAACTATTCAATTTTGGTAGAGTTTTATTAAATTATTATTGTAGTTTCTAAGGAGTTTTTTTCTAATCCTAATAATTTGCTAGATACATCAAAAGCATCCACAAACATTACCTGATATTTGTTTATAGAAACAAGACAGCATAGAAATAGTTTTTTTTTTCTTTCTTTTTCTTTAATTGATTAAAATTCACTTAGTTTTCGTAGAGACTGATAACAGAATAATCAATATTGATTACAATACAATAAATAAAAATAAATATTTTATCAACAATTTCAGATGTTTTTAATTAATAATTTTTATTTTTACCTGTTTATTATTTTGTTTCATTCAAAATTAAATTAAATTATTTATTTATATACAATTTTATATACACATAGTGACAATGTATATGAAAAACATAATCTATATCCGTTTTTAATTATTATTATTATTATTATTATTATTATTATTATTATTATTACTCTTGTCTCACTTTATTATAGTTTTTGTTAATAATTTTCGGCTATAGCATAAAAGTTTTTTTTTTTTTTATTTATTATTTAATTAAATATAGTTTAGCCTGCAGTAACTAATTCGCAACAATAAAAAAACATTGCTTGAAATTATTAAAATTATTAATTGAGAAACATCAATCGCGTATTTTAAACATACATATTTTTTTTTCCACCAATCATTTAGCTAATTATTTATTTAGTGATTAAAGATAATAAATAAAATTGAAAATAATATTAGGTAATACGAAGATTCATAGTAGCTTGACTAAAGAAATGTCGGAATAACAAAAATCCAATTTGATTGTTAGAGATGGTGGTGGTGGGCGGCTATATAAGTAATACCATAGCTGTGTCTCCAGTGACATATAACGTGATTCGTATTCAATCGACAAACGAATAACGTAAAGTAGATATGCAGAAAAAAAGTATAAAAACCTCTCAAAACGGCTTAATATCATAACAATTTGTTAAAGTTGTCATGAAACTTCTATGAAAGGATTGATCCATTGATGCGTCTAGAAAATTGTTGTAAATAAATTTCAAACCGACGATTTCTGTGTTTCTAATTCCACCACATTTAACAAATATCCCTAAAAATTTAATTAAATTAGCAAAAAAAAAAAAAAAAGTACTTATGTAAATTTAAGTTAACATGATTAAAGTACACGAATCACGAATTTTTATTGTTTTATTTATGATAAGCTTTAGTTCAGGTGTGATAAGTAAATGTGGGTGGTAGACAGTCTATGGGTCTATCTATCAATAATGAGTTAATTAATTAAATAACGTGTTGTATGATAAACGATATTCGAAGTGTTAAAAATGTTATTCACGTGGCTGGCTAATGTTTTATAAAATTCTATTAACTCCGGAATTTAGAATACTTTGAATCAGCTTGAATTTCCGGGTGAGATCTCACCAATAAATATCTTGTAACAAATTCACTGATTACTTTTTGTTTATCACAAAATAAATACTTCAGAATGGATACTTGATTTCTAGTTAAGTCATACGTTCTACGCGTGTACATTGAGGTTCAAACACCTAAATTAAAGGAAAAACATAACAAAAAAAACTAATTTATGTTGATTAGATTTTCCTTTCTCTAGGTTTAATCAAACAACAAAAAAAAAAAAACATTTTTAACAGAATTTCTCGCCATTCTTGGATGTATTAGAAAAGTTGATTAAAAACTTTATCATAATTAGTGATTATAACACTAAAAACAAAATAATGACTTAATGGGAGAAAGTAGTAAACTAAAGTAATTACAACGCGGGTTAATAATTATAATAAACATTTTAAAGCTTAATTTTTGTTTAATTAATTCAAGAATTGTGGGATTTTTTTTTTTTACATAAATTTGACGGAGGGGATTTTTTATTTTTTCTTGTTGTTTGTTTTACATAATTTAATCTTTAATGATTAATAATAAACAACAAGAAATTTTTATTTATTTTTGTTTAAATAAAAATGCAACGCTTTCATTATCATTATCAGCGTTAAAAAAAAAAAAATAAATTAAATAAAAATACCGACGAACGCTACAGTACAACCTCTAATTGCACGGAAATATTACTTAAAAGTTTTTTTTGTTTGTTGATTTATTTGTATTCGGGGAAGAGGAATAAACCTGAATTTCCACTCACAAAAAAAAAAAAAAAAAAAAAAAAAACTGTTGGTAAAGATTTATGTTAAATCTGATCACCTTGATGGTTTGGTTTGGTTTTATTTTTACCAAGAAACCTTGTCTCTTAAGGGATTATTTCAGGAACAAGAACAACAACAACAAAAATACAGAGAATAACACCCACGAGAGTTGCACAAAAACATTGGCCAAAAAAAAAAAAAAAAAATGCTGTCAACAGATATGAAAAAAGAAAAAAAAAAAGTGCTAA
Source organism: Ptychoptera albimana (assembly GCA_961205885.1). NCBI lineage: Eukaryota > Metazoa > Arthropoda > Insecta > Diptera > Ptychopteridae > Ptychoptera > Ptychoptera albimana. The sequence continues at coordinate 1,380,385 of OY540805.1, read as the reverse complement.
CCAAAGCAGGGTATTTATGTACGTGTTATAACCAGATCCGCGTATACCCAAAGTACCTGAACTGTGGTTAATATTTTTCCAATTTTAATTGCTCTGTAACTCGCATTTACCGTGTATTGAAATAAACAAAAATTGAGTGAATATTATTGTTGTAAAGTCATGTAAACAAATAATTAAAATGAGTAAACTAAGCTAAGTGTTAATAAAGTGTGCGAAAGAGTGTAGAAAAAAAAAAGGAAAAAAAAAATAAATTATCACTAAATTCCTATACAAGCATAAAAAAAAAAAAAAATACCAAAAAATAAAATAAAATAAAATGATTAGAAAATTTCAGTTAATTAAAGTTCGTCCATCAATGTGTTTGCATTTACCATTAATTAATTAATTAATTAAATTTTCATAATATCGTCGTAATTTTAAATAAAATTATTATTAAACACTAATTATGGCCATTGATTTGTGTGTTTAAGTTTCGCGTTCGCGTTCATTTTAATTTTATTATTTTTTTCGCTGGATTTTTGCTGTTTTTTGCGTTTAATGTAATAAATAATAAATTAATTAATAATAAATAAAAAAAAATTTAAATAAACAAGTGAACAAATAAATAAATAAATTAAATTAAATTAAATAAAAATCTGTAACAAGTGAACAATCAAAACCGTGTGCAATTTGTTTGTTTAATTAAACAAAAAAAAAAAAAAATATTTTAGCAAAGTAGAAAACAATTTTTTTTTTTTTTTTAAATATATTTTTTGGCAAACAAACGGAATTAAAAAAAAAAAAAAAAATTCAAATTTTTTTAATTGAATATTAATCTGCAATTGAATTTTAATGAGTAGCAACACAAATAAAAAATTAAAAAAAACTTAAGCTTTCGCAAGTGTATGGAAATAAATAAATAAACCTGCCGTCCTGAAATTCGCGTTCTTTTAATTATGCCGATATACATATAAAAGTTAATTTGAATACAGAATTTAGAATTAAAAACGCCGTGTCGATAAGGAAGCTTAATTCTAGCTTAAGTATTTTATTCGATAAGTTTTGTATTGAATGATTGATAATAATTCAAATTTTTCTATAAACTCAAATAAAATTCCTTTAAGCATTTAATTAATTTTAAAAGTAAATTAAATTCCCAAACTATTTATTACTTGGAAAAATAATTTCTATAATTAATAATCAAACTACTAACGTACACCTGTCCAATAATCATTTTTAATGACAATAATCACACTCAGTTTTTCTAAAATATTTTAACGAATTAATTTAATTAAATTTCTATAAATTTATGATTGAAAATGGTGAAAAAAAGTTTTTTATTTACAGAATCTAAAACAGAATTCTCGGTATTATTTTGGTCAGTTCAACAAAACAAAAAAAAAAAAAAACCTTTAAGGCGTTATATCGTGACAAAACGAATAACACAAATATTAAATTAATTTCAAACATGAAAAATAAATAAGATTCGTTTACCAATGAAATGTAGGAACTTTATGATCAAGGAAATAAAACACTTAAAGACAGATTTGACGTACTTAAATGGTCCAGACATGGTCCATATAGCTGTTACTACTGTTTAATAGGAAAAACCATCTCTAAACGTCCCTATTAAGCGTTTTTTAATTAACGTTTCTTTTTACAATGCTAAAAATCTTGTTTACGTGTTTATTGATATTTTGACGCATGGATAATTTATTCTAACACAGCATGATTTCCAAAATAAATTAATTAAGTTCCTTTATCATTTTATTACATTTTTTTTTTATATTCATTATTATACGAAAAACAAAAAAACACAAAAAATAGAAAACAATTATTTTTTCCTTTTAAGTTATTTTTAGTTTATAACCGAAACAAAAAAAAAAAGAAAAAAGAAAAATTTTTCATTTCGTTTTTTAATTGAAAATTAACATTTTTTGAACATAATAAATAGAAAAAAAAAAGAAGCGAAAATAGAAATATTTTATTTCTGTTATAAACAAAGTGAAAAATGAAAAACAATTAAAAGCGTAATAATAATAATGGAAAATTCTGTTTAATAATAATAATAATACTGAATAATGATGTGGGTGGGGGATAAAGAGTAGAGAAGAAAATTAACAAATAAAGATACTCTTACCAAGTGACTTTGATTCATTTTTTCAATCAGGAGTTTTTCAGTTTCTCTAGTTAATTTTGTTTCTTTTTTTTTTAATAAATTTAATTTAATTACATTTTTTTCGCAAAGTTGTTGATTATTTTACCACTCAGTCTGTGGGTTTTATACCACCCAGCAAAATAATAAAACAAAACAAAACAAAAAAAAAAGGCTTAGTGTATTGATTGCATCTCGATTCGTTGTTATATACAATGGGGGTGGTTTTATCATTCGTTGATAGTAGAGTAAAAAAATAATTATATTTTTTTTTTTTAATTATAATTAAAAATTGATAAACTGATTTTTTTTTCGTTGTTTTTGTTGTTTTGTTTATCCCTTTTATTCAGGAAAATTTGTGTAAACATTTTCTGTGTAACAAAAAAAAAATGTTTTCTGTTAAATTTTAATTAGGAAATGATTGTGGAATCAAGTATCGGATTACTATTGCTACTTGTTTAGTTACTTTTCTGCGATTTTTAAGTAACAACTTGCGAGCAGTAACAGCAGTAGCGAATTATTCCTTTTCTAGCTTAAATTCATGTAACAAATGCTATAAGCGTTTTACCTTAATACAAACGCCTAAAGCTCACTGATTCACTATTTATTTAACTGTCTACAAATTTACTTTATTATAAACGACGCGAATATCTAATAAATAATAATTTTCTATAGATAAATCTAATGTAATCCATCTACTTCCGAAAATTTTCTAATAACGCAAACATAACCACATTTGATATTATCATGTTAATTAAATTTTCCATACAAATAATACAAAAAAAAAAAAAAACGAAAAAAAAAACAAGAAATATGGGGAAATAAAATTATTTTCCATCATATTTATTAATATATTGATGGAGATGAAGGTGTAGTTATGTAATGTAGTACACACACACACACCCACACACCAGACTTTTAGTATTAATTTCCTGTTAATTTATTCGATAAGCTTTTGTAAAAAAAAAAAAAAAAAAAAAAATTGTCGTCTACACACCAATGGAATTCCTTCTGCAACCATAATACAGTTTTTTTTTTTTTTTTTTTGTTACTATAAAATTACTTTTGTTGTTTCAAGTTTAAAAGCTTCGATCTATTTGAAAAGTTTGCCTGAAAATCTATGGTTTTTAATCATGAACAACAAGTGAATAACAATAACGAAAATATATTAAAAACAAAAACAAAAACGAAGAAGAAGAAATATTACATAAATAACAAAATCCGCGCGCTAATATTTATTTTGAAATGAAAAATAAAAATAAAAATTTTATTAATAAAACATAAAAAATTATTATTTTTGTTGTTGTTGTATAAACAAATATAGGTGTGGTTCGGATTGTGCAAAATAAAAACAAAATTGAAAAAAAAAAAAAAACGAAAACGAAAAACCAAAACAGCGACGACAAAGTAAAGTAAAATAAAAAAAAAAAACCACCACAGAAAATATAAAAATAAATAAAGAAATTCTAATCAATTATCAATTTTGTGTTTTGTTTCATTTTTTATTTGTGTGCAAATTTTGTTGTTTGCAATAATAAAAAAAAAAAAAAAAGAAAAAAAGTAATAAAGGAACAAAAATTAAATTATGTAAACAATGCAAAGGAAAACAAAAAAAAAGAAAAAAAAAAGTTTAATTTCAGATAGAAAATAATAAAAAAAAATTTTTTAATTAATCATATAAATTAAAATCAATATGCGAAAAAATTCAATCAGGTGTAAACACATCGAATTTTCGTATAAATTTTTATTCGTAAAAAATTTCATCAGTATTTCAATGATTATCGCATTTTATTGCTATCTAATCAATAAAAAAAAAACATTTATTATTTTTTTTTTTTTTAATACAATTATTATTTGTTAAAAACATTAAAATTTTTTCAAGAAATTTTAATCAAACAAATTACAAACACAGATAAACGGAATGAATGGTTGCGATATTATTTGTAGTAGTAGTCATCGGATGTCTAAATAAAATTCATTGAATAATCATTATTCGTTTGTGAGTAATTTATTTAGCTTAAAATTGCGATAAAAAAAAAAAACGTTAAGTCATCACTGTGCTACCTTGACCATTACACATTTTAATGCTCATTTGTCGTTGAAACGTTTTTTTTTTTTTTTTTTTTTTTTCTTTTTAACCAGTAAAAGTGTTAACAAGTGTAATTAGCGTAAACAAAAATTATTTTTACTAAGTGTGTAGTGATTGATTTCGGGCAACAAATTTTATTTAGTTATTTATGCGTAATCCATACGCACAGTAATTACTTGTCAAGTCAAAACAATTTTTTGAAAGTGAATTTAAAAAAGTGCGACTTATTATACAAAAAAAGTTCAAACAGCTATATAACACGTAACCTTTAAGCTTTTCAACGACCTTTTTTTTTTTGTAGAGTTTTTTACTACAATGAAATAACATCACAAAGCAACGAAAAAATGAATAAAAATTCTCCAATATTGATTAATTTAATTTAAAAAAAAAATAAAATTCATTATTAACGAAGTAATAACAACAGACCGAACGTAACAACATCAAAGCAAAAATGGAAAAATATAAATCACACAGTAAATAAGCACAAGTAAGCTATTTAAAGTATATAGGAAAGCTTAAATCAATTATTACGATACGACGAACCGTACACAAAAAAAAAAATATATTTTATTAATAAATTTAGATAAAAAATAAAAAAAAAAAAATTCTTTTATCCCTTTGCAGATAAAAAAAATTATTTTTTTTTTTTAATAATAATTTCGTCACGTTGATTGAAAATTAATCCAAATAAAAAAAGCCATGATTAAGATAAAATAATTACATTGAATGTACTGTGGGTTTTCTTCTTCTACTTTTGCTTTTTTTTTTTTTTTTTAATTTATCCGTTGATAAATAATCAGTGGAATAAAAAATATCAAAAAATCTGCACAGCCATCAATATTATATAAATGTTTGGGGAACGTACGTATTTAGGAGTGAGCTTTATTTGATCAGTGGAGAGGTTTATTTTGTGAATAATTAAGCTTTGAATTAGTCTGATTTAAATCGTTGTGCAGTGGAATTAATCAAATCAGTTGAGCAAATTATGATGAGGTTTTTAGTTTAGGAATTTATTTATAATATCCAGCCGAATATGAATGATTTTTATTGAATGGATAAAGTTTAATTAAAAAAAAAATATATATGAACCACGATCTGCGATAATCTTTAAATATATATGCAACACATGTAGCTGAACTAAAAGCTTTCTTATTCTTTACCAACCTCTCAAAAACTCATCAAAAAACTCTGATAAAATGTTAATTAAACCAATAAAGTGAATTTCAGGACGCAAAAAAAAAAGAAGTAATTTTCCCTTAGAGAAAAGGGTGCGTTTAACTGAATAACGCAACCCTTCTACTATTCAATACTTCTTAATTTTACCATTCACACACCCCCAAAACGCAGAAAACAATAGGAAAAAAAAGAAAGAAAGAAATATCGAACAGATTTCTTGCTAAACTTTTAATGATTTCAATACAAGCGCACAAGAAAACACTTTTAAAACACTTCCCTTATTTTTACTTTGTTATTAAACCTGTCTTGCCCGTCACATTTTTATTTTCCTAACCTAAATTTCTAGAAATAGTAACAAAGCAAATGTAGATACAAAAAAAAAAACAAACCCTTCTGAAAAATGTAATTTTCTCTACTTAAGCTTACGTAAAAATTAAATTAAATAATATTAAAAAAAAAAAGCTCTATTCATAATTACGGGATGAATAAAATTTTGTTTTCTTTTTTTAATGAATTAATTAACAATTATTAAATAAAATAAAAATTTGCATCAGTTTTAAAAAAAAAATATATAAAATAAAAATTTTATTTACTAAATTTTATTAATTAGTTTTTATCATTTATTTTTTTTAATTAATTATTTATTTAAAATATTCATAGAATATTCATAATCATAAATATTTAATTAAATTATTATTTAAAGGAGTTGATAACGGATTATGATATAAATAAAAATCAAATAGCATATGGACTTTTAAAAACATTTTTTAATTAAATTTTATTTTTTTTTTTAATATATTAAATGAAAAATTAACTAATTGATTAATTAATTAATTAAAACGAAAAATAAAATAAAATAACAAAGTGTAAACAAATCACCACCACCCACCCTTACTTATTTTATTACAGAGTGAATCAAACATTTAAAGAATAATTCATTAAAAATGTAAAATTAAAAAAAAAAAAGAAAAAAGTGTTAATAAAAATGTGTTATTATGAGAACAACACAAACAACAACAAACGAAAAGTGTTAAAATAATAATAATAAAAAAAAAATAAAAAAAAGTTTAATTAATTAAATAATTAATTATGTAACAGTGTGACAAATAAAAAAAAAGCTCGTAAATTTCATTAATATCAAATATAATCAACAGCACCAAAGAAAGGTGTATAAGTTGTTTTATCATTATTAGTTATATTTACTAATCTATTACGCCTCGTTATATTAACTAAATTAAAGTTATAAATTGCTATAGGAAATCAATAATAACACAGTGAAATACAGAATAAAATGTTAATAGAAAATTAATAATAATAATAATCATAATAAAAGCACTAAAAAAAACTCTTATAAATGATTTTAATAAACATTTAATAAATGATTATTCGTGCAAAACATTCTCGATAACGCATAAATTGATAACGCGATTCAGAAAAAGTAAATTTTGGAAAGGCGATAAAAAAAAACGGAACAACCAATATGACGACGCCAAGAACACCATCAGATGATACGGAGAATTTTCTCCAAAAATTAACCGATAAATTTCTTTATGATATTGAGACAACGTTAGATGGTTTGCCAACAATTGATAATGCAACGGCACTACCACCATCCGTTCAAATACAATTACGACTTTATGATATTTTCATACCATTACTTGGTGTTTTTATAATTGGATTAAATTTAGCTGTGGTCATATCCAGTGGATTAATCTTAAGAAAAGGTATTTTTTTGTTACCTATTTGTGTCGTATTTAAATCAACATACATTGCATTTACGTAAGGCGGTTAATAAAAAACAGTCTCAGGATTATATTTCTATAAATACCTATCTTACCACCATTAAAATGTGTCAACATTTTATGTTTATTAATCGGAATAGAAGCTTATTGTGTGTAAATTAAATCTGTGACCATCACCACCACCACCACCACCATCTAATATTCAGAAAGCTTACAAAATATATTTGATCAACCAATTTCTATATTTAAACCAAACCAAACAAAAACAGGTTAAGGTAGGTCTGTTCTTATCATTTCCGTTATCACGTATACTTTTTTTCTATTTTTTTTTTTTATATTGTTATCTCTTTTTGCTAATAAAAAAAATAAAAGAAAAAAGCTCTTCAAAGTGGACATTATTATTAAGTCTCGATTATATGAAACCAACAAGGCGTAAAATTTACTTCTTTAATGTTAGCTCAGCTTCAGGTACATATTGAAATAACAAAGTATGTAATGTACACAGGAGCACCATCTGTAAACCCGTGGGAGACACAATAATGTTTAAAAAAGAAACGAGAAAACGTTATCATTTACCCTCTTGTTGCAAGATTTTTTCGTTTTTTTCCTTCATTTTTTTTTTTTTAATGAAACGGATTTTATGCCTGTCTGTTAATCTTAAAACAAGAAAATAATCATAAAACCAAAGAGAGAAAACAAAGTTAATACGAGATAACACCAAAAAAAAAAAAAGAAGAAAAAACGAAGAAGAAGAACAACGATATAAATGATATAAAAACTGAGTAGAAATTGCAATGTGAGCTTATTTTAAAATAAAATTAATTCATCCAAGTTGATATAAACAAATAAACCGACATAGACCGAGATAGACCGACAACTAATCAAAGTGTAATGGAGACAAAAAAAAAAGAAAAAGCTTTGACAATGAACTAGTTAATAATTTAAATCAATTTAAAAGCATTTATAATGCAGAAAAAAGTAAAAAAAAGGAAAAAAAATTCGTCCTTTTTTTGTTCCCAGCACACTTTTTCTTTTTTTTTTGTATCTGTTTAAAAATCGTATCGCTATCATATTAGATTGAGATAAAAACAAACAAACACCGAGAAAACTAAATAAAATAATAAATGTCTCACGGGAATTAATATAGAATTTGCTGGCTCTGCCTGTTTGTTTTTTTTTCGCTACTAAAGCTTTTCTTTTATTTGACTTCTTTTTTTTTTTTGTTATCTTCTACTACTCTGGAATTTTTTTGAACTCGTTTTTCATCCATTTTTCACCCGTTTTTATGTAAAGCATCGAAAAAAAAAGAAGCTTTTTTTTCAGTTTTCTATCATATAGAAAAAAGTTTAAACTTTCATTTAGAATTAAAAAAAAAATAGACTTTTTTTTTTTTATATATATAAATATAAATTATTAACAAAATTTAAAACAATAGCACATTGTGCTGTTTGGTGAAAAGTTTTTTTTTTTGTAAGCTAGTGGCTTTTATGCAGTATTTTGTCACTTGAGGGAAATAGTTTGCTTCGTATTATTGTATATCCAGTGCCACTGATTTATTTATTTATTTATTTTGTGTTATTTTAAGAAATGTAATAATTTTCCAAAAAATTACTAAAAATAAAATAGTGCAACCATATGTATTACGCACCTGGTTTTCTAAACATCAAACAAAAACACTGTTGGTATACGTTAGCAACGAAATAATTGGCTAAATCAAACGAAGAAGAATTTCTATAATTGAATTCTATTAACTCATGAATTAAAACTATTTCATAATTATTATTATTATTATTAACACATTTATTAGACCGAGTATAATTAGTCATATATGTGTGTGTGTGTAAAGCAAAAATAAAAACAAAAAGTTTTTTTTTATTGATAACAAGACAAAGATGAAATTCTAGAAGAATTTTTTGAAAATGTTTCTCTACTTAAAATTCTATTTATACCCATAGAAAAATAGCAACAGCAACAGCAACAGCAACAACTAAATTATTTAATATGACACATAACGTATTTAAGGTAACAACGCCTACATGTTTTACCTAGAAGGTATATAATAAGATTAAACCATAACTATGTAATTTATTCGGTTATACGGTTGTTTATAGCTCTACATGGTACCTTATCTACTTGGTATTTAGAAATTAGCGTTTAATTCGTATACATACGTGTGGTGATTTTATTTTCAAAATTTTCTCTTATTTTAATCGTTTTTATTAAGTTAATGTCACATGCGCACATTTGTTTTTATAAAAAAAATGTTACCAAGTTGTACTAAAAAAAAGTATTTAAATCAAATTTCACAGCAAACACACAATGAGTTTGTGACCTGAATTCATGAATTTATTTATGTTTAAAAATGCAAAAATTAAATTTAATAATAAATAAGAATTTGTAACTACTGCACCTTGGCCGTTTCCGTATTCGTAAGATAAATATAAAAAGCATAAATGCAAAAATATACGTATAAGGCGGAGCAAAAGATTGAGAAATGTCATCAACTGCATTGGTTTGTTTTATTTTATTTTTTATTATTATACTTTTGAATTTGTGTCGAGTATATATTAGCATTGCCATTATGTGTGCTAAACTTTTTGCTGCCACTTAATATTTATTTTGTATATATATACACACACACACACACACAAAACAATTCAATTATATAGAAACAAATTTTATTGTTTCCATATATAACAAGGACTTAATTAAAAAAATAAAACTCAAGCAATAGCAGATAAAGGTTTTTTGTTGTAATTTTAACTCTAGGTACATCGTTATAATATGGTTCGGGGTGGGTACATGTAATAGAAAAACACAGAAATGTAATTTTCTAGTATTTCTCATATATTATTTCAATAGAAATAAAGTAAAGTTAATTAGTAGCAAAATTAACTATAGATAAAAGCTATAGCAAAAGCTTAAATCTGTTTACGTTTCTATTATCAAATTATCAAAGAATTATCAAAGATGAGGGAGTTTTCTTACCTGCAAAAACATTATAAAATATTTGAAAAAAAAACTTTAACAACAAATTCCCCATAATTACATCCCTTAAACTAGTTAATTATAGCATTTGACCAATAATTAAAAATTAACAGAGAAATTTTAATCGGTTTCTTATAATTCACACCCATTCTACCACCCACCCACTTCTATAGAATTCTTAGCATTTTACTTATTTGAAATAAGGATAAACCTGTGATTTATAGCGAAGTTTTGATTTTTAATTATTATTATTATTATTGAAAAACAATGTCATGCTAACTAACTACCCCATCATTATTTATAATTTTATTGTCAGTGTTATTCTTGTTTAAACATAATAAATAAATAAATAAAAAAAAAAAAAAATCACCTTGTCGTTGTTACCATTCCTAACAAACCAAACAAACTGTGCTAGCAGCAATAACCAAGATAATTCATTGAATTTCTTTTTGGTTTTTAAAAATGTTATAACGAAAATATTTTTTTTTTCTTGTTGTTTCCACCTTAAACTTTGAACTAAATACAAAAGTTCAGTATGGCATTTGTTCTGTGTGTTATGTACTGTGCTGTGCTGTGCTGTTTCTATTTTCTTCTATGATTATCGTTCGTTATTGTTGGTTAAAATTATCATAATATTATTTTCAACTTTGCTTCTTCTTTTTTTTTTTTTTCTGTTACTGTTTACGTAGTTGACTATATTAAAGAGAAAAAAAATAAAATTCTTTTTCTCTCTACCTTAATCATATTACAAGGTAATATAGCTGGGTGTTTCTATTAATATTAAAAAAAAAAAAAATAATAATAACAGTGGTGGTAGTTGGATAGTATTACCAACAAAAAAAAAATAATTTATTTATTTATAAATTCATTTCACTTAAATCTTAATTTATAATAATTTTAATGGATTAAAGAAAATTATTGTTCTGAATAGAGAAATTTAGAAAGCATTAATCATTACACGAATAAACAAAGAACAAAAAAAAAAAGGAGGAAATTGGTGTGAATACAATAATAACGTAATAAATCATAATTGCATAGTAATTAAGTGTTTAATCGTGAACAACAATTATCATATGATGCTCATTGAATTTAAATTTTCCAATAATAATAAAATAAAAAAAGGAGGAGAAAAATTGCCGTGCACTCCGTTACCCATATGTGACCCGTGTACTGCGCATAATAAATACCTAATATGCCCTCTAGCACGGATGTTAGCAGAGTATTACCAAAGTACGTTTTGTAACCCAATAGTTCCGGAGGTTACTAAAATTTACATTTTTTTTCCTCAATTTCCCTATAAAAACTTTTTACAGGTAAATCAAAAATTTAATTTGCTACAAGGAAGCTTTCTTTGTTAATTTTATTTATAAAAATTAATTGTCTTTAGCACTTGAATAACACTAATAAAATTTCCCTATAAAAATTACGATGATGAAATAATAATAAAAAAAAAAAATAATAATAATTTCTTCACAACACTTAACTTGGTAAAATGGAAGAAATTTAATAAACTCTCAGCCAAAGCAAAAAGATGAATAATTTTTATCAGGCACTTTGCCATACGAATTTTTTCATTTTTTATGTGAATGCACTTTTTACAACCAGATTGTTTTCTGGTAAAGAATAAAAGAAAATTAGCAGCAGCAAAACGAAAAAAAAAAGGTTGAAAAACTTACGAAGAATTATTATTATTTGACAGTTTACATTAGAAACTTTCCTTGGAACGATAAAAAGAATAATTTTCTCTCGTTTTTCTATTTGAATAATTTCATTTGTGCATGTAGGGCATGTGTTATTCAATTATTACAACTTGTTCACTATAATTTATATTGGATAATGTGAAAATATTTTTTTAAGCAATAATTATACTTTAGTAAAATTATTGCAACAATGTTTAAACGAATAACGTTTGTAGTTTTGTGTTAAACGGAAGTTACGTTTGTATTTTTTTACTTTAGCAACAGCATAAAAAATAATTTATTAAAACTGTGTTCTATCGCTGGTGTTCGTTTTTTTTTTTTAAAGGTAAACACAGAAAATAAAATAATTAAACAAACAGGAGAATCTAACAGGAATAAAATAGAAAAAGAAAAAGAAAAAAAATAGAATATCTCTTTATTGATTTTTCACATTTAAATAAATTGCATAAATATATGAGAGGGGTAGAAATAACCAACTAAATATGCAATTTTATCTATGATGCTTTTAATGGAAATTGATGAAAAAAAAAAAAATAAATAATATAAAATGTAACAACAATTGTGAATAAATGTTTTTATCAATTTTCTTTCAGAATTCGTTTAAAAAAAAAAAAAAAAAAAACAAAAATTATTTTTTCACCATAAATTAATTTAAATTTTTTTCTCTCTTTATTTTTTCTATCAAACTAAATGAATTGTGAACGAACGCAAAAAAAAAAAAAAAGGTCAACAACCACGAAGTACATATTTATTTTTGGGTAATGTTGCATTAGCTGATTTAGTAACAGGAATTGCTGTACTTTATGGACAATTTTATCCAAGACATCTTCGTGATGAGAACTCGTGTGCAATACAAATTGGTAAGAGAAAAGCTTTTCTTTTTTTTTTTATTTTGTTTAATTCATTTTTTTTTTGGGGGGGGCTTGTGTACAAAGCTACACAGAAAAACAGTAAAACAGTAAAACGACGACAACGACGAGAAGAGAATTTAACATTAATACAAAAGTCCCTTGATAGACAAATAAAACTAGAAGTTAGAAGAAAAAAGTTCTAACAAGATAATTTTTTTCTTTGCAGCTTTCTTTTGTATCTTTTTATTTTTTATGTATCTTAATGTTAATGTTAACGTGAGCATATATAAAGCATACATCCATCTATACAGAACTATAGCTGGATAGATAAATCAAACGAATTCTCATCTAATTTACTTTAGTTTTTCTTTAATTTTTCAGTTAAGTTAAGTTTGTTAAATTTTTTTATTTTTTTTGTACTTATTATTGTATATACTTTCCAACAACCATCGATACTCACATTTTCAACGAACAAGATCATCTCTATTACAATTCATTTTAAAAAGTTGAAAAATTTCAGATACGATTTGTTAACAAAAAAAAAAAAAAAAAAAGTATGTAGCAACAAGAAAAACTCATCGGAATTAAAGCATAAAAAGAAAGCTTTAGCACACACAAAAAAAAAAATAATAATAATAATAAATGAATAATCCTAATTACGATAAAATATACGACAAAAAAAAAAAAAGAAGCAAAACAATAAAAATGTGAATACGAGAAAAGTTGAAGCTAAGACGAAGAAGCTTAAGAAGAAAATTTAATTGAAAAAAAAGGAGAGAAATTGAATTGTTTGTGCACGAATGAAATAAAGAAAAAATAAACAAAAAAAAAAATATTTATTAAGGATCACCTGGTGATTCAATATTATCCTAAATTAATAATTTTTCTTTTATTATTATTATTATTATTGTGTATTAATGTAATAATATAACAAAACGTCTATTTTGCACCTGTTTTTATTTTTACGGTAGAGCTTTTACGTAAAAAATCAAACAACAACAACAAGAAAAGCTTCCAATAAATAAAATTTGTAGTTGTTGAAAAGAAAAACAAAAAAAAAAAAAAAAAACTAATAAACTCCACCCAATATTACCTGCAGAAAAATACGAAACTCAATGTTTGAGGAGCATGAAAAGACAAAAGACAAAAAGCAAAGTAAAAGCGAAGAAATAAAAAAAAATCAATTTTAAAGCTGAAAGTAACATTATGTGAAGCAGTTATATCCGCCACACAGAACGGAAGTACAAAGTGAATATTTACGACAAAAAAAAAATGTTTTTTTAAATTTTTTTTACTTAAAATTATCAAATTTCTTTCGTTTTTTGTCGTTATTTTTTTTTTTTTTTTTCCCTTCAATGCTTAACATTCTAACATCAGCTTTTACTAAGAGCTTTTCTTTTATTTATTTATTTTTTGTTTTTTTTTTTTTTTTTTTTCTTTCGTTGTTGCTGTTGTGGATAAAGGGAAATTTCTTTTTCATGCCCTTTGTTTTAGTTCGCCTTTCTATTTTTTTTTCTTTTTTTTTTTTTATTTCTTTAACAAATTGATGTCAAATAGTTTATTTGCAAGAAGCAAGAATTATACAAGAGTACAAGCATGAAATGAAAGAAAAAGGAAAAATAATAAATAGGAAAAGCATCAAACATTGATGACTTGTTTTAAGTTAACTTGAGGAAGAAAATTTTTTTATATTAAAACAACAAAAAAAAAAAAAAACGAAAAAGAAAAGTGGAATGAAAATTCCAAAGAAATAAACAACCCGGATATGTTTTGTAAGGATTTATTTCGTCACTTGATGTTTTTTTTTACTTTATTTTATGACCGTTATTTTTACTCTTAAACCTGTGCTACTAACCAGGCTTACTAACTAACACCACTTCGCACTGTTAAACATAAGTAGAAACAACAACGACAAAAAGAAATATTAAACAACAGTAGAGGAGGGAAAATAAGATGAAAATGAAGGAAAAGTTAAGGAAAATTAATTTACCCTTAAATGTTTTTTTATTTTTCATTTATTTACCCTCGGAAAATCTCTTGAAAACATGAAAACATGTAGTAGGTTTTCCAACCTTTACGCGAATAATTTCATTTCGTTTTTTCTTTTTCTTTTTTCGTTTTGTTAATCTCTTATCATACTTTTCTAAGAAGTTAAAGTAACAGTAAAAGAAAAACAATTGAGATAAAGAAAATAAATAATACACAAAATACAACGAGATGAAGAAAGAAATAAGAAAAAAACACAGCCAACGAGAACAACAAAAGTAACAGCAGTAATACCGCAGATGAACAAACTAAACACGTTTGACGTTTGGAATGATAAAAAGAAAAAAAAATGTTTTAAAAACGAAGCAAACAGAAAACTAAACATAAAAATGTTGAAGGAAAAGAGGCGAAAAATTAAAATCACAGAGCAACAAAAAGAAGAAAATTACAAGAAAAGTGAATGAGAGATGCTGCGGCCGTCGCCACCGCCAACAACAACAACAACTACCACAAATTTCAGTGTGTAATCAAAACCATCAAAACGTAATCAGCTAACATTTTTCCCCATATAAATGTTTTTCTAATTTTTCTATTTTTTTCTATTTTTTTTTTCTTGTTAGAGAAACTTCTTAGAAAAATTAAAATAGAATTTTTTTTTTTTCACTTATTGCAAATTTTTGTTGGTTGTTTTTTTCTTCTGTTTACTTCTGATTATTTATTTAAAAATCATTCTTAAGTGGTTTAAGCTTTTTCATTAATTTTCTCCTTCTCTTTTTTGTGGTTGTTGTCTAGTGATTTGTAGTTGCCTGGTGTAGTTGCCCTACCATTGCTACTTGTCGTGGCTTTTGTTGTCTTTTCTATGAATCAAAAGATAGTTTTTCTCGTCATTTTCTTTGGTTGTGATTAAATTTGTTGTTTTCTTGCTGATTAAAGTTGCTCTAAAGTTTGTTGCTGTTTGGAGCTTTTTTTTTTCTTCTTATAGTTCAAACAAAGTGAAAAAACAAAATGAAAAACTTTTGAGGTTTTTTTTTAATAAAATTATTTTCTGTTGTTCTTCCCTCTTTCTCTTTGTTATTTTAACTTTTTTTTTTTTTTGTTCATACTTTTATTAAACTTTAAGCTTTTATTGTTTAGCTTCTGAAGGTGCTTTTTTTTTTTTTTTTTGCTTGAAAACTTTTGCTGGATATTTTATTTTATTTTAAAAACAACAAAAAAAATTTATTTATTTAGATTTTTTTTTTGTTTTTTTCTAACTGATCAGACTACAGTGGTTTTTCTATAAAAAAAAATATAAAATAAAATGTTAGCGTGATAAAGACAAAGAGAAAATTTAAAAGAAAGTTAAACGTTTATGGTGGTAAAGTGGTACAGTGAACTGTTGAAAAACTGCAAACCTAAATATTATACCAAGCTTTTTTTTATTATTATTATTATTTGTTTTTTATTTATATTAGAGTATTGCTAGGGTATCGCTATTATTATTATAAGTAGAATAGTGGAATAGTAGGTGAAGATGTACAGCAACTTTGTAGCAAAACGTTAACGTTAACGTTAACAAACTGATAAAGATACAACCTGTAGTCTCATGCATTTGCTATTCGTTATTATTTGTTTTAGTAAATGTTTTTGTTGGGCGTTTTTATATTTTATTGTTGTTGCTGTTTATTATGACGATGGATTTTTTAACTCAAACATTTTTTTTTTCTTTATTTCTCCACTTTTTACGTTTTTTTTTTTTTCCTTTTCTCTTGTATATATTTTACTTTTGTATACCCTTGTGGTTATAGACAACGCACACACAGGGCATTAGGTCGGGTTATAAGGTTAGAACGAATGAGGATCAATTTTTGTTAGACTAGACATTTTAGACAATATTATTATTATTATTCTTGTTGTTGTTGTTATAATTCTATTGTGTTTATAGAAAATTTACACTGTAGAGTGATATCACACCGCCAACAATAATTTAATGTAAACGAAGAAGAGTATGATGCTGTACACAAAACTAAAAATAAGTGTATTAAGGGGGTAAAATGAAAAAAAGAAAAAGAAATATTTTGATAAAGAAAAAACTAAATCAACATTAATACATAGATGGATAAATAGATAGATAGATAGATGGAAAAACAATCTAAAATTTATCGATATAAATATACAGATGTGTGCTACTTGCAAAAGATAAATAAAATAAAGAAAATTAGATACATAGGGTGAGAAAAAAAGGATTAAGCAAGAGTCAAATAATCATCTAAAATGTATAAAAGCAGAAAAGAATTGAAGGAAAATGAATGAGGGTAGATTTTCTATTTGTATTTTTACTGTCAAGTCCATTTCTTTTGCAAAACCAACAAACAAACAAACAAAACATTTTTCGGATAAATAAAAACGAAATATTTTTTTTATATTTTCTAGTATGACAATTACTGTGCATTACATTACATTACATTACATTAACATTACGTAACGTTACGTTAAGGTAACAAAAATAGGGAAAAGAAAAATAGTAATAATAAAAACGAAACGAAACGAAACGTGATAGTAGCAGAAAAACAGGAAGTACAAAAAAGGAAAGGAAACTAGAATATTGGTTACGAAAAAAAAACAAGAAAATATTATTTTTCCAATTCATGGTGAATACTCTGTAAATGATTTGGTAAAATATTTTCCTTTTAATAATATATTGACGTAACAAGGAACACCGAATAAACTGAATAAAGGTTTACGGTAAGATAAAGTACAGCAACAACAGCAACAACAGCAACAACAGCAACAGCTAAAAATATAACGAAACGAAATGAAACTAAACGAAAATAGATAGAAAATATAATTCTAGGTATTTTCTAGTTTTTATCATTAAATATTTATCTTAGCAATATTACTATACTGTACGTTTAAAACATATTTTTTGTTCTTTCCTTAACAAGAAGAGAGAAAAGAAAACAAAAGAAAACAAAAAAAAAAATTAATTTCTTAAGATATGGCATTTGGGTAGTTGTTGTAACATAATAACTATGGAAGCTGGTAGTTACCAGGTAGCAGATAGATATTAATAAAATAATATCGAATAATAATTATATTTGATATCTATATAAATATTAGAAATAGTTTTGATGAAGGTAAACAAATTGAGTAGTTATAATATTATCTGTGATAATAATTATTGATTTTATTAATTAAAGATTAACACAGACGCTTATTAACCACATATTTTAGGCCTAATAAAAGCCCAAATTACATATCTTATTACATTTTTATTTAAAATTTATTTCGTACTATTACCCACACCCGGAATAAAACTCAAAAATGTCTCCCGAAAAAACCTTTTTTATCCTTAACAAAAAATCGACATGGGCATAAAATGTTTTACTGATATATCAGGTGCTAAATGTAGCTTATATCCTACACTCCTAATACTAAGCTACGATGCAGATCCTATAAATCATTAAAAAAAATTCTAAAATTGTTTCCTCGGTATAATTCGTTATTTAAGTTCTAATGCAGGTAGTCGTAACTACTTGCATTCACATTTAATCAAGATTATTTACCAGATAAGTAATTCTACTTAACAAATTATATTGAAGACGAAGACGAAGAAGTAGAAAAGCATTCACATTCTATAGGGAATTATTAATTTTACCAATTACTCTTGACTGCTAAATTGTACTCAATAGTATACATCTTCTATACTCCTGTAGTAATTCAAAGCAAAAATTATTTCGAGTATCAAAAATGGTGCAGAACGGTGTATTTATCAATAAACTAAAATTATTTATGAGTGGTATTTATAGTAATAATAATTAATTAACTACGATTCTCGTTGTAATTATAAATGAACAAAAATTTTGGCAACATAATTTTTGAGTTTTTATTTTTGTAATAACAAATGCTACGAAGTTACATAAAACAACAAAGAAGTAAATAATGGAAAAACCATCTATACTGACAGCATAAAAATATTTTCACTAATAAAACAAAGCATAAAAGCATAAAAACACAGTGAGAGAGAGAGTAAAGTGAATATTTATTTAGGTCAAATATAAAGTTAAAATAAATTAAAACAAAAAAAAAAAAAAAAAGGGACGGGAAGGAAAAACAAAGGGTAAACAAACAGGGAAAAATAAATGTTGCAAAGTAAACACACATAACCAACTGGATAATAGTTGGAATAATTTTTTTTTTCATTTTACTTAATGATAATAAATCAGAATTGTTATTATCATAATCATTTTTAGATACTTCGATAATAATAATAATAATAAATTTTCTAATTTAAATTTTGACCTTAAAAAAAAAAAAAAAAAAACTTCTTCCCCATACCCACCCTTAATTTATTTTTATTATTATTTTATTTCGGGTTTATATATTTAAAGAAAAAAAAATTCTAAATTGTGAATGAGGAGGAAAATGGGAATTTATCCTCTGTTTTTTCGTATTATTATCATCATCAGTTTTTGTTCGCTGAATCGGTTGGTTGGTTGGTTGGTTAGAAACGAAAACATACACAAAAAAAAAAAATGAAATAAACGTGACAATATTTACTAATAAATCTGATTTTTTTTTTTTATAATCAGGATTTTTATATAAAAAGATAATCTTTAAGCATAATCATTAATTTAATAAATATTATATTTTTTTCCCCTTTTCTTTTTTTCTATTACAAACAAAACAAACAAACAACGAAACAAACAAACAAACAAACAAAAAGGATTAATTGTTTCATCAACAATAACATCTGTTTATAGTGTGGGCTTAATTGCAATTGATAGATTTTTATACATTTTATATGGATTACAATATCAAAGGTATATTTATCCAAATCGGGCGAGATTATTGATTGCATTCACATGGATTATTGGTAATTTAATTAAAAAAAAAAAAATATATATATATTAATAAAATGTTTCTGCTGTTGAGTGATTTTGATTTTGATTTTTTTTTTTTTGTCTGTTTTACTTTGAGGTTTAATAATCGGATTTTTACCAGCAATGGGTTGGCGTGGCGACACAGACAATGGACGTGTCTGTTGGTTTATATTATTGGCACCACCGGAATTAGTTATATTAACAACGGTTATTGGAATATTACCAGTTGTACTTGTATTTGTACTTTATAGTATAATTTTATATCATGCATTGAAAAAAGTGGTGGAGCTTAAGAAGGCGGCTAAAAGTCGTATGGGCGTACAAAGTGGTAATTTACGTTTATTTACTGGCAGATCAACACATAGTTTAAGTGGTTCGAGGGCCACTTTAGATGAGCAACCACAGCAACAACGTCCACAACAACAACAACAACAACAAATGTCAGATCCTGAAGAACCATTACAGCAACCAACACGTAAAAGATTTTTAAGATTTTTCAAAAGGTTTTTAATTTTTTTTTTTTTTTTTTTATTTTCCTTTTTTCATTTGTTCAATAAATAATGAAACATTTTTTTTTTCTTCTCTGTTTTTCGGTCATGCTGTTTTACCTTTAAAAAAAAAACATTTTTTTCTGTTCTGTTCTGTTCTGTTTTTTTTTTTTATTATAAATAGAAAATCATCAAAGTCAAAAGTAAATGTAACACAGAATACAGGTAAAACGCCTAGCAAGTGGAAGGCAATAAAAGTTGTTATGTTTACAACGGGCAGTTTTTTTTTTACATGGGTACCATATTTTATTGCCTGCTCAATGTATGTCCACTGTAATCCCGATATAACACCTGAACTATGTAATGGGTTACGTGTGGCTATAGCAAGCCCATTAGCTATTCTTGGTTTTGCTAATAGTTTATTAAATCCAGTTATTTATGCATGGTGGCATAATGGTTTTAGAGAATCAGTTCGAAAAATGTTTCGTAATATATGTGGTAGAAAAGCACAATCACATAATATAGCATCGGGACAGCATAGTCATAGTCATGAAACAAGAACAAATATATCATCATCAACAAGAAGTCCAAGTGGTAGTGATACAGAAATTAATGAAAATTCAGATATTGAAAATAGTAATCGTGTTAATAGTAGAAATGTTAATTTTAATCCGGATAATAATGCTGCTGCTAGTACTTCTAGTCAGCAGCAGCAGATAACAACAACAACAACAACAACAACAGACACTACAGTATCAGAATTAATAAATCGTCGTGATAATACAATTTCCTGATATAAAGTATATTTCGTTCATTTGGACGATACATTTAACCACAGATAATCCAAATCATAATCGTAATAACAATGAATTTTATGAAAGAATTTAAAAATATATTATTATATAAATTAACTAAGTAAGAAATGTAATATGTTTTGATCATTTAATCCATTTTATTTAAATAGAAAATACTTAGAAGCGTATAATGTAAAGCAAAAAAAAAAATATTTTTCCTGGTTAAACTACGTTTTTCCAGTATTTTTTTTAATGTAAAAATTTAATTTAATTTAATTAATATTAACTTTGTAAACATTATTATCAAGCATTTAGATAAACAAGAATATATAATGTTAATAAAAAAAAAAAAAAAACTATATTATCCATGTAACTATTTATTATTATTAAAGTACGTAGGTAGGTAGGAAGATATAAAAGTATATAAGTAATGTAATGTAATGTATGTTAAGTAATAAAAAGTATATATATAAATATGTAAAATAAATATTTATAATTAAAAAAAAATAAAGCTTTAATAATATTTGTACGCCCCTAATTGCACTATCATCTCATGCAAATTACTAAAACATTAGTTAAAACAAATACTAGATACGCTTTGCCATATCAAAGTTTTTCATCGTGATTTAACTGTAACACATTTATGTTGTTTTTTACATAAATTTTAGAGGATATGTTGTTACCAATTAACGTATTTATTTATACATTTTTACTAGTATTTTCCTAGTATTTTAATACTTTTAAACTTTCATAATTTATGCTTAACCGTGCATTGAAGTATGATCCAATTGCAATGAAATTTTACTCACACCACTAACTAATGCACTTTAAATAAATAAAGAAAGAAACTTAAATATTTCTCTTACAAAAACCAATAAAAACTTTCTTCAACAAAAAAAATAAAAAAAAATAAATAAATCTTTTCAAAAACAAATCAAAGCTTGTGTATTTATTGATTGATTTTCTTCTTTTTAACATAAAACTATTTAAATACGATAAAAAAATAATTTCATAAATAGAAAGAAAGAAAAAAAAAATGGATTAAGGATTTGTTCCAACGTTTATATGCGATCATAACATAACTAGTGCACTTAACGGAAAGTATAATAGAAAAACGAAAAAAAAAATCAGTTGAGCATAAGTTTAATACGATAGGAGATTTATCTAAAGCGAAAACATAAGTTTTTTTCACAAGAATTAAATAAAACAGAATTATGAACGAATCACATTTAATGTAGACGCTTGATTAGTTACCTGAATTTCTTATTCTGCTTTAATCCCAACAATTAATCTTGTTTACTTATTTCAGTCAGTTTTAGCAACTTTCAATGTTTATCACAAATTGCATCTCGTTGTTGTGATTTTTATACGATTAATAAGGAAGACGAAGGACACTTTCAACAACCAAATTCTTGTTTATTTATCAATACTAGAGAATTTTATAGCGAATATAAAACGAATCAATAATATTTTAAATTGATTATAACTCATTATAGCTAACTGAATATAATTTGAATTACACTTTATTGCCTTGATTAATGTTTATACATTTTTTTTTTCAAAACAAAGAAAAAGGATCGCACAAACAAATCATGCAAATATTATGTGTAGATAACAGATAACATCATAAGCTTATTATTAAGACTTTAGCAACAGTGACTAAAGTATAACTAGTCATGCAACAATACATAATTTATGTCTACAATAAAAAAGAAAGAAAACAAAAAAAAGGTAGGTCGTCCTGTGAGCTGACTTTTATTATTATTATTTTTTTTTTTTATTATGAATTCGTCTCTCCTTTTTTCATTGTCCAATTGATTAGCTAAACATTTCTACCATAAAATATCTCTATGCTATAATATTTAAATGTTAGAAACATATTTTTTATTTGATTCTTATCATAAATCTGACAAGGATGAAAAAAAAAATAAAAAATTCAAGTCAATAAAACGAAACACGTGCTTTACTATAAACAAAATAAAGTAATCAGAGAATTTCGCCCCTCATCCCAATTATTCATTATTGTACCAGAAAAAAAAATTATGGTTACTTCCCAGTTAAAATTAATTAAGAATTTTTTTGTTTCCATATGTAATGAGATTTAAAAAAAAAAAAAAAGCTTCCATAAAAATATTTCATTAACGTAAAAATGTGAGTAGTTGGTTGAAACTGAGGATTACAGAAAGTAGGCAATATAATTAAATTATTTTCTCATGTGGAATTCATTTTTTTCGCCTTGTGTGTATTGTGTCACATTGAATTATTATAATATTTTCTGGTAAACGATAGGTCACTTTAAATAAACCGTGAATTCTTTATTAAACCTGTCACGCATAAGGCGGACGTACATGGCGGACATTTTATAATCATAAAAACAATAAAAAAAAAAACTTGAAAATGTAAGTAATGTGCTTTGTTAGACCCTTTTTTTTATTTTAGTTTAAGGTCGTTTCGACCCTTAATACTTTTAATTGACATTTTCGTTATCAGATAAGATTGTAAATAATTCTATCTTGAATAAATTTTTTGTTTTTAAAGAAAAAAAAACATTGAAGGCGATTCTGATTGGTTGTTCGTTTGTCTTAACACCCTTTGGTTGCTATTTGAATAATAACCAAAAATAAAATTTTCTATTTTCTTTCCTTTTTTTTTTTTGTAAATTAACCAACTATCATCCATTACCAAAAAAAAAAAGAAAAAAAAAAGTAACTTCTGCTGAATGAAACAAAAAAGTTTCTTTTTTCTTTTTTTTTTATAACAATAACAAAACCAAACCATAATTTACTTAATTTAACTGAACTTGGTTAAGTTAAAAAAAAAAACAAGAAAACATTTCTAATCGTTACATGATAGCATGATAGCGTTAGTCTTATTATTTCATTGGACTAATTGGAGATAACAGTTAGAATCAGACCACAGTCCCACTGGGGTGGATAGAAATTTATAAAATTGACATTTGCATACGATAAATATTGGTTAAGTAAATTCATTTTGCAATAAAATTTATTAACAAGTAAATTACTGCTGCTAAATTACTGCAAAAAAAAAATTATTATCGCAAATAAAAAACAAATAAAAAGACCAAAATATGACTTTTGCCGTTGGTTATGGGTCAGTAATATTTTTTTTTTTTTTGTGATAAAATGTCTTTAGGATAGGCAAGCGCATCAACCAGCAGGATATAAACAAAACAAAGGCAGGCGAAAAGCCATAATTAAAGAAAAGAATCATCAACAAGATTTACCAAAACCGAACAAATCTTGATCTAAATTGAAATTTAGATAAAACGATAAAAAAAAATTACACATTGGACCATAATTTGAAGGATTGTTTGAAATTTTATTATGGAAAATATAAAAAAAAATTATTCATAAAATATTAAAGAACGAAAATAAAGGAAAAGTTTTTATTCGATTTTATAAATAAAAATCAAAAAACACAAAAATCATGAAAATTCAACAACAACAACAACAAAAAAAAAAAATTCTCTCCAATATTTAGAAATATCTAGAAATTTTCAAAAGAAAAAAAACTCCTAAAAATCGTTCCTGGTTTTTTGTTATTATTTTGTTATTTCAGAAAACAGAAAATATTTTAAATAAACAGAAAAATTTCGTTTTGGAAAATTTCAAAGCAAAAACAAGTAGGAACAAAACAAAACAAAGCAAAAAAGAAAAAAAAATAATCAAAGAATTTTCCGTTTGTTCGTAAACAATAATAAATAAATGAAAAAAAATAAAAAAAATCAACTTTTGTTACCAACAACTTTGTTGTTACAAAGAAAATTCACTGCTTCACGGTTGGTCATAACAAGGATAGCGCGCGTGTCCTTCACGGTAATTTTAAATTAAATTTAAATATTACAAACTCATCGCCCTATTCAGATGAACAACGCAGAAGTGAAAGGAAAAGGAAAACTGCAAAACGAACAAACAAAAAAAGAAACAAAATAGCCCACACAAAAATTTCCGTAGAGCAAAGAGCCTAATCACTAGATTAAACTTGAACTTTTAAAATAAGCACTAAATCACTCAATTTTTGCGTAGGTTAATATTATTTTGGATTTTAATGATTACTAATATGGAACAAAAAAAAAAAAAACAAAAAGTAAAATCCTTGAATCCCTACTTTCCTTGATTCTTAATTAAGCTGCAAAAAAATTTTTTTTTTTGTTTTGCTGCATAATAAAATTAAAATGAAAACTTACCAGGTGAATTTTGTATTCCACAATCTGTGTCCACATTATTATTCCTTATTAAACTTGTTACACTTGAAACACTAGAATTTGTTGGTACATAATTCGGTACAGTTTGTATTTGGGAAGTTGTTACAACTCTTTGTACTGTGTATAAAACAGATGATGGATGTTGTTGCTGTTGCTGTTGATGCTGATGTTGAAGGTGTTGCTGTGAAGATGATTGTTGATGATGTTGCTGCTGCTGTTGATGGTGTTGTTGTGAAGATGTTTGCTGATGATGTTGTTGTTGATGGTGTTGTTGCTGTTGCTGTTGTTGCTGTTGCTGCTGTTGATGATGTTTTTGTAAATTTGTTGGTGTCGGTGATGCAACTAAATTACTATTCCCTCCTATATGCTCAACAACATCATTTGTTACAACAACTGATGTTGATGGTGGCACTGGTGTTTTTGCTATTGGATAAAAATCATCACGACATCTTTCACGTATATAATCACCAAAAAATATACGTGATCTACAATAAAATAAAATTAATTAATTTTAATCACATTTTGTTTAATAAAATAAAATAAAAAAAATAATATATTTGTTTTTTCTATGCTTTTACCACCCTTTTTAACAAACAAACTAACCAACACCAACACCAAACAGACGAATATTTATTAAAAAATCGGAATTTTCTTTAATTTAAATTAAAAATGTGATTAAAAAATACGAAATGTATAATGACCAAGCGCTTGACTACTTAAGAAAACAGAATCAATTATCCTGTCATTTTGTTGTTTTGATTTTAATTTCGCTGTTTTTGCATTAATTTTTCTTCTTTTTTTTTTATATGAATATAATTGAATTATAATTTTAAAATTATTTTATCTTTCTACTAGATACTTTTTATTTCTTTTATTATAATTATATTTTAATTATTTATAATAATTAATTTGGAAATCCCCGTTAATAATTGAAAAAGTTTTTTCATGTTTTTTTTTGTGCTTTTTTGATTAAAAATGACGATGAAATATTTTTTTTTTTGTTTATTATTAGAAGGAAGAATATAACACCATCAACGACGATTGATTTTATTTGTATTTATTTTTTTGGTAAATCAAGAAGATAATACGAAGCAAGGAAAAGAGAAAAGAAAAGAAAAGAAAAAATTCAACAGGTTAAACCAATTTACAAAGTAAAAAAAAAAAACCAAAGTGATACAGTAATAGCTCGATTATCCGGTATTCAATGAACCAGCACGGTCAACTATCCGGATTTATTTATTTAGATAAACTTTCAACATTTTCTTCTTTACTTTATTTTTCGATTTACTTAAGGTCTAATAAGCAATATTGAAACAAATATGCTATTTAACGAGTTTATATGTTTTGGTTGTCGTGTGATGAAATTCATGATAAAAATATTTTTTTTTTTTTTAATTTATTAAAAGAGAAAAAAGTTTGTTAAAAATAAAATAAAAAAAAAAAAGCACATTAAGTGTGAGGTGTGTAGTGTGATATTTATATGTATATATAAAAAAATCCACACAGCATTGATTTACTTGAAAGCTTCAATGATGAGTAAAATGTGTATAGGAAAAAAAAAAAAGGTTTAGGGCAGTGGAGATTTTTTTGTACAGACTTTAAACTTTTAAACGTTTTCTTAAATTCTTCTTTATTTTTTATACATTTAATATCAGATGAAAATATGCTGCTTTTTTTGCACCTTTTTTGTTGTGTTAATTTTCTGTATTTTCTGTACAAAACAAAAAAAAAAAAAAAAAATGAAAAACCAAACAAAAATTACTTCGCTTTTATATTAAAGTTTTTTTTTTTTTTTTTTGTTCTTATTTTCTAATTATAAAAAAAGAGAGAAAATGAAAAGTTTTTAATTATTAACATTAACAACAAACATCAAACAGAGCTTTTACCAAGGTACTGTGATTCGTTTTTTTTTTTTCATTTTTTTGTTTTTTTTTTTCATTTTGTTAAAAGGACGAGCGGGTGCTTGTTTCAATTTTCCTTCTTGTTGTTATTCTCTGTTACTTTTATTCTCTGTTATAAAAATAAACAAAATTATCTAATGAATTTACAACAAATTATAAAAATGTCTATAGATTATCAAAAGATATAAAAAGAAAAGAAAAAGCTTCTTCGTTTTTAGTAAGACAAGATGAGAAATTTCAAAGCGAAAAAAAAAAGGCAACGAAAAAGAAAAGAAGAAAATGAAAAAAGAACCAGCACACGAAAGAAAAGTATGATGAAAAGTTGAAACTAATATTTAATTTTATCAAATATTTTCTTTCAAGGACTTTTATTATATATATAGTGTGTGTGTGTGTTTTCTTTGTTTTGTTTGTTACTTTCTGTTCCTTTACAACATTTATTACAAGAATTTTTTTTTCCTTCATTTCATTTCATTTCGTTATTTATTTAATTTTTCTTTCTCGTTTCGTTTCTTTATTTTTTCGAAGCAAAAAAAAAAAAAAAAAAACATAAAATAAATATGTAGATAAAATATGTACAGAAAAATATGTATTGTAATACATCATGGGGAACGAACAACCATAAAAATACGAAAAAAAAAAACAGAAAGAAAAAGAAAAATTTCTAAAAAGAAAAGTAAAAATGTCGAAAGTATTAAATTATTAGATAGTAGCAAAATATAAAACATTATGTAGCTACAATACATCCATACATACACAGTACAGTATATTTATTATTATATTATAGTGTGATTACAGGAGTGTAATGTAAGGGAAGACCAATAAAATAAAATAAAACAATGCATACACCACCACTCTAAAACTAATGAAATAAAGCGAAAAATGGAAGAAAAAAAATGATTAAAAATAAAGAATAATAATAATAAAATATAATAACAACTCATTTTATTATAATTTAAGTAGAAGAAGATTATTAACAAATTTTCACATTTCTTTTTTCATTCTTTCCTTTTTATCCTGCTGCTGCTGCTTCTGCTTTCTTTTCCATTTGATTATTTATGCTTTTTTTTTTTTCTTTATCTTTTATAATTTGTTTACTCATGCATATGGTTATTTGATTCGTTAACATTAATAATAAATAAAAACATAGAAAAAACAGCAATAGCAACAGCAACAGCAACATCAACAACAAAAAAAAACATAAAATATGTAATAACGAGTTAAAAACTAGTTAACAAATTTTATTTTTTTTTTTTTTTGCTTCTTCCTGTTCATCGTAATAATATAATTTTAAATAAAAAAAAAAGAAAATTTATTTCTTATCAAAAGTATTTAAACGAAAATTTTTTATTTTTCATTAGAAAGCATTAGATAGAAAGTTAAACAACAACAACAAACCGGATATTTTAGCAACAATTAAATTAATTGAAATACGACAGAAAAGATTACAAAGATAGTTTTCCCTTAATAATAATTAAACAAAAACATTAAGAAACTTGAGTAAATAATTATGTTTTAATTTTAAAAGGGATGACTTAGTTGTACAAAATTATTCACTCAGTTAAATGCAAAGGAAATGAAAGCTCATGGAAATTAATCAATAAAGATTATTAGATATTGTGTGACTTAAAAAAAAAATTGTTTTTCACAAAATATTTAAATATCAAAAGCAAACCAATCATATTCTAGTCTTAGAAAAATAAGACTTTGAATTACAATCACAACAAATATTAATCACAGTACACACAAAGAAAGCCTATAAAAAGTAAAAAAAAAAAAAACAACAAGAAACAAGAAAAAATACCAAGAAAAAGTTACAAATAAAAAAACAAAACAAAAAGCTTTAAAGCAACAGCAACAAACACAAAAAATAATAAATTATTTAAAACGGGAAAAAGCGATTTAAAAGCAAAACAACAATAGTGTTAAAGAGAATAATAATCATTTTTTTTTTTTTTTATTTAAAAAAAGCTTTAAAATAGAAATTATTAAGTATGTTGAAAAGTAGTAAATTGTTATTTAGTTTTATTTTTGTTGTTATTGTTGAAACATTTCAAAGGAACTTTTTTTTTGTGTGGGAGGCAGAATTTAGTTTATTTTATGTTTCTTTTTTGTACGATTAAATATATATATTTTTTTTTCACTGTTTACGTGTGTGTGTGTGTGTGTGTGTTTGTAGGTGACACATGCTGTGAAAAACTATTAGGAATAATTTTTTTTTCTACGAAGGGAGAATAAGAGAAATTTTTTCTTTTCTTTTTTTTTTTAAATAAAACAAATAAATAAAATTATTAGGAAGTAAATGATTACGAATGGGTAAAACCTGTGGTTTATTTATTTATTTATTTTTTATCACTGTTTATAGCACACAAACAAACACACACACACACAGCAGAAAAAAAAGAGGAAGAAAAATGTAAATAAAAAAAAAAAAAAACTAAAGAAGAAAGAAATAAAAGTTTATCATCACAAAAAAAAAAAAAACCCCCGTATATGAGAAATAAAAATTCCCTTATTTTTTTATGCTTTTTTTTTGTGTTATTTTCTTTCCTTTATTTTATTTTATTATTTTTTTTTTTGTTTAAATTTCCATTTTAAAAATAGAAAAACCAAAAACAGAAGAAAAGAAGAAAAAAATATTTGTGACTTGGATACAGATACAGAATTACAGTACATACATCCGTGTAGCGAGTAATTTAAATAAAAGAAAATTGTATAAGGCGAAAAAAAATAAAATAAACAAAAGGCTAAAAGATAGGAACAACAGGGAAGTAAATGTAGCGAGAAAAAAAAAAAACAAATTAATAAAATTGTATCCGATTAGCTTTTAAGACGTTAGCTAGCTAGCAATGCTTTTGTCGTTATTTTTATTATTTTTTTTTTTTTTTGTAAAACACAATAGAAAATCTCATTTACAATAGAAAAAGCTTTTCTTCATAAACATTTTTTATTCGCATTAAACTTTATTTACTAATAATAAACTAGTTGTATTAAAAATTTCATTTTGGAATTTATTTCGTTTTTCCTCTAGCATAAAAATAAAAATAACTGTATCGAGTATGGGTATAGTAAAAAGCACATAATATATTTTTTTTAAATACACCAGGCGTCTCCACTAACACTTCACAAAAATTTCACTAAATTCGTATTAAATAAATTTCAACGTTCATCAGTTGAGTAAGTGTTTAAAAATCTATTGTAAACATAACCAACATTTAGTTATTAGCACAAAATAATATTATAGTAATAATCTTAATATAGGGTGGTATCGTGTTAATAAATAATTAAAGCAAAAAATCGAAACCTACTGGTAATCAGGTGTTATTTGTGATGAATATTTTCGTCTATGATGATATTGTACACCAACAGGCATTGGCACAACATTTATATAATTTCCTGAGTTTAATTGTGCCTTTGTTTTTGGCACCATCTCACCGATCGCTGGTGATGATGGTGGACCATGGCAATAACCTTTTGGATCCATAGAATCCATTTCCACTTAACAATTAAATTAATTTTCATAAAGTCAGTTTTTTTATTATTGTTCTGTTCATCATCACTAATTATTCACAATTATTCTCTTTTTTTTTCGTTATTTTAATTATAATAAATTATTAAATTTCAACTTTTATCAATCAATTTTTACTTAATTAAAGGAAAAAGAAAAGAAAGCGAAAAAAAAAAAATAAAAAAAAAACATAAATACGACGACACTTTACACGTATTACATACTTTTCATGAAATTTGTTATAATCATAGAAAAGGAAACAGAAGAAAAAAAACAAATAAAATAAATAAAATTAATTAAATAAAAAATAAATAAAACAAAAACGAAAAAATTTCCTTTGATTTTAAGTGGAAAATTAAAATTTTCTTATTTTTCTATCGTGTCCTTGTGACATTTATGCATTGGGTAAATAATTTTCCATGTTTTTGCTGTGATTCGTTTTTCTTTTATTTTTCTCTCTCGATTATTATTATTATTTTTTTTTTTATTATTTTCTTTTCAACTAAAGGATAACATCGTACTTGCTATCCTATATATACGAAGAACAAATACCTGGCACCTCCACTATATAAAAACACAAAACACAATCAACAAGGAATTTTTTTTTCCCTTCAACATATTTTCTTTTCTTTTCTTTTCATTTCATTTTTTATTTTATTTTGCTTTGCTTTTATTAATTTTCTATTCTCACATAGAACAATAACACAAACACAAACACATTTTATATAAATTAGAACACATATGCTTAATTATTATCATATTTATTAATTAAACATACATTTTAATTAAATTTCTCTTATTGATTTTTCTCGTAACAGCAAGAAAAAACAACAAAAAGTAAAAAAAAAAAAAAAATTAAATAAATAAATAATTTTTTTTATTTTTTTTTTTTGTTACTTCACATGATTGTAATCCCTAATAGACTATGAGGGATAATCATCTCATTCCAAATATTAATTTTAAGCAGCTGTCAAAATATATTTTCCTTATTCCTATTTATTATTATATTTTTTGGCTTTCGCTTAAAATTAAGCTGCAAGAAAATATTATTTATAAATAATAATAAAAAAAAAAAAAAACAAGGATTCATAAAACATAAAGGCAGAACCAGAAAATATAAAATAAAAATACGAAAAAACACTTTTATATACATTTATAAATATTATTGGTTTTTACATGAAAAACCACCACCCACCCTGTATATAAAAACAAAATTTAATTTTTATTCAAAAAAAAAATAAATAAATAAATATATATAAAACTAAAATCAAACCAAATAAACAAACAAAACGGAAAATATGAAAATAAATATTAATGAAAAAATGAAAAATTAAAATCACAAATTAGGCAAAAAGAAAACCTCATGAAAATTCTTTCTTTCCTAATGCTTTTCTTTTTTTTTTTTAGCAATTTTTGCGACTCGTTTAACACAAACTCACTTAACAAATCATTATCGCAATATTATTTATACACATAGAAAATAAATAAATAATAATTTACTTTACGGGCTTTTCTTATTACTATTATTATTATTATAAAATATTTAATTATATTATAATAAAAATAATGATTATATATAATTTAATAATGAGCTTTTCTTATTACAATTTCAAGCAAATATGAAGAAGTTTTTTTTTTAGCAGTTGTCAAAACAGGCAGCCATTGCTGCTTTTACTGTGTGTGCTTTTTTTTTTTTTTATTAAGGGGGTAGAAGTTGGATTCTCATATTAATTTTCTATTATGGGAAATTGGAAAAACCAAAGGGTGGCTTATTTATTTCTTTTGTTTGAATTAATCCATTTTTTTCCCTATGATTCATATCACCAAAATATTTAAATAGATAACTAAATAAAATTTATAATAATTTAAATAAATAATTATTTATTATTTAATATTTTATTATTATTATTAATTAATTATATTAAAAAATTGAACACATTTTTCAACATAATTCTTATAAGATTTTTAAATGGTTTAAAAATGTACGTAGCTTAATTTTATACCATTATATAATATTACAGCTGATGATGACATATTTGAAATAAAAATTAAGCAAACGTCAGACATAAAAACGTAAAGACGATAGAAATGTGTTTATTTTTTGTTTTAAAATAAATAATAATTCCAATTAAATAGTTTTTTCTTAATAATATATATATATTTATAATACGTTATACTAATAAAACCGATACAAAATGAAGAATCGATTTAATACATACGATGTAGTATGTATTGTTGCCGAATTGCAAAAGTAAAATTTTTTTTCATTGAAAATTGAATAAACCTAACCTTAACTTTTCTTTTTTAATTTATTAGATTGATCGGTATGCGAGTAAATCAAGTTTACGACATTGATAATAGAACGTATTTGATAAGATTACAAAGAACAGAAGAAAAATGTGTGCTGCTATTGGAATCCGGTAATCGTCTTCATACAACCGCATTTGAATGGCCTAAAAATGTTGCACCGTCTGGCTTCACAATGAAGCTGAGGAAACATTTAAAAAATAAACGTCTTGAGAAATTAGAACAATTGGGGATCGATCGTATTATTGATATGCAATTTGGTACAGCCGAAGCGGCTTATCATGTTATTTTAGAATTATACGACAGGGGAAATATTATTTTAACTGATTGTGACCTAACGATATTAAATGTATTGCGACCGCATACTGAAGGCGAAGAAGTACGATTTGTTGTCAGAGAAAAGTATCCAGTTAATCGGGCCAAAATGGACGTTGGCTTACCAACTATGGAACACTTAGTAAAAACAATTCATCAGGCTAGACCTGGTGATAATTTAAGAACAATTCTTAATCCATTACTAGGTAAATATTTGTAATAAAGTAAATTTATGTAGAAAATAAAATTAAATGAATCTTTTGTAGAATGTGGACCATCGGTTATTGATCATGTTTTATTGAAATATGATTTAAATAAATATAAATTGGCTGGCACTAAGAATGAAGATGAAACACAAGTAACAGAAGGCAAGAAAAAACAACGAAAAAATCGTGATAAAGATAATTTGTTTGCTACATCGGAGATATTTGATGTCGAAAAGAATTTAACAGCCTTGATGAATGCCATCAACGATGCTGATAACATTTTAAAAAATGGTGCACAGACAGCGTCTAAAGGATTTATTATACAGCGTAAAGAATTGAAACCAAGCCAAAATAATGACTCAGAAGAATATTTTTACACCAATTTAGAGTATCATCCAATGTTATTTTTACACGAAAAGGATAGACCGTACAAGGAATACGATTCGTTTAACATTGCTGTGGATGAATTTTATTCGGCATTAGAAGGTCAAAAAATTGATATTAAAGCGATTCAACAAGAACGTGAGGCATTAAAAAAATTGTCTAATGTTAAAAAAGATCACGCCAAGCGTCTAGATGATTTGACTAAACATCAAAAATTTGACAGGAAAAAAGCGGAACTAATAACAAGAAATCAAATTTTAGTTGACAATGCAATATTGGCAATACAAAGTTCATTAGCTAATCAAATGTCGTGGCCCGATATTCATGAATTAGTTAAGGCGGCGCAACAAAATAATGATCCGGTAGCCAAGTGTATAAAACAATTGAAATTGGAAATTAATCATATATCGCTGTACTTAACGGACCCTTTTATTAATTTCGAAAATGAGCCGAATAGTGACGAAGACGAAGAGGATAATGACGATAAATTAGAAGCAATGACACTCGACATTGATCTATCCTTGTCTGCATATGCAAATGCACGAAAATATTACGATCAAAGACGTACCGCAGCGAAAAAGGAACAAAAAACTATTGAATCCTCGGTTAAAGCTTTAAAGAATGCTGAACGTAAGACACAGCAAACTCTTAAAGATGTCAAAACAATATCTACAATCAGCAAAGCAAGAAAGTTTTATTGGTTTGAGAAGTTTTACTGGTTCATTAGCTCGGAAAATTACCTAATTATTGGAGGACGAGATCAGCAACAAAACGAATTGATTGTTAAAAGGTATATGAGAGCGCAGGATGTTTACGTCCATGCTGAAATTCAAGGTGCTTCAAGTGTTATTATTAAAAATCCGACAGGTAATGATATTCCGCCAAAGACACTGCTCGAGGCTGGTACAATGGCAATATCGTACAGTGTCGCTTGGGACGCAAAAGTGGTAACGAATGCTTATTGGGTAAAGAGTGATCAAGTTAGTAAAACCGCTCCGACTGGTGAATATTTAGGTACAGGAAGTTTCATGATTCGAGGCAAAAAGAACTTCCTGCCGCCTTGTCATTTGATTTTGGGACTGTCGTTTTTGTTCAAATTGGAAGATGGTTCGATAGCAAGGCATAAAAATGAACGTCGAATTCGTACATTCGATGACGCTGAGCAAATCAAAAGTTTAAACATCGATGACAAATTGGAGACACTGGAAGAGGAAGAAATCGAATTGATTGATGATGGTGAAGATGCTGCTGACGATGATATAGATAATGAAAAGTTTGACGATATTGAAAAAGAAGATGATAAAAAGTCGTCCGATAATGATTCAGAGCTTGGAACACAATTTCCGGATACTCATATTAAAATCGAACACGACACCGGCAAAGTTACGATTCAAAGTGATCCTAAATTTGAGAAAATGCAGCGACAAGATTCCCTATCCGCTGGCGATGAGAATGTTATATTCTTAGGCGATGATAAACCGTTCATTGTCAATTCACAGCAGAGCAGGGTAAAGCAGCAAAATAAAAAAAGTAAAAATAAGGCTCAGCTACAAGCGGCTGTTGTGAAAAAAGTTCAGGAGGAACTTGAAGGTGAGCCACAGAAATCCGGCCAGGCTAAACGTGGCCAAAAGGGTAAATTGAAAAAAATCAAAGAGAAGTACAAGGATCAAGATGAAGATGAAAGAGAAATGCGTATGGCAATCTTAAAATCAGCAGGCTCTGGTACAGTCGCTAGCGCAAAGGATACGAAAAAAGGGAAGAAATTATTAGAGCAAGAAATCAAAATAAAACGTCAAATAAAAATGCCGGAAATCAAACCAAATATCGATGATGACACTGAGGAAGTACCAGCTGCTGCTGATGTCGATATGTTGGATTCACTAACTGGTTGCCCCGTTGACGAAGACGAATTATTATTCTCCGTTCCAGTGATTGCCCCTTATCAGGCATTACATAGTTACAAGTGAGTTTTAATATTCCTAAAACAAAAAATGTCTTTGGATTTCATTAATTAATTCTTTTCCTTTTATTTTACAGATATAAAGTAAAATTAACGCCGGGCACAGGTAAACGTGGCAAAGCATCTAAAACAGCGCTCGCTATATTCTTAAAGGATAAAACGTGCAGCCAACGTGAAAAGGATTTATTAAAAAGTGTCAAGGATGAAACATTAGCTAGAAACATACCGGGCAAAGTTAAATTATCAGCACCCCAATTGCAAAGAATTAGAAAATAATTAATTTTCATTTTATTTTTTTTTTCAATATTATTAAAAATTTATTAAAGATACAAAAACTTGTTAAAAAAAAAAAAAAACAAACTAACATTTCACTACTTTTTCCCCTTTTTATTACTTGGTCGATTTTCTTCAGAGGAACCATCTGAGTCAATAAATGATGTCACCTTTCTAGCATTTTGTTTGGGTCCCTTCTTTTTGTTGTGTTGTGGCGGTGGTGATGTATTACTCTTTTCACTATCACTCGATTCGGAATCATCAATATTACGATTTTTCTTTGCACGTCTACTTGCTCTACTACTTATTTGTTTTACTTTACGATTTGTTCCCGGCCGGCTAGTATTATTAACATTATTCTCATTGGAACTGTCATTGCTTTTATTTTCCTCTTCATTATCTTCTGTTAGTGTTAAACAATTTTCTATAACCGCTTCAAATTCTGCTAATGCCGTTTTTAATTCTGGTTTTGCCAATTTTCCCGTATTTATTATGATTTGTTTAAATGATTTATGTACATCGTCAACAAATAATTTCTCTTTGTACGATTTTACATTTGCTATCATTTTCCGTATAGCCTTCTCGTTGAATTGCAACAATGTTAAGCAATAGCTAATGTCTCGCCATTGACGTTCAGTAGTC
This sequence comes from Ptychoptera albimana, assembly GCA_961205885.1. Taxonomy (NCBI): domain Eukaryota; kingdom Metazoa; phylum Arthropoda; class Insecta; order Diptera; family Ptychopteridae; genus Ptychoptera; species Ptychoptera albimana. The sequence continues at coordinate 1,343,854 of OY540805.1, read as the reverse complement.
GTTACACTAAATCTTAGGCACAATTTCTCTACTAAACTCTCTACCTGTTTATCTTTATTTAATAAACCAACTAGAAATTTAACAATTACATGATATTTTTCCTCTTCCAGATTTATATTTATATCGCTCAGACGTGACATTATCTCCGGTAATATATTATACAAGACATTTGATTTATTTGTTATCTCTTTGAAAAATTGTTGGGTCATCGAACGAATCTCATCGACATCATCAACAATGCACATCGCTAAATCGGCTATTTGCACTTTAACAAGTATCATCTCGTGCATTATTAAATGGGATAGAATTTTAACAGCGGTTAAACGCACTTCGGTATTCTCATGATGCAACGTTTCATAAAAGAATTTCGACCATGGCTCAATTATATTTGGAAAGCGAAACGTTAAATCGGATAAACCAATAATTATATTACATTTAATGTGTACATTGTTTGTCAATTTCAATAGATTCATAAGCAATTCAATATTATCCTCACAAAATTTCGTAGAAACAGTCATTAAACGGATTAAAGATAGCACAGCGGATTGCTGTAACAACGAATCATCATATTTACCAGGATTCACACATATTTGCCTAATAATCGGTATATAGTATTGCAATAAACTGTCTGTGGAGAATAATAATTCAGTTTCATAAATATATGTTAATAGTTCGGCAATATTATCCTCGGCTGTTGCGCCCACCAATACCATCTCATCGGTTTCCTGATCATTTACATTATTCCCACCGGTAACTGATAACCGCTTCAAAGCATTACTCGCCGACGTATTCAAATTGCCCAAAGCATTCTTTTTATTCTTCTGATTATTTACAATTTTCTTCTTATTCACAATATCTTTCAATTCCTGGCGATATTTCATATTATTATAAACATCAATGTCCAAAAAGATAATTTCCTTTGTTGCTATATATCCAATTATAAACAGTAACCGAGATAATACAAATGTGGGCAACATCTTTAATTTCTCAGACTGCACAAGACTGTCAAAGTTTCCTTCATTTTCATTATTTTCCTTCGTTGATACTTTCTTTGAGATATCCAACATTTTGTTTGTTAACGAATAGAGAATACTTTGACATAGCAAATCTGGTGCTTGGCATAATCCATAGATTATATTCAATACATTTATCGCAATACTATCAAAATCCACTAGCTTTGGATAAAAGAAATAGGTGGTGAAATTTTTTTCAATAACCCTAAATAAATTATGACTTCGATCATAACGTTTGTAATAATTTGACACCATATCATGGGGTATCGTGTTTATAATTAAACTAATTATTTCCACAAATAATTTTGGATTCTTTGAGCCACGATCCTCTAATATTGTTTGTAATAATTGCATATTTGCTGTTCCAATAGATGGTTTCGCCCTAAAAATTAAATAAATTCTTTATAGCGATGCATGATTTTCATACATGGAAATATGGAGAACTTACGCTGATATCATAACAAGGAATTTAAGTGCCATAAGAGATTCATTTTCTGTTGTGTCTTCAATTTTTTTTGTAAATCTTTCAAATAATAATTGTATCAACTGATTATCAATATCCCCAGAATCTACCCATACTTTAATTAATTCCTCTAGGGCTGTGTACTCTCCAACAGTTATTATTGATATAAAATTCGATATATTATCAACAATTTTTAATAAATGTGATCGTCCCTGTTGATCCGTTGTAAATAAAATATTTTTATACGCTTTTGTAACGGCATCACGTTTATCATCATCATGTGACCAGACTAATGCCAACATATCCCTTAAACCAGATTCAGTACCTTTTATATTAAATTGATATGCAGACGTAAAAAGTTCAATTGTCTCAAGGACATCAGAACTTGTTTTCGACATAAGCATTTCCTTAAACTTCGGCAGGGCATTTGTAATGATTTGTGAAAATGTAATGCAATCTTCTAAAAACGTTACTGTCTGATCCTGTTGCGTTAATTCATCATAATTCTAATAAAATACAGCAAGAAGTAAAATTGGAAACAAATATAAAATAAATTTCTACAGATACGTACGATTCCTTGTGGACCGAAACATTCGACATAATAAGTCTTTAGTAAAGCAATAAAATACAAACATTTCTGATCAAATGGTAAATTGTAGCTAAAAGAGAAAAAAAAATCTTTATTGTTAGCAAGAATTTTTCAGGTTATAGAAATAAAAACTGACGGATCTTCATTTCCCAGTAAAGCGTCACACTTCATTATAATTAAAACGGCTTCCCGATAATTTTCTTCCTTTACACAATCATTAATCTTGGCTTTCATATCAGGAACTACTAATACATCGGTTTCAATATTTATTTCTAAAGAAAGGAAAAAAAAAACCTTTTTTAAAAGTTCACAAAACAATTAATTAATTTTTTTTTTTTTGTAATTTTACTTTCTATTAATGTGGATGTTATAACTGGCAGTACATCCTGATAAAGACCATCCCATTTTAATGATAATTCATTAGTTTCCTTTTCCGCTTCCAATATTTTTTTACGTAACACTTGTAATTTTTCAGTTTCTTGCTCATGTTTTTCTTTTAATTCTTCCAATGATAGTTTTGCAGCAAATGGATTATTTTCTAAAAATGATTTTATTAAAATTACAGCTTGTTTACGAACAATACTGGATTTATCCTCTAAACGATCAACAGCTAAACGTAATACTTCATGTTGAAATGCTAATGGTACCGCATTCAATTCTTTCATATGACTCCAAATTTGAAGTACTTTTGATCGTACCAATGCGCTTACATCCATTATATGTGATAATAAATCATTCAGAAATTCATCACGTAATTCTTTTAAGTCCGGTGTTAATTCTTCTGTAGATAATTCACACGTTATTGCATCAGACATTGTTTGCAACACTGCATTTCTTAATAAGTAAGACTAATTTAAATGAAAAAATGTATTTTAGTTGCTTGTGGAAATGTGAAATAGATGGTAGAGGAAACTTACATCTAAATTCAGTAACTCATCACCCAGATTTGATAGGTATGGCACCATTATTTTAGGTGCAATAGTTCCAAGTTCAATCAAAAATAAACTTAAATTCTTTGACGTTTGCGAATCGGCAGCATCACAGCGAACTACTTCAATTAAATTCTCTATTAAAACTGAAAATATCGATGTAAGACCAAATTCTTCATATAATGTTTGGGCACCGTTTGCAATCGGACTAATTGATATTTCACTAGTTTGTAAAATGTTTAATATTTTTACAGGAAATGTTATCGCATGATTATAACGTTTTATAGCAACGCCTAGTAGTTGAAAACATGAATTGCTTACGTATTGCGTTTTTACTGATTTAAGTTCTAATGTTCTGTAAACAACATCAGTGAAAAGGCTGAAAACAATAAAAAAAAAACAATCATTGTTTCTGTAATGTATAAAAAATTGTTTTTTATAAAATTAGCTTACTTAACAAAAGATTCTTCTGGCACTGGTGGATCCCATAATTTCTCTAGTGGTAATTGTATTAAATTATGCAATTGCACTAAAAACTTATAACGTTTCGAGTCCCAATTAAGAAATTCCTCCCGTTCTGAATTTTGATTCTAAAATAAAGAATAATGGAGATAATTACTCCTCTGAAATAATTCCAAATAAAAAAAAAAAACAATTTCCCTTTACCTTTTTCGATTTTATTGGCTGTTCATTTGCTTTATTAAGTTGCGTATCAATCCCCTTAATTAAACGTATAATTAAATATAAAATCATTTTTGTTGCATTTAAATGATCTTTACGTTCTTTATCCGTTATATCCTTTAGGAATAAATTATTTAATGCGTTACCCAATTTATCATTTGTTAAAAATAAAAATTCGTAACAATTTATAGCCAAATCAATTGGTATATTTTCAATATTTTCAATTAAAGAATAAAATGTATCAAAATGATCAAATATATAAAATACATTTAATGATTGATAATCTTTACGTGCCACTAAAAAGGATAAATAAATTATTAATAGATAAAAGGGTAAATAAAAGCACAAATCGAAAAAGTTTGGTTAGCTTACATTTAAATAAATCTTGTAATTGATTAGAATTATATACTTCTTTAACACAATAATTATTCCCTTGATTATTCAATAATTCTTCATTTAATTGTGGAATTGTAAATTGAAATTCCATTTTTATTTATTTATTTTCGTTTATATTAAAATTTATTGTATTAATTCACAGCAGTAAAAAGCCGTTGCACATAAAACATTTAATATTAAATAATAAACGCCAAACTTCAAAATGAAAACATAAGCGAAGCTTAACGCAAATTTAAATGTTACTTTATTACCAGATGTATGTTAATTAAATCTTCTGTACTAAAATTATGTATATTTAATTTTCTTACATTTAATTAAGCAGTTAATGAAATAATGTTTAAAAACAATTAATTAAAATTTTAGATAAAACATTTATAATTCTCATTAAATTATTATTTAATTTTTGTTAGAGTTTTTAATTTTAATAACTTTTATTTAAACGATATAAGATTATATCTGGTAATTTTATTTGTTATCTCTGTCGTGCTTTAATTAATTAAAATGTCAAAAATTTTACTTGTTGAATAAACTGAAAATGTGTATATAAAACATTAAAATAAAATAAAATGCAAATCAGTTTAATTTAATATCTCCAATATAATGTTTATTTTAAATAAAATAAATAACAATAAATAATGAATGATCATCAAGTGGTAGTTAAAATATTATTTTTTGCAAAATCACGGGAAATAAGTGGCTTATCAGAAACTAACCTTAAAATAGATAAAAATATTTCATGTTGTAATTTATTGAATATAATTTGTAATAATTACGGCCTTGAAATAATTAAAAAAAATATTATAATTGCATTGAACGAAGAGTACTGTGATAATCTAAATACAATATTAAGTATAAAGGAGGGTGACGAAATTGCTGTAATACCACCAATTAGTGGTGGCTAAAGAAAAACTTTAAAGATCACCAAAAAAAAAAAAAAAAAATGAATTATTTAAAGTTGACACTAGACAAATTAGATATAAATCACGTAAATGATTTGGTTGCACATGAAAGTTGTGGTGCCGTTTCATTATTTGTTGGAACAACTCGTGATAACTTTGAGGAAAAAACGGTAAAAAAAAGATAAAATGAAATGAAATAAATTTCTCTTTGTTTATCCAATTTTTTTTTTTTTTTAATTTTTTTTAGGTACTTTCACTAGAGTATGAAGCATACGAACCCATGGCAATAAAATCAATGACGAAAATATGCGATAATATGCGAAGCATTTGGTGTGATATCGTAAACATTGGGATATACCATCGATTAGGTTTGGTTCCAGTAAAGGAAGCTAGTGTGGTTATTGCTGTTAGTTCGCCACATCGTAAAACCAGTTTGGAAGCAGTGCAATATGCTATTGAGGAGTTAAAGAAAAGTGTTCCCGTGTGGAAGAAGGAACTTTACAGCGAACCAAGTGGCAGCTCTGAATGGAAAGAGAATAAGGAATGTATGTGGTCCACCTTTAATAAATTAAATAATAACGACATTCTATAGATTTTAGTTTTATGTAATTTTGTTTTCCATATAATAATAAATGTGGTTGGTTTATTGGTTATTTTATTATTTTATTATTTTTCGCTTCTTTTTTTTCTTCTGTCATCCCCACTAGCATTAACTCAAGACAAGGCAATTCATGAAAATAATAAAAAACGAAAACTGGGAAAACGACCATTAATCAATTTCGATAATTGTCAGTTATTAGAAGTGAATATTCCAAAAAATTTAATACAAATAAATGCAGATGAGTTGGAAGTTAACCGTAGGGTTAATTGTTTTGTGGAAAGAAAACGGGAAGAGATTGATATAAATAATATTCACGATTTTATTGAATGTAAATCGACTGAGCAAAATGATAATGAAGTATCGTGTGCGAGGGTGAACAGTGTGTGTTATAAGAAAAAGGATTCTAAAGGACATTTAGGAAGTACGTAGATTTTTTTATTATTCATTTATGAATGATGCTTATCGAGTTTTATTTCTTTATAGTTGATCGTGTCGAAAATGAATATGGACCACAACAAACGCAGACAAATTACAAAAATGCTTTAGATAAACTAATGGACAGTTATTATTCACCGAATAAGATAAAAAATGAATTTAATAACAATGTGGATATTAAACCATTAATGAATGGTGTTGGTGAACGTATTGATAATGCGGAAAAATATTTAAATTTAAATCAAAATACACCTGTGTCGAGAAATGTTTATGAAAGATTAAAAAAAATCGAGAATCGTATTTTGTATTTAGAAACAATATCACCCGAGTATTCACATTTTTTGGTAAACTCTTTACATAAATTTATTATTTATCTGTAATAAAATATTGACTTTACTTATAGGAGAAACAACCACAGGCAAATAAATATACAAAAATAGTTCATACAGCGAATGATTTAGATAGTTATATAGAAGAACTTGAAACAATATTACAAAAAAATCGAAATTGAATATATTATTCAGTATTATTATTAACAGAAGTAAAATAAAAAAAAAAATCGAGGAAAGAGTTAATAGTTTTGTGTACAGTAGAAACTCCTCGTTAAGGTTTGTATGTAGGTAGTACAATCATAATAAATAAAATTGATTTACGTGATTTTATTTGATTGTGAATCGAATAAATAAAAAATCGTTTGGTGATCGTTTACTAATATTTCCACTGTTTTTGGTAATAAAATGAAAATTGATTTTCCAACGCATTTCTTTAGTAAAAAATTATTCGAAGCACTTTGTTGGTTTTGTACGTTTGAATGGTGATTTTATTTGAATTAATAACATACATGGACATGTTTTAATTGTTTAATTGAAAGTTTTAAAATTAATTTTAATTTATTTGTTAAATAATTTATTGTTGGCAAAGTATGTTGCATCATAAATTAAAATTAAAATTGGATTGATCCATGTAATATGATTTATTATTTATATTTTGCATTAAGTAAATAAATAATAAGGTAACGAGAGAATAATTTTTTTTTTTTATTAATTAATTAATTAATTAAATTAGTTTTTCTTTAATTAGTTTTAATTAAATGGTTTATATCTTAACTATTAATCGTTAATCATTAAAAATAGATGGCGTATATGTAAGTGCATCTGTCAAAATAATTTCTATTTACATGAATCAGGGGGAGAAAAAACTTTAACCAACCAATGGCAAATCACGTTTAGTCCGTGTTTGACATATTCCAGTTTTGTTTTTTTGTTTTCTTTTCGTTTTTTTTTTTTTTTTTAAATTAATTAATTAATTATTTTCCTCTTTGAACAAAAATTTTATTAATAAAAATTGAAAAAAAATAAAAAATTTCTTTTTTAATATATTTTTTTTTTAGTGTTAAATTAGTAATCCTATTTCAAAAAACAAAATTAATTAAATCTAAATGTCCAATTTTTTGTGAAATATTAAAATAAAAACAAAAAAAAAAATTCATTAATTAATTTTCGGTTTATAACAAAATTAAGAATGTGATGAAAAATCTCTACAATAAAATGATTTAAGACAAAAAAAAAAAAAAAGAGGAAAAATACATTTAAAAAAAAAAAAAATTATAAATTAATAATAAAATAAAAATTTTAAGTTTCAAATTAACAAGTTTAGCAAGATTTATTTATTTATTTAATAAAAATAAAAATAATATATAAAATGTAAGTAAAAGAAAAGTTAATTATTGATAATTAATTAATTAAAATATATTTTGTCGTTAGTTAGTTTGTGTGTGTGCTTTTTTTTTTTTTTTTTTTTTATATGAGAGGAAAAAAGAAAATCAATTTTTCTGTCTACGGATCCTGGATTAAGTTTCATTGTTATTATTATTATTTTTCTGCACTAGTCCCAGTCGGTTTATAGTTTTTTTTTAATTGAATTCTTTTCTATAATAAAAGTATTAAAAAATAAAAAAAATAAATAAAAAGGAAAAAGTAGAAAGTTGCATGCAAAAATGATAAAAATCTGTGCAGTTTTTTTTTTGTTTGGTTTAGTTTGTGTGACACGAGCTGTGATAAAAAATGAAAATTTCCATTTCTAAAACCCAATAAATAGCGAAAAAATGTGTGTTTTTATTTTAGTTGCTTCTTTATTATAATTTTGTGTCGAATATAATAAAAATTCCATTTCGTTGACGAAATTAAAAGGGAGAAAATAATAAAAATGAAATGTGATTCATTGCACGCGACTGTCTATAGCAGCTAAATGTAATGAAAGACAGAAAAAAAATAGACACAAATAATTTTCCTATGCTAAATGCGCTAATGAATTTATTTTATTAAAGACCCATAAGAATTATTTTATTAAAAAATTGAATTTTTAAGCTCGTTGTTTCAATTTTACTTTTGTCTGAATGAATTCTTTAATTTTTGTGTATTTAAGCAACAGTTTCAAATAAAATTATAAAAAAAATCATGAATCAAAATTTGTATTTAAATTTGTTTGAATGAATTTAAATAAAAATTTGGCAAACCTATTAGGAAATTAATTAAAAATGTTTGTAGGAAATGCTGCTGTTGTTTCCCTTAAATGGTAGCGTATGTGTAGGAGTTTTGTGTCTTTATTACTTCTCTGATAACAACTGTGGCTTATTTATTTATTTTAATTAAAATAAATTAAAATTTAAACGACGTGCAAAAAAAAAAATTGATTGAAATGTCATAAATGACGTTTTCTCTTACCGGCATTATTGACGCATGTGTGCGTGCAAGAGAAATTCAGAGAGACTGTGTGTGGGAGTTTTTTTTTTTTTGTTTTGTTTTGTTTTATAGCACCTAATGCATCGAAGTGACTATAAAAGTGGCAGCTGCTATTCTGTAGCTTTCGTTCATAATACAAAAGAAAAAAAAAAATATTCACAAAAAGCTTTCCAGTCATGCACAATAGAAACTTTTCTATTTCAAACAATTTTTTTTCTATTTTATTAAACTTAAAAATAATAAATAAATAATTTAAAAAATGGTGAAAGGTGAAAATGATAATTATAAAACTAGACTAGAATAGTAATTTTATTAAACAAAAAAGAAAAGAAGGAAAACTAGGTTAAACAGGGGAGAAAATAATTTTTATTAAATTATTTTATTTATTTTAATGCAGAATTATTTCCTGCCGTCCTTCTAACCCTCTTATGGAGTTTTTTTTTTTTATTTTATTTTATTTAAATATGGATGAGTTTAAAGCTTTTTGTTTTTTTAAAAGCTTTTTTTTTATCGTATCCTTTATCCTTATATTTAAAAAAGAAAAATATAATATTAATTAAATTGAGGTTAACAAGAAATGTTTTCCTGTGGAAATTACGTTTAAGTAAGAGAGATTGGTTATAAAAAAAAAAAAAGAAATAGAAGAGAAATAATAAAAAGCTTCCAATTAAAAAAGGTTTGAATAATATAAAACTAAAGAATATTAATTAGCATAAATATAAAAATTTAAAAACATTTATTTTTTTTTTAATCATGAATAAAAATGAATAAAAAAATTTTCAATTCTTCAATCAACCGTAAAAAATTAATCGAGTAAAAATATTCTGTTTGAACGTCCTTGAAATGAAAATATTATTTTAATATGTTAATTATTTTTAATTATTTATTTTGTTGGGTATTGCAATTGGGTATATTTAAAATTTTCTTACACAAAAGGTAACGCGCAAAGTTCTTTATTATTTGCATATTCTGTTGATATTTATGGCTATAATATTTAAATGTTTTATTGTGCGTTTAGTTATAATTAAAAATTTCTTCTATTTAATTATGTCACCTCATTAATTATTAATAAAAAAATCCATAAATACTCTTTAAATATCGTAAATCCGTAAAGATATCTTTGTTTGATTGAATGAATTTTTTTATTCGATAAGCTACAAAACAACAGGACACATTTGTTATCAGAATAAAAAATTCAATGAATGCTTTAAAAATTAACAAAATAAAAGAATTTATTTTTTCCACTTGAATAATTATTTTTGTATGACCTTATTTATGGTTGTGGCAAGTGACATACATAGATAGTTTATGCAGTATAAAAAAATGTAAAACAACTTAAAACTATGCTACTAAACCTATTAATGTACAAAAAAAAAAAAATAAAAAAGATGATTAAAACACTGAATAAAATCAATAAAATTGATTAACTATTATGGATTTTATTTTTTTTCTACGTACTATGGTCGTTTATTTATTTTTTTTCTAGTTTTTTTTTTTTTATTGAATAGGGGTTTTGTTTGATAGAAGTAAGGGTTTGTGGGATTATTTTTAAAAGTTTAACAGTACTGGATTGATTATTTACAGTAGAACAGTAAAGATTTATAATTAAATTAGGCTTTTAATCCGCATTGCAACGTAAACGATCGATCGTTTTTTCTTCTTTTTTTTTTTAAAAATACTTCAAAGCTTTTAAAATCATAAATTCTTTAGTTTTATCCTCTATTAAAATGATTAACTAGGGTGTGCTATTTACATAGAGAATTTATGAAATAAACCTTAAACTATTTTATCGTGTTTTTTCGCATGTTTACTGTTACTACCCGTCATTAATAATTAGAAAAAATGTGTGCTAATAAATTTTATGCATAAATTCGATTTTTTTTTTTTTAAAGTGTTTCCAGTATTCCATTCAATGTTGTGTTAAATAATAATTTATTATTTAATAGATACGTACGGTATGGTATTTTGAATATTAATTATTATATAATATTTTGATGTGCTCTGTGGGTACAACCAGGGTCGGCATTAGTTAGTTTTGTGCTTTATTTTTTGATAAGGTACTCTCAAAAGTTATTAAAAAACAATAAAATCATTTCCCTAGATACTTGACGTTATGATATTGCTAATAAATTACTTTTAAAGTTTCGTTTTCGTCTTTTTTCACGGTTAAATCATTTTTTCTGTTATGTTTTTTGTATGTTGGATAATGGAAAAGTTGAACAAAATAATCTTTAAAAGTGCTTTTCAGTACAAACAAAATAAAATTGTTTATAATGTTTGGATAAATTAATTAATATAGATAAGAATAAACTAGTTGTTGAAATTATTATTTTGAACAAATATTTAAAGTACGAAGTTTTTTACACTTTCCTTGAAAGTGTTGTATAGAGACTTTAGAAAGCTTTATTGTAGCTTTTAGTTTTATAATGGTCAACATACAAACTGTTAGTAGAAGATTATAGATTAAATAATTGTCGGGCTTTTTTAATCTAATAGAGAAGCCGCCCCTGTGTTATTAATACAAATTTCCGCTATTTTCGTTTTTTTTTTTTTATGTTAAATTCGCTTTTAATTTGCTGTTACACATCTATTTTTTTTTTTGCTTAGTTGTTATTATTTATTGTGATATTTATATAAATTGCCTTGCAAAATAAATAAATAATAAAAATAATAAATTCCTATTTAAAAATAAATAAATATTCATATTTTTTTTTTTTTTTGTATATTCAGTGAATGGGAGATGGTGATGGTGGTGATTTTTATTTATTTATATATTTTTTTTTAACGTGTAATCGTGATTGTTTGTAAATAGGAAAAAATATGAAGAAGCTATAATAACTCAAATTTAAAAGCTTTTTTTTATATATATAAATGAAATGCAACATGTTGAATGTAGTTTTGTGTTGTTTGATGTTTTTGCTGAAGCTTTCTTTTGCTTTCCTTTGCTTTGGTTTTTTTTTTTTTTTGTTTGTTTGTAATAATGTAGATACGATGTTTTGATACTCACTATGTTGACATTTAATAATAAATAAATTTAAGTAAAAATAGATTTTTCGTTGTGATATTTTCTATCCCCATATCTTTTCTTGCAATATTTGTATGCTTTTGTGTGTTGCGTTCTTGACTTGTTTTCTTTTTTTTTATAATTTTTAATGGTTTTAAAATAAAGTTTAAGGTCATTTTTAATGTTGTAATATAATAATAAATTATAGGAGCTTTTGTGTTTTTTTTTTAAATACCTTTATGTCTTTAGAAGATATGTTTAAATAAATTTAATTAAATTTCTTTTCGTAATATTTATAATAATAAAAAGTAAAACATTTGCATAATTAAAAAAGGTGTGTAAGTTGTCATTTATGTACATAAAAAACAAAAACAAAAAAACACACACACACACACACAAGAAAAATTGTTAAAAAGCTTTTTTTTTTTTAATTTTTATTTTGCTTTAAATTACTGTGCACGATGTTTGACGTTGAGGAAACGTAAAAAATAAAGAAACGTTTTTCTTCTTCTATTTTGCTTTAAGTTTTATACAAAACACACGAGACTCGCAAATGATATGAAAATAAAGTCTGAGAATTAAAGAATTTAATTTTCTTGTTGATCATTAATTTTTTTACCTTTAATTCATTAACTCGCGTGCTAAAGGTAAATTTTTGTTTGCTTTTTCTTGGTAAAATATTTTGTCATTTTTTTTTTTTTTTTGAGTATTTATCATTAAGTATTTCAATAAATTTTTATTTTCAACTTTTAATATTTATTAATGATAATCACTTATTACACGAAGCAATGTATGGGTAACGTTCGGTAATATTCTGTTGAAATAAATTTATTTATTTTAAAATTGTAAATAATAAATAAAAAGGTCATTAAAATATTATTCTATGCACCAGTGATTTTTTGTAATAAAATAATATTTAATTGTGTCTTTTTATTAGAGAAATTTTTGTGTTAATTTAACTAGAACTAATTTCTAATCGTTTTATTTTCTCAGGGGTTTATTTAATTGATATTTAATATTTTATTTGTTTTGTTTAATTTGGATAATGATTGTTTAAGCTGCTGATTTTATTAGTAATTTTTTTTTATGTACATTTCTGAATAATAAAAGGTGCAAATAAAAAATAGGGAAGTCCGTTGGTTGTAGTTATTTTAATTGGATGTCTGGTAGATTTGTTTTAATTGGACTGACAATTCTATGTTTTAAATTTAGACAAATGTAAGTATGTTATATGATTGATTAAGATTGACTTTAAGGGTTTTTGAAAGCGGAATTCTTAGTTTATTTGTCCTTTGTATTAATGCACAACTAATTATAATTTATTTAAGATAAAATTTCTGTATGTTTTTCCTTTGAATACAATTCTAATTCTAATTCTAATTCAGTATGGATAAAACAGTTAATTTTTTTAATTTTCTGTATAATTTTTAAATAAAATATTATTTAATAAATAAATGAGAAAATATTTAATAATATTTTGTTGTAAGCTTTACTAAACCTAAATAGTGTTTTTTTTTTCGTTACCATTATTATTATTATTATTATTATTATTACTCGATAAAAAATATTTAATAAATCCTTTGAATTAAATATTATATAAACACGAATTTATAGTGAAATATTAGGTAAATTATTATTTATTATTATTCTACTGTAATAACCTTGTTATAAAAACTATTTAATTAATTTAATTTTTCATTAAAGTAAAAACGTGATAAATAAATAAGGAGAAAAGGAACAAAATAAATTATAAATTTTATTTCCTTATTTATTTATGGTGTTTTGTAATTTATTATTATTATCTCTTTAAAACGATGTAATTATGTAATAAAAAATTATTTTTATTGATTGAATTATTAGAAATTTGTTATTTTGTGATGATTGCGTTCGATTATTATCGCTTTTATGTTTAATATTTATATAGAAAACTCAATATAAAAGTCGACCTAAAGAGTATGAATGTATCAATTTTCAGCGTAAAAAAAATTAATTCAAAATGAGCTGAAACTTTGCAGGAATATTGTTTGTGACATTAAAAATCGACTTTGTTTTACGAGTTTACAAGCTTTGTTTAGTTTATAAAAAAATTTATTTTTCGAGTTACAGGCATTCTAAGATCTGGATTTTTATTTGTGAAAATGTCGGAAAATTTGCGTGATCATAACTCGAGAAATAAATTTTTTCCGGGCAAACCCGTAGAACAAAATCGATTTCTGACGTCCTAAAGAGTATGCCTGCAAAGTTTCAGTTCATTTTGAATTAATTTTTTTTTACCACCGAAAGGCTGAAAAAAAAGCATACAAACCATCAGCTTTTTTTTTCAATTTTCTGCGAGAAAAAAATTAATTCAAAATGAGCTGAAACTTTGCAGGAATATTGTTTGTGACATTAGAAATCGACTTTGTTCTACGAGTTTACCCGAAAAAAATTTATTTTTCGTGTTACAGGCATTCTAAAATCTGGATTTTTATTTGTGAAAATGTCGGAAAATTTGCGTGATCATAACTCGAGAAATAAATTTTTTCCGGGCAAACCCGTAGAACAAAGTCGATTTCTGACGTCCTAAAGAGTATGCCTGCAAAGTTTCAGTTCATTTTGAATTAATTTTTTTTTACCACCGAAAGGCTGAAAAAAATGCATACAAACCATCAGCTTTTTTTTTCAATTTTCTGCGAGAAAAAAATTAATTCAAAATGAGCTGAAACTTTGCAGGAATATTGTTTGTGACATTAGAAATCGACTTTGTTCTACGAGTTTACCCGAAAAAAATTTATTTTTCGTGTTACAGGCATTCTAAAATCTGGATTTTTATTTGTGAAAATGTCGGAAAATTTGCGTGATCATAACTCGAGAAATAAATTTTTTCCGGGCAAACCCGTAGAACAAAGTCGATTTCTGACGTCCTAAAGAGTATGCCTGCAAAGTTTCAGTTCATTTTGAATTAATTTTTTTTTACCACCGAAAGGCTGAAAAAAATGCATACAAACCATCAGCTTTTTTTTTCAATTTTCTGCGAGAAAAAAATTAATTCAAAATGAGCTGAAACTTTGCAGGAATATTGTTTGTGACATTAGAAATCGACTTTGTTCTACGAGTTTACCCGAAAAAAATTTATTTTTCGTGTTACAGGCATTCTAAAATCTGGATTTTTATTTGTGAAAATGTCGGAAAATTTGCGTGATCATAACTCGAGAAATAAATTTTTTCCGGGCAAACCCGTAGAACAAAGTCGATTTCTGACGTCCTAAAGAGTATGCCTGCAAAGTTTCAGTTCATTTTGAATTAATTTTTTTTTACCACCGAAAGGCTGAAAAAAATGCATACAAACCATCAGCTTTTTTTTTCAATTTTCTGCGAGAAAAAAATTAATTCAAAATGAGCTGAAACTTTGCAGGAATATTGTTTGTGACATTAGAAATCGACTTTGTTCTACGAGTTTACCCGAAAAAAATTTATTTTTCGTGTTACAGGCATTCTAAAATCTGGATTTTTATTTGTGAAAATGTCGGAAAATTTGCGTGATCATAACTCGAGAAATAAATTTTTTCCGGGCAAACCCGTAGAACAAAGTCGATTTCTGACGTCCTAAAGAGTATGCCTGCAAAGTTTCAGTTCATTTTGAATTAATTTTTTTTTACCACCGAAAGGCTGAAAAAAATGCATACAAACCATCAGCTTTTTTTTTCAATTTTCTGCGAGAAAAAAATTAATTCAAAATGAGCTGAAACTTTGCAGGAATATTGTTTGTGACATTAGAAATCGACTTTGTTCTACGAGTTTACCCGAAAAAAATTTATTTTTCGTGTTACAGGCATTCTAAAATCTGGATTTTTATTTGTGAAAATGTCGGAAAATTTGCGTGATCATAACTCGAGAAATAAATTTTTTCCGGGCAAACCCGTAGAACAAAGTCGATTTCTGACGTCCTAAAGAGTATGCCTGCAAAGTTTCAGTTCATTTTGAATTAATTTTTTTTTACCACCGAAAGGCTGAAAAAAATGCATACAAACCATCAGCTTTTTTTTTCAATTTTCTGCGAGAAAAAAATTAATTCAAAATGAGCTGAAACTTTGCAGGAATATTGTTTGTGACATTAGAAATCGACTTTGTTCTACGAGTTTACCCGAAAAAAATTTATTTTTCGTGCTACAGGCATTCTAATATCTGGATTTTTATTTGTGAAAATGTCGGAAAATTTGCGTGATCATAACTCGAGAAATAAATTTTTTCCGGGCAAACCCGTAGAACAAAGTCGATTTCTGACGTCCTAAAGAGTATGCCTGCAAAGTTTCAGTTCATTTTGAATTAATTTTTTTTTTACCACCGAAAGGCTGAAGAAAATGCATACAAACCATCAGCTTTTTTTTTCAATTTTCTGCGAGAAAAAAATTAATTCAAAATGAGCTGAAAATTTGCAGGAATATTGTTTGTGACATTAGAAATCGACTTTGTTCTACGAGTTTACCCGAATAAAAATTATTTTTCGTGTTACAGGCATTCTAAAATCTGGATTTTTATTTGTGAAAATGTCGGAAAATTTGCGTGATCATAACTCGAGAAATAAATTTTTTCCGGGCAAACCCGTAGAACAAAGTCGATTTCTGACGTCCTAAAGAGTATGCCCGCAAAGTTTCAGTTCATTTTGAATTAATTTTTTTTTACCACCGAAAGGCTGAAAAAAATGCATACAAACCATCAGCTTTTTTTTTCAATTTTCTGCGAGAAAAAAATTTATTCAAAATGAGCTGAAACTTTGCAGGAATATTGTTTGTGACATTAGAAATCGACTTTGTTCTACGAGTTTACTCGAAAAAAATTTATTTTTCGTGTTACAGGCATTCTAAAATCTGGATTTTTATTTGTGAAAATGTCGGAAAATTTGCGTGATCATAACTCGAGAAATAAATTTTTTCCGGGCAAACCCGTAGAACAAAGTCGATTTCTGACGTCCTAAAGAGTATGCCTGCAAAGTTTCAGTTCATTTTGAACTAATTTTTTTTTACCACCGAAAGGCTGAAAAAAATGCATACAAACCATCAGCTTTTTTTTTCAATTTTCTGCGAGAAAAAAATTAATTCAAAATGAGCTGAAACTTTGCAGGAATATTGTTTGTGACATTAGAAATCGACTTTGTTCTACGAGTTTACCCGAAAAAAATTTATTTTTCGTGTTACAGGCATTCTAAAATCTGGATTTTTATTTGTGAAAATGTCGGAAAATTTGCGTGATCATAACTCGAGAAATAAATTTTTTCCGGGCAAACCCGTAGAACAAAGTCGATTTCTGACGTCCTAAAGAGTATGCCTGCAAAGTTTCAGTTCATTTTGAATTAATTTTTTTTTACCACCGAAAGGCTGAAGAAAATGCATACAAACCATCAGCTTTTTTTTTCAATTTTCTGCGAGAAAAAAATTAATTCAAAATGAGCTGAAACTTTGCAGGAATATTGTTTGTGACATTAGAAATCGACTTTGTTCTACGAGTTTACCCGAAAAAAATTTATTTTTCATAAACATAAACTTTGTAAAGTCTTGGAAATCAATGTTAGAAAAAAAAAATTTAATTTATTTGTAGGCCTTAAAGAATTTTTTTTTTTTTTTTATTATATTTTGAATCGTTGTGGGTTGTGGTGTTTCCCAATGTGTTAATTCAGTTCAAATCTAAGTAATGAATAATGAATTAGAAAATAATGTTTTTTTTTTTTAATATGGGATTGTGTCTGGCTCAATATTATTAATATTTTCACATAAAAATAATAAGGAAATAAACGATCAATGACCTTTTAGTTTAAACACAATTTAAAAATAAACAAAGAAACCGATAGAGAGATATTAATTATTATTATTCGTTAACATTTAATGACTTTAATAAAGGAAAGTAATAATAAAATAAAAGTACACTCACATGTGTACTATTTTTGTATAATTATTTTTCCTTCTTCTTCTACTTCCTTCTGTTTATTTTTCCAATAATATAACAACGAATGTGTGAATCATTTTGTTGAACGTTTTAAAATTTCTTTATTTTTTTTTTTTGTATGTTGTTTACAAAAGTTAAAAGAGAAGAAAACAAGTAAAAACACAGCATGCATGTAGTAAAAAAATATTTTATTTTATATACAGGGTGACAAGTGGTGTTAATGCTTTATTAAAATTAGTTTAAAGTTTCACCGATTTATAAGTAAAGTAGAATAAATCCGTCATGAATTTGATTTGCAACCGTTTGTATTACATCAATGGATAATTAATTAATGATTAGCATTATGTTTTAGCAAGAAAAATAAATAAAATCGTAAACAACTTAACTCTTTGTATTAAATTTAATTCAATTACGTTTCTACTGAATTATCTGTGATTTTTTTTTTTCTATTACTTTGTATAGTAATCGGCATAGATCCATTTTAATTGTTGTGACCATTCGGATATATTTTTTTTTTTTTTTTTTTTATGTAACACCTGACTCAAATCGATTTTCCACCTGAATGACCAAGGAATTTATTTAAGTTTATTGCGTAGAATTTGTTAAGTAATTCACGTTATATAGATTCGTGTCGGTATTATCTATTAAAGTAATTATTTATTAAACTTTATTGACGGTTCTATTTTAAATGTTTGAACGTAACGTAAAATGTTGCATAAAATAAACTTTTTAACTTTTTACTATTGCGTGTGATTTACTTTTGATACGTAAAACAAACTTTAAATTTAAAGTTTTATTTAATATAATTTGGCTTGAAATGTGTGTGTGCTATTTTCAGAAAATCAAAGTAATAAAGTTAGTTTTTGCATTTCAATCATTTAAACGAAACAAAAATGAAACGAAATGAAATTACTTTGTTAAAACAACTGGTACATGGGTCACGCATCATTATTCTTATTTAGCAAAAATTATTTAACTGAATAATAAAAAAAATAAAATGTATAAAGGAAGCAATTTATTACTTAATTTAATTATTTATTTTTACTAATTGTGCTGTAATTTATTTTATTTTTTTATAAGCAGTAAATTTAATGAATAATTTTTTTATTTTACTGATTTATTATTAATTGATTAAAATAATTTCTTGTATGATTATATTTATGTTTTGTATTTATTTTCATTTCTTATGACGTCAGTTGATTTTATATTAATAATTGTTTGTTGTGCGGTATTAAAAGGTTAGACAAAAAGTCTGATGGCTATAAAGTAAAATTATTCTTTCTAATATTTGTGTGTGGTTGTTGTTTCATTATTGTTTTTTTTTTTTAACCGTTTATATTCACGTATTTATGCCCCCAAAAAAAAAAAAAAAAACACATTCTTTAGCCCCATATAAATAATACAAACAAACCACAAAATATTGTTGTTGCGTTTCATTATTACTTCCAGTAGTCAAGTGTTTCGCTGTTTATTTTAAGTTTAGTCATTAAAGCCACAACGACGGTTTAACACACACTGTCTGTAATATTAATTATTATTATTATTTTGTGTGTGTGTGTGCAATTAATAAATTAATTAATTAGAAAAATATTTCTCTATTTACGTAATTTTGTGTTTTAATTAAATTTAAAATAAATTAATCAATGGGATTATTAAAAAAAAAAAAGAAAAAAAAAATGAAGAATTTTTAAACAAAAATTATTATATAGAAAAGTGTTTTATTTATTTATTATAATTAATTATTGATTTAATTATAATTTTAGTGTTTAATTAATAATTTAATTTATTTATTTATTATTCGTAGTTGTTTTTTGTTTAGTTTGATTAGTGAAGGTGTGAGTTTATTATTTCTTTTTATTTTTAACATAAAATCCAAATAAAATCAGCATAAGGATGAATTTTAATTAAAAAAAAAAACAAATTATTGACCTGAAAATTTTATGTTTTCTAATTTGAAATAGTGGAAATTTTATTCTGTGACTTTTAATAACTACTCTTGTATGGTTTAATTAGTAAATTAATTTGCTTTAATAATTTTATAAAATTTATTTATACAATAAATGGTAAAAAAAAAAACGAAGAAATTTCTACAGCAAAAAGTGAATACAGTACAGGCAAATGTATTAGTAATCTTATCGCTATAAATGGATATGTTTGAACCGAACTTGTATAACTTTCAACGTCTTAGTTTGTACAAGTAATTATTATTTAATCAATTTGTTTATTTATTTGTTTTTCTTTTAAATTAAACATTACACAGGGTATTGCTTTTTTTTTTTAATTAATTAATTAGTTTGGCTAATTGTTGTTTACCTGTTAAAAAAAAAAAGTTTCTTTGTTTAATGCAAGCACAAATTATTTAACATTGACATAGTACTGTGTTTTACCTTTTTTTGTTTGTTTATAAATAAATAAATTAATAAATTTATTAATTAATATCGTGTTAAAAATTATTATTATATTAAACTGGACTGGTGGATATATTTGTGTGTCCTTGACACGTTTTACTACTAATTTCTATTTAATATATTTAATAAAAAAATGAAAAAATTTATCCAAAATTCTTATTATTTGTTTGTTAATTAATTATGAATTCAGTCTTTTACTAATTTATTTAATTTATTTTAATTTATAAAAAAGAAAAAAGGTAAATAACACAAAACGAAGCTGTAATTAAATATTTTAATTAAAAATGAAGAAAATCCATAGTAATAGTAGTCATAGTAATTTGTTAAGTAAATAAAGGTAAAATTTGTTTATTTTATTTCAAAACTATGAAATAATAACCCCTTTATTGTGGTTACTTTATGAATTTTTTTTTTTTTTCGTGTTTTTTCTTATCAAAATTATTGATTATTGATGAGTTTTTTATTGGTTGTAATTCATGTTTGTCTTTTTTTGCTTTCTTTTTTTATTTTTATTTACTTGTTATATTGCAGTCGCGTTGTTATTATTATTGTTATTATTATTCGGTATTACCATGCTAATGTTAACATTTTATTTGTTTTTTTTTTTTTTTTTTTTTTTTTTTATTATCTTTGGTTACCTGTCTTTGGTTACAAAAATAATAATAATTTTTCAATAAATATTATTTACAAAATATACACACGGTCTTGTTCTTGTTTTTTATATTTTTATTTATATGAGAAAAATTTATATATAAATAAAAAAAAGGTATATAAAAAATTGCATTTTTATCGTTTTATTTTTTATTTTTTTTTGTTTGTAATGACACGAATATGTGTCTTTTAAAAGTGTTTTATTTTTATTTTCTTTTTTTTCTTTTACATTGAATATTAAAGCACGGGTGGGTGCTTTATATTTTTGTATGATTTATTTTTTTAACCTTTTTTTTCCATGTCCTTTTTTTTTAATATAGATTTATAATAAAGTTGTGTTGGTTTTTTTTCTTTTCATTTTTTGTGTGCTTGTCAATTTATGCGAGCTATTCTTTTACTTTTCAAACTAGAAATAGTTACGTAGCGATTTTAAGTTTTGTGGTAAAAACTTTTTTTTTGTTATAATTTGTTATAATTTGGTTTAAGCATAATTTATTTAAGAATCGTTTAACAAATATGATTGGAATTGTGCGTCTATTTACTTGTCATTTATTGTGACATTTCTTACGTTCTTGTTACGTCTATTGTGCTCAGTTTATTACTCAGTCAATTCATCACACAATAATGGTTAATGTTTTAATACAAATAATTAATTATTCAAGAAATACTCATCACCAGCATCATGTAAAACAAGTGATACGTTTATATGGTGTTCAATTATCCTTATAGCAGATTTTGTATAAAGAAAATCCACAATAAATCTATCATCTATCATCCCTTTTAAAACAAACAATAAATAAATAAATAGTAAGAACACCATCATTATCGTTTGTAATAAATTAAAATCACAAAATAATACACGTCTAGAGTCGTCGTCTAGACATAAAATAAACAAAACAAATTTTTGATGTGCGTTTTTATTATTGTTTTAATAATGACGGCAAAAGGCACAGAGGTTTATAATTCATTAGAAAACATACAATTATTTTTTTTTTGTATTAATTGATAAAACTGTATTAATAATAATTATTATATTGTTTTAAAGCTATTAAGATTCGGTTGGTATTGTGTTCCGGCTCCTTTCTATGGTTTATATAAAAAGGTTTGCTTTAATATTTATATAGAAAAAGGTTAATAAAATTATTCTCAATTCTCCCCAGTACATTATAAATAAATATTAAATATACGATAAACTCCTTAAAATTGTATGTTTAATGATTATGCTTTATAGCGAGAATAATTATGTTTGTAAAACACAGAAATCGGTGTTGACTGCTTTACTTTCTAAAACAAATAAACAATTTTTTCAATGATAAATTATTTATATATATCTATCTCTGGAAACGATCCAAAAACCACTTAATTTTAGCATAAGTCTCCACTGCATTTAACGCGATACTTTAATAGGAATTTGGTGATCTTAAAACGGTGACAATTATCACGTACTTGGATAAGTTAGTCTACCACAATATTTATGTTTAATAACCGATTCGAATACACCTGTCCATAGCGGTTTAATTTTATAATTTCTCTTTAATAAAGAAAAGTCATCATCGTTACTTAATAAATCAGATTCAATAAAATTTTCTATAATCATTAAGTTTATTTTCTATTATCAAGTAATAACTAACCGTTTGGCATTTTATTAGATAAAAAGGTTAAAGTAAATTACCGAAAGTAGCTCATATTAATTTAATTACGATTAGAATAGATAAAGTTTCATGTTTATTACAAAAAAGTAAAGAAATTTATTTATTTTATTGCTTAATTTAAGGAAATTTTTGGTTGTATTACACAAATTATTTTTGTATTTTGAATGAATGAATGAATGAATGTAGAAACGAACGATGTGGTAATAGACTAATTTACATTAAGGTAAATTATGTTTTTTTATTTTTTATGATTATCTTATTATTTTATTTTTTTTTAAATAGACAATTTGATTTATGTGTTTTGTATTTTATTATTTTGTGCCTGCTGCTGCTAAATCGTGTAAATCGGATAAGAGATAATTTTTTTTTTTTTTTTTTTTAGTGATTTTATTATGAGAATAATATTTGTTTGTATATATGCTTGTTTTAAACTGTATTAGTTAAATAATTTATGTAGATAAGGATTACATTTAAATGTTTTTCTTATTGTTTAATTAAATATAATGAGTCCACTGTGTAGGTGGTGAATTTTGTTTCTTTGTTCAAAATCCCCTTTATATTTAGTTGTAAAAGCTTATTAAAACCAAGTTGTTGTTAGTTGACAAATTTTGTTTTTACTACAAAAGTTTATTATAAATTCGAATTATTAAATTAATAAAATTATGTTTGCATAAATGAATTGAATTTAAATGAAAAAGAAACATTAGTAAAGCAAATATTTTATTTAGTCCATCCATTGATGGTTGGTTGTCAATTTAATATAATTTTTCTTTTATTTATTTATGTAATTATTTTACGTTTATTAAAATGAATTAATTAATTTTTATTTTATTATTTCTAGACAACAAACTGGTAAAGAAATTAACAACAAAATGCCAGCAACTGATAAAGCAAGACTATCAAATTCGAATATGCAGTAAGTTTATTATTCATAATTTTTTAATTTAATTAATTATTTATGTATAAATTAAAATTAAAATAAAAATAAAAAAAAAAACAAACCTAATTAGTGTAACAAGATTTCCAATGAATGGTGTTATTCTGCCTGTTTTAAGAAAAAAAACGTATAAAGATATTCTACGACATGGGGATGGTTATAAAAAAGTAAAACGATCTGTATCATTAAAATCAACGCGTAGAGGGTAATTAAATAAAATTAAAAAAAAAAAAAAAACAAAAAAAAAACAAAACAAAATAAAATAAACAATAAAGCCTAACTCTAATTAGTTACAAATTAATTAAATAATAAGTAATTTAATAACCACGCTAATTTAATTATTAATATTTTAATATTTTCTTTGTTTTTTTGTTGCGTTATAAAAAGTATTTTCTTTTTTTGTTCTTTTTCTACACAGTAGTTTAATAAAATTATAATATTGGATAAAAATACATTTTTATTTTGTAATTAGACAACAAAACATATGCAAATAATGCTAAATTATAATGTTTTATTAGGTAGTGTATATGCTACAGTAGTTATTTTTAATAAATAAATAAATAAAAAAAAAAAAAACAACAACAACAGTAACAATTAATTAATTAAATAATAAAATTTGTATTTTTCTAGAGTAAATGCAGATGATTCAAAAATCTCACAAAATGTATGGATAACCGGTGGACCGATCGGTTCACGTGATGCTGTACTAGTATTTAGAACAAGTGTATTAGCATCACCGAATGTATTACACAATATAACACCATCAGTATCATCGCCAGTAATGAATACGTCACCATTAAAAACAAATTTAAAAGTTGATATAAAACCGTCACCATCAACATCAGCAATTAATCAAAATAAGAGTCAACAAGCTGAAACAAAGTTACGTCTGTATAACAAAGACATACGATTGCCAAGAAATATAAAATTTCAATTGAAAAGAATTGCTAGATCGGCAAGTGAACAAGAGTCACTTGTGCATGCACCAAAGAAAAGTAATTGTGACTCAATGATGTCGTCGTTGAGTGACCAATCATTATCCAGTGTAACTGGTGACACAACTGAAATTGAAGTTGCAATTCTTAGTTCTGATCATTGTGCACATGATTCTGGTGGTGATGATGATGCTGCTGATGATGATGATGTTGATGTCGATGTCGATGATGACGATGATGATGATGACGATGATGCAAATGAAATGCACCAGACAAAAACAGCGTGCGGCACTAAAAAATTAGATTCATTACGATTATCATACATAGTGCAAACATCAAAAATGTGTGAAAGGCAACAATTAGAAGATAAAGAAAATACAATAAAAAAGAAGAGAATTGATAAGACAGATATGCCAGCGGCACAATTAAATATTCGTTATAAATTTATCCAAACTGAAACAAGGTTATTACGAAAGATATTACATGAGCACGGCTTTAAAGAAGTCGAAGATGATCAACAATTTAATTTATTATGGACTGGTATCCATACAAAACCAGATATATTAAGAAATTTAACTCCATATCAGAGAGTTAATCACTTTCCAAGGTAAAACATTTTAATTCTGATTATTCTGGTTAAAAAATAATTTAATTTTGTTGGTTAGATCCTATGAGTTGACAAGGAAAGATCGTTTATATAAAAATATTGAAAAAATGCAACATTATCGTGGCTTTAAATATTTCGATATTGTTCCACAATCATTTCTCGTACCATCCGAATTTAAAGATTTAGTTTCTGCACACAATAAATATCGTGGTCCATGGATTGTAAAACCGGTCGCATCAAGTCGAGGACGTGGTATATTTATTGTTAATAGTGTAAGTAATTTTTATTTTATTTTTCCTTTATATTTTATTTAATTAATTAACTGTTTTGATACTTTTTCAGCCTGAATTAATACCATTGGATGAATCTGTATTAGCTGCAAAATATATAGCTGACCCATTATGTATAGATGGGCATAAATGTGATGTACGTTTGTATGTAGCTGTATCCTCGATGGATCCGCTTATTATATATATGTACGATGAGGGTCTTGTACGTTTGGCCACCGTGAAGTATGATCGTAATGCTGAAAATTTATGGAATCCTTGTATGCATTTATGTAACTACAGTATAAATAAATATCATTCGGATTATATTAAATCAAATCTGGCAAGCGATGAAGATGTCGGTCACAAATGGACATTTAGTGCATTGTTACGACATTTGAAAATTCAAGGATGTGACATTGATGCCCTTATGCTAAATATTGAAGACGTTGTTATAAAATCAATATTTGCGTGTGCCCAACCAATTGTCTCAGCATGTCGTATGTTTGTACCAACGGGTAATAATTGCTTTGAATTGTATGGTTTTGATATATTAATTGATGACACCCTAAAACCATGGCTATTAGAAGTGAATTTATCACCTTCGCTTGGAATTGATACACCACTTGATGCAAAAGTTAAATCCTCAATGCTAGTTGATTTATTAAATTTAGTTGGTATTCCAGCAGCAACTCCTTTAATGCGAGCAAGTGATACACGATGGAATCGTGGAAAATCGTTATCATCGCGTAGAACAAATTCAGCTGAAATGATGCATTCGCCGACTCACAAAAAAAATATTACGTTGACACTTGAAGAATTGAGAATAATAAAAATGGCACGCGGGCAGGAACAAAGGCGCGGTGGTTTTGTGCGTATCTTTCCAACGGATGATAGTATGCAACGTTATGGTATGTTTCTTGATAACATAACTGGTATACCAACATCAACTTTGGCAACAGTTGGACAAAGTGCGTGTCCAATGATAATACCGCATAATTACAATTTAATGTTACATTCACAATTATTTTCTGGTGGTACTGGCGGTAACACACAGATTCTTGAACGAATGGTACAATATGAACGCCCTATTGAGTGCAAGGAATCAATGACTTTATTTACACATCATTCACCACCTAAGTGTAGTGATGAAGCTCGTCGCCTAAGAAAGCAGGTGCAAAAATCTATTGAAAACGGCAATGAAATGTCACCGCTTCAATCACGAAAGGCATTCGGTTTGTATTTAGAATCGATCCTAAAAAGATTATCGCTGGAACCAAAGCAACATCACGAGAAATTAATTCTAAAATTTATACATCGAGCGGGCATTAACCTAAAATCACCAATGTTTATCAAAAATAATATTAATCCTAAAATATTAAGTAAAGACCGTAGTGCAATGGTAGCGAAGCAATTAGGTGACTATTTAACAATTTATAATCGTGAAACGGAAGCATTTGTTGATTCATTTGATCGATACGGTATGATTCCAATTAAGTTATTCAATGATTTCTTGTCACATGCACAAGAATGCGATTTAGAATCTGTATTAACGTTGCATACAAATTTTACACAAATTATGCCATTTTTATATAATCGTTGTTCAATGAATGTTCCAGCAACACCACCAATTCCTATTGGTATGCATGGATTTTTAAAAGCATTACCTAGTATGGCGTGTGGTGGTGCTACAAAAGATTTTGCCAAAATTGATAATTATTATCGTTCAATTGATACAAATAAAACATCAAATGATAATAATTGTAAACATGATAAGCATGATAAACAGCAGCCATCGTCGGCACTACTGGTTGAAAAATTAGAAAAACCAAAAAAATTAGCGCCCATCCATACAAATATAAATTATAATAATATAAGTACTAATACAAATGGTAATAAGAAAAAGAAACCAATTCCAACCTCAAGGTAGAAGGAGGAGAATAAAATTTAAAGAAAATACAGCAGAAATATAGAGGATGGAAGAAGTGCTTTTTGAAATTATTTTTCCATTTTAATATCTTATTGAAATTAATTAAAATTTAGTTAGCAATTGATTACTCGCCCCCCGCCCAATTTATCCAACAATTATAGACACAGAGAGAGAGAAAAAGATTATTATTTATGCGTTAAATTAAATTAAAACAAAGAAAAATTATGTTATGCGGAAAAGTTCTAAAGAAGCAGCAGAAGTTCTAAAAAAAAAAAAAAAAAAAAAAGTCATTAAAATTGTGATAAATATATATTTTTATAAAAACATTTTATTAATTTTCTTTTTCTTTTCTTTTCTCACACTAATTATGTTTTAATTGGTGGTAAATTAATTAATTTAAAAATATTAAAATGATCAAAATTAATTAATTAATTTTTTTCTCTATGTGTGATTTATGTTAGAGATTTAATTAAATTTATTTTATAAGTCACACACCTGGTAATGCATTACATAATTTTATTTATTTATTTATTTATTCTAAGATTGTGAGGATTTTAATCCAAAATAATCTCGCAATACACAGATAATTTATATCGATGAGATATTTCGTTTTATACATCATGTCTGTGAACATTTTATTGATATTAGCAAACACAATTAGTGTATTAATTTATTAATTAAGCAGAAATAATTAATTAAAACAAATAAACCGTTTTAATCGAAATGGAATGGGATGAATAACGAAAAGCCATGAGTTTTATTATGAGCTCAATGAATAGAAAGTGCTAGCCAACTATTTTTTTGGTTACTCTATTTGAAATATGAATATCTCTAGTCGAATTAAAATAAAAATTAAATTTTTTTTTTTATAATTAATTAAAGAAAGAAAACAAAAGCTTTTGGATGTTTTTGTTTTTTATGCCATAAATGCATTTTGTTTTTATGTTAAAAATTAAAAATTTTAAATAAAAATAAATTAATTTATTATAAAATTAGATAGTTTATACAATTAATTAATTAATTAATTAATTAATAATTTAATTAAAAGAGATTATTTTAAAATAAAAAAACACAAAAATTATTAACAGGTGGATGGTGTAATGAATTAATTTTGATGGTTAAGCGAGCAACATATTCTTGTAATAAAGATAAATTTAATAAAACATTTAAATAAAAATGCTTAGTCTGCCAATAATTAAAAAAAAAAAAGAGAATTTAATTAAGTTAATTAATTAATTAATTAATTATAAAAAAAAAAAAAATTATAATCATTGCTTGTGTTCAAAACATTTAATTTTTAATTAAACAAATAAAAATTAATTAGCTGTGTTCTAATATAAATAATATTTCCATTCATTAATTACCTTAATATAAATTAATTAAAATAATTTTAAAAAAATAAAACTATTTAATAAAGATGAATAATAAAAAAAAAAAACTCCACAGTATTAATCTTTTGTGCTTATAAATTCCGTCAACTAATTAATTAATTAATTAATAAACTCATATACAAATAAAACAAAAAAAAAAAAAAAACTAATTAAATCTGCACAAATTACACAATTAATTAATTAATTAAAACTTTTAAAATAATTGTTAATAAAATACTTTTTTTTTTGCACAAAAAAATTTATAACACCACAAGCTTAGAAGCTTTGCAATAGTTTTTTTTTTAAATTGGAATTTTTTTTTCTCATTTAATAAATAAATAAATAAATTAATTAATTAATTAATTAATTATTGTAGTTTTATTTAATTGTTAATAAGCTTTCTGTTTTTCTTCTGAGGTGAGGTGAGACAAATTCACCACAAAAAAAAAAAACTTACTGGTTTGTGTCTACGGTGAACGATCGGAAAATTGTAATAAAACAAGTGGAAAAGCTGCCTGTTTTATTAAATTTTAGAATCTCTTTAAAACACACACAGATTTTCCACCAATTGTTTACACTAACACACATATATGTACTCTGTTTTATTTTGTATGTACATAAAATTTCCTCCTCCACCATTGTTGAGTACAGAGTTTTTCATTTTTCTTTTCTTCTATCCAACGCGCCTGCCATAGTCACGCATAAATGTCATTCATTCTTCATACACAGTTCAATCAGGAAAAATGTTTCCATAATGTTTTCATTTAATTTTGATTTTACTTTTTTAATTTCACCTTATTTTTCCTTAAAATCTTTTCGTTTTTCTTGTTTTTAAATAAGTTTTAATTAAATCAAATTGTTTTTTTTTTTTTTTAAGTTTTTAAATTTCTATTGGATTTTTCTGTGTCGTTTTTTTTTACTGTTGTCGTTGCTGTTGTTCCTGCTGCTGCTGTTGTTGTTATTATTTTTTTTTTTTTGGTGAATTAAGAAAGAAAATATCAAGGAAAATCATTTTGTGTATTTTTTAATAATAATAATAATAATAATGTGTTTTGTAAGAAATATTAATGTTTATTATGAATATTTAATTGTTTTGTTTGTGTACGTTCGTTATGTATTGTTTTTGTATTAACATTAATTTCTCTATATATAAATAATTATTAACTACCCCGAAAAACCATAAGAAAAAAAAAAAAATAATTTATGATAATCAATCAATAAAAATTTTATATTATTAAAAACGGTAAAATTATTCGGTGCTTCTTCTTGTGGTAAAAATTGAAAAATCTATAAAAGAAAAAAGAAGAAAATACCGAAAATTTAATTTTATTATAATTGTGTGTGGTTGTGTGTGTGTGTGTGTGTGTGTGTGATTTGTATAAATACACAAGAAAATTCATGTTTTTTACGATGTAAAAAATAACAAAAAAAAAAAAAAAAACAACAAGAAGAAAGAAAGAAAGAAAATTATAATAAACGTGTATTTTGGATTAAAAAAAAAAAAAAAGAAGAAAATTATAATAAAGCAGAAAGCACAACAACTTAAGGGTTTAACAAAACAATAACAAAAAAGCACCGATCAGAATGACAGCTGAAGTGACGTCACGGGGTGGTTGTGAACAACGTCATCCACCACAACCCTCAGCAAAAATTGATGAAATCGAAATACAAATAATTGATCAAGCTAGTGAGACCCAAGAGATTAAAGTAAGTTAAAATCATATACTGATGGCGATAAAAGTGTGAAAAAGCACAATCAAAAAGCTTTTTTTAGTAATAAATCCCTGCTAAATTATTTTGCGATTGTTTATTGCGACTGAATACACGTGAATTAAGCACAACATACATTTGCTCCATGTAATTAGGATTGAAAAATGGATTTTTTTTTTTAATCAATTGTAAATAAGCTTTTGATGTTACTTTATCACGAGATAGAATTTTATCCCTTTATCATCCGTTAAATTAAAAACAGAAAAGCAAAACATGATTGTTGTACGTTTATAAAGAAGTTGGTAAAAAAAAAAAAAAAAGCTACATTAAGCTCTCTCGTCTATATATGGGGTGGTTTTGTTTTTTTTTTTTTTTTGTAACTTATTTAAACTTATAATAATGGCATTACGGTTACGTTCCAAAACATCAAAGTTTTCTCTAACAAACGGTAAGAAAGGGTTGTGTTGTAAAAACATTTACGTTACCTTATACGTATACCAGATACTTATATTTTATTAAATAAATAAATAAATAAAATTTGTTTGCACGTGTGTTTGAATAATAAAGTCAAAATGTATTTATATAGGATACAAAAAAAAAACCTCCATTATGTCAACATTTTTAGTTATAGCAATGACACGAACCGTAACAGTGATTTAAACAACAACAACAACAACATCATTAAATATTAAGAAATTAAAATACTTTCTGTTTTTAATTAAAACGTAATTAATAATGTATTAACTAATTAGATGTAATTTAAATAAGGAAACACCTACTGTAGTAATATTAAAGAAAATAGAGAAGAAAAACAACGAAAAATACACCACATGCTATTTTATAGTTTGCCAGTGTTTCGTAATTTTTTTTATGAAATTACATGAAACACTTAAGAAAAAAAAAAAAATAATAAATTATTTTTTATCTGAATACTTATAAATAATTATAGATCGATAGAGAAACGTTTAGCGTTCAAGATTTGCTGTTTTTCAGAAGGTTCTCACTTTAACGTGCTTTAAAACCGACTGAAATCGTTTGTATTGCGTTTTGTTGACTAAAAATTTGTATTCTGCTACATAAAACTTTTTTAAAACCAAGGATAATTATTAAAATTAGGCGTAAAGATTGTCCTAGTAGCACGAATTACTTCAGGTGTTTAAGCATTGCCTCACGTTTTTCATTTAAATTAGAATCTGGTACCGATAAACGACAATTTTATATGAAACAAACAGAATAGAATTGTGAATAAATTAATTTTGAGCACCACAAGGTACAATTTTGTCTTCTTTTTTTTTTACCTCACCCGGTTAATATACGTTTTGTTTATATATTTTACTAAAAGAATAATTAAAAAATTTTTTTTTAAAGTATATTAACTAAAATTAACTACACATTACATTTTTTTTTATATATATAGAAATATTATTTAATTTAGGTGGTATGACTGAATTATTAAAAATAGAATTTTTATACAAAAAAAAAAATTAAAAAAAAAAAAATAATATTGTTTTTTTTAATTCCCAAAAATAAAATTATTACTTTGTTTGATGTTATTTTTACTTTACTATGGAAATTCTTGTTGTGCCTTTTTTTTTTTTTGCTGCTTTTTGCTGCTTTAAGTTATTAGGCGGCCTTTAGTGGTTTGTTGGTAATTTTTTTTTTTTTTTTAATGAAAATACTTTGCAGTAACAATAATAATAATAATAATAATAATAATAATTATTATTATTAATTATTATTATGATAGATAGATTTATTTATCGTATAATAAATGTTTGAAAAAGTAAAAAACAATAAAATTTGATTGATTCTCTATTGATTCGTTTTCATTTTTTTTTTGTTTGGTATTTTAAAGATGAACAGAATTGTTATTTAATTCCACTCTATTTTAATAATAATATTTAAGTTAAAAAGCGACATAGTGAATTATGGTTTATGTTTAACAAAAAAAAAACATCTATGCATAATTAAATTTTTTTTTTTTGTTTTAGATTTATAAACAAAATTGTTTATTTGTAAAATGTGTTTATCCGTTTCGCTTCTTTTATTTAATTTGTCCAATTTGTTTGATTCGAAACGAAATGTATTTTTCGATTTTTTTGTTTCTGTATTTTTAATTGATGTGTTTTAATTAATATTATTATTATTTACAGAGAAGTACGGTGGGATGGGTTTGTTGTGCACCATTTATATGGTTACGAACATCAACGACAGTACATAAAATTGCATTAACGACAGCAACATTATTGGTGACATCTTTATTAGTTGCATCACCGATTTTATTTTTAATAAGTACTGCACCGTCACAGGCACCATATGAATGTCATCCGCAGGAGGATGATGATTGTATGCCAACGCCGGCACCACCACCTGAATGTATTGATCCACAATGTCGTGTTGCCGCAACCACAATACAGGCTAGAATAAATTGGCGTTCAGATCCGTGTAAAGATTTTAAAGCGTACAGCTGTTCACCGGTACAAACAAGTTTAAGATCGGTTAAAAGTGCCCAGGAGGCGGCTGACTTATTAATGCAACGTAAGAAACATTTATTTAACATGTTGTCATGTTGAAATATAAATTTTTTTTTGTAGAATTATTATCATATAATACGACAACAGGACCATTTCGGAAATTAGGTCGTCTATATGGCAGCTGCTTACGTCAAACCATTAATTCCTCTACAATACGTTTGGTAATCGATGAACTTGGTGGATATTTGCCAATTGGCGCACTGGGACCATCCACTATAGCACCACTTGTTACCAAAATTAATGATCTTGGACCAACACCAATTATTGAAACATATTACGATTTAAGCTATGGTCGCCGTCCACAAATAATGCTGATTATTGATGCACCAGCAGCCTCACCATACGTTCTCGAGGTGAATTTTATTTTTAAAATAAAGAAATTGGGAAATCGGGATAAATTAACAAATTTTATTCATAGAGTTCGATACGATGGATGGGAGCGAAAGCGCCACCGTTTGTCAGACGTGAAAAAATGCCCCCAATGCTAGATGATCTATTGGACTATTTTCTGCCAAGTAGTTTAAGTAATGTTCAACGGATAAATGAGAGAAGCGCAATAGAGAATTTTATTGCTGAATTAGTGAAAATACGAACAATACAGGATCACAATGACTTTTCAAATAGTTACATCATTTATAATATAACAACACTGTCCACCTCCTATCCATTTGTAAGTTAATTAAAAGCTCATGTAGTTCATGAATTGAAAAACACAAAATATAATTTATTTGTAGATGAATTGGACGTCACTGATAACAACAAATTGGTCAGGGCCAATAATTGTCCGTAATTCTGATTATTTAAGAAGGTTAAGGATTTTATTGACATCACACCAAACACGCGTCATTCATAACTCACTGTTACTACTATTTGCGTTAAGCGCATTACCACCGGGCCATCCTACACCAGAGATTTGTACCAGGGCAACAATATGGGCTATGCCAGAGGTTGCCTCAGCACTTTTCTTAGCCCAATATCCAGAAAATGATGTCGAAAATTCAATACACCGTGTAAGAGATTTTGCCTTAATTGCCGTATTGATTAATTAATTAATTAATACTTTTTTTTTAAGACGGAAATGATTTTTGAGAGCTTAAAAGCTTATTTAAAGCGAACGCCATCGTTACGAGGTGCCGCTTTAGTGAAATTATCACAATTAAAAATTCAAGCGAAACCATGGCCAGATTCATATAATATATCCATAACAACAGAGATGTTAAATGATGTTTGTTACCTTTTTTTCTTAATTAATTTAATTAATTTATTAATTTATATGTTTTATTTTTATCAGATGGAAATAAGTTCTGATAATTGGTTTGCAAATGTTATGAAAATTTATAAATTAATGCGAAAAACAATTCCGACATTAAATATGACAGTGGAAATACATAATGCGTAAATATATTCTGTTTCTTTTTGTTAAAATCATTTCATTTAATTCATTTAATTTATTTACTTTATTTTTAATAAATAATAAAAGGTGGGCATATCCAATGGTATCACGTACCTTTTACGATGTATTAAGTCACTCAATAGGTAATACCATTTGGCCAGAATATACCAATATGAATATTTTATTAACAAGAATTGTCTTTTATTTTTGTTTTTCTTAACAGTTGTACCATTGTCTGTGGTGGTTGTACCATACTTTAACCATAATCTGCCACCATATTTACATTATTCAACAGTTGGCATATCTTTAGCAAAGGAAATATTACGTTCGATCACACGTACATTTGAGGATAAACAAATGCGTTGTGTACCCGCC
The DNA here is from genome assembly GCA_961205885.1 of Ptychoptera albimana. Lineage (NCBI taxonomy): Eukaryota > Metazoa > Arthropoda > Insecta > Diptera > Ptychopteridae > Ptychoptera > Ptychoptera albimana. Next base: position 1,309,416 of record OY540805.1, on the reverse strand, counting down.
TCAGTGGATATATTTTCAAATTCAAGCCGTATGGATATTTTAATACATTCGGGTGCAATGCAAATTGCATATCATTCAATGTTAGCATTAACTGGTCCAATGCGTGGCATGGAAAGATTACCCGGACTAAATTTAACACCAACACAAATATTCTTTTTATTATCAGCACAGGAATTATGTTCAGAATCACTGTACAGTGGTATTGATACAACAAATGATGATTTTGGTGTTATGTAAGCTTTTTTTTTCCATTTTTAATTGGTGGTGTAATGTTTGTTTCTGTTTCTAGTCTTTCATGGTTAATTGCACAGGGTGGTAGCGCAACAGAAGTATTTCAATGTCCAATCGGTAGTATGATAAACAGTCAGAAAACATGCAATGTCTTATAAAGAAACGAAAATAAAATCGAACAATAAATAAAGGAAGCCGTGAAATGTCTGTCAATGTTTAAAAGAAGGCGGTTAGCAAGTGTTTTTATTAGAAAAGTTGACCGAAATTTTGTTTTTTATTATTATTACTGTTTAGTTTTATTTATTTAATAATTATAAACAATTACTTAATAATCTTTATTATTATTATTATTATTTTTATTATATCAATGTATACGTACGTCCTTCGAAAATGTAGTTAAAAAAAAAAAAAACTAAAAATCTTTATTAAACTTAATTACTAATTACTAATTAAAATAAGTTAAATAAAAATAGTGAAAAACATGCAATATTAGTTATATTAAATAATAATAATAATTATATTAATAATAATAATAATAATAATAATAATAATAATAATAATAATAATAAGAAAGAATGAAAATTATAATAGAGATGTAAAAAAAAAAATAATAATAATTAGTTTATTGTTACTATCACCTGTCGTTAAGTGCCCCTTAAAAATGAAATAATAAATAATAATAATAATAATAATGAAAAAATGTATCAAAAACTAAAGAAAAGAAAGAAAAAAAAAAAAAGAAGCGTAAAACGTATGTTAATTAATTAATTAATTAATTAATAAGAAAAGAAAAGAAAAAAAAAATTTATTTACCTAAAACCAAATAAAGTTTTATAACTTTTATTTAACTTAATTATTTAAATGAAAAGCTCAGTCTAGCTGCTATAACACTTTACATACAATAATTAAGCTTTAAACTGTTTTTCCTGTTTTAGAAAACTTTCGTTAATTATATTTCCATGGTACAAAGGTTATATAACAGAGATAAGGAATGAGTCAAAAATAATTTATGCGTGACCTAAGCTTTTTATAGCAAAAAAAAAGAAAATAATAATTCATGTTCCATGTTCCATTAAGATCCTTGTAACATGTAATTAAAAAGTATAGAAAAGAAAATTAATTTTCTCAGTTTTTTTTTTTTTTTTCATAATAAATAAATAAAAATTTCACAAGAAATTGTCTTCAAATCGAGTAACAGGGGTAAATCTTAGCTACCCTTTGCGTGTTTTAATATTTATTTTTTTTTTTGTTGTTACCTATTTTACGTACAAGAAATTTAGAATTCTTTTTTTTCTATAAAGTAATTAACATAAAACAAAGCGAATTATATTAATACTCAAGTAAAAGAATAATTCGTCATATTTACTAGAGTTTTGTTTTGTGATTGTGATAAAAGAGTAGAATTTCTTCTTTTCTTTTATTCAAATTTAAAAAACAAAATATTTTAATTATATATTAAATTGCCTAGTGAATTAGAAATTAAATAAAATATTTCTTTTTCTTTTTTTTAAAGCAATAAATTAGAATAAAAATACTAATTAGAAATTGTGATATTTTTAAGCTCAATGTCATTAAAAATAATTCTATTTTGTTAATTAATTTTTTTTTTTTTCATTGCATTAAATGCGCTTCAATTAAATTAACAAATTTTAGTTAAATTTTGTTAAGAAAGAAAAAAAAAACTTATAGCGTTGCCTGTCCTTATGTTTTTATTGGTTCTGATATAGGGTAACCGTTACGTAATCTAATTACAAAAAAAAAAAAGTTAAATAATAAAAAATTTATAATGGAATTGATTGTACTGTGAGTAATAATAATAATAAAAATAATACTAAACGGTTAATTATTAATTAATTAAACAGATTTTAAAAATTTAAGTCAATAAAAAAGACGAACTTTTGTCAATTTCTAATGCAAATTTCACCATAAGAAAAAAAACGCACATCATTTTTCTTTTCTATCCTTTTAGTGCCAAACCGAAACTTAAATAATAAATAATTAATTAATTAATCAATTATCAAATTAGTGAAAAAAAAAAAAAAATTGAATGAAATTTAGTGAAAAATTTAGCAAAATTTAAATCAAACAAAATTGTAGCAAAAAAAAAAATATATATATATAATTATAATATTAATAAATTGGGTCCAGTATAATTAGCCAAGTGAAATTATTAATTAAAACAAAAAAAAAAAAAATTATAAAATTATTTATCTAAAGAGTAGAAATGAGAAAACAAAAAGAAAAACTCTAATTCTAATTACACTAATTAATGTATTTATATAATTTTCACACAAACTAATTGAAATTACAGTCATATAGCAAAAGAGTATAGTTTGTAATGAATAAAAATTTATAACAAAAAAAAAAAATTTGTAATTCTGTGATAAAAGCCAATAATAAAGATATTAGATGAAAACAAAAAAAAAAAAAAAATTTTTTAATTAAGAAATCCACTCAAATGTTTCACTCAATTTTTATTCAGGTTTTCAACCAACTTAGAATGGACACAATAACGATGAACGTTTTATAGAAATTTCATTTCCAACTAATTGATTGCATTACTTGGCTTTCTTGAAGGATTTATGGAAGAATAATAAATTTATCCAATTATTCGAAGAGTCGGTAAACGAATAAAGTCGGAAATATTTAAAGAAATTACCTGGAACACCGTGGAATCTTAATAATAATGAAAGGAATTAAACTCACATGGATAAATAGATTACAAGCCTCTTACATAAAACAACAAACGATGAGAAATGCTTCCACCATTACACAACAGAAATTTACAAAAGCAAATTCAAACAAAAACTTTTATGAAAATTAAATAAAAATTTATTCTGTAATAAAAAAAAAAAAAAAAACAATTTTATAGTATTTCCTGTTTTTGTATTTCTATATCTAATAGTTGAATCCTTTTTTTAATTTCCTCCCTTTCTAAGCTTGCCTTTTCCTTTTCCCAAATATGTTTCTCTGCGTCGTGTTTTCTTTGCCATTCGTGCTTCTCTTGTGATCTTCTATTTTCATTTTCCAATAATTTCACCTCGTCAGACATTAACGATTCCCAATTTTTGCGGATATTACGTTTTTTACGCTTTGATTGATACTGACCAGCAGTTGTGCCACCCAATACATTACCTATGGATGATACTTTAACTATTGTCGGTCCACTTCCACTGCCAGTTGTGTAAATAATATTTTTCCCATCAGTTAGTTCCTTTTTTGTCTTCTTTTTAATTGCCTCATATTTGTTTCGTAACGTTTTTGAACTTCGCTTTGTATTTGTTTTGTTTTCAAACTCTGTTAGAATTGTCTAAAATTTTTATTTTAATTACAAATTAATTAATTACAATCACTTATCGTATAGACAAACATACCTCCCATATTTCTTCTTTCTTTCTCCAAATATAAGTATTTGATTTTTTATTCTCGATAATATATGAATATTTGTCAACTAAGCTTAGTAATATTTCCTCTTCCACAGGCGTAAAATTTGGACTTCTTGTATTCTTTATTTCCATTTATGTTCTTTACTACCGGTGCTTCATTATCTATTATTAAAAAAAAAAAAAATTATTTGTTAACTTTCAAATAGATTACACTTAAAAACTATGCGAGATTTTTTTTTGTCAAAACACTTAACTGACGGTTAAGTCTACCCGAAAGTCTATTAAATGGCGTTTAGTGTATTGAAAAAAAAAAACAATTCTTAGAAATTAATAAAAACTAACGTACAAAAATAACTAAAACACGTTTATTAATTAAAAATAAAAGTAAATAATTAATTTTAATTAACAAAATAAAACTAATTAAGCGAAGTTTGGTTTTGAAAATAAAATTATTGACTGAACAAACTAACTTAACCAAAAAATCTACTCAAACATAATAAGACAATAAATAAAATAAATAAAAGATTATTTACCTGGAAATAGTTTACCAGAAAATCAGTGAATTTTTTAAAAAAAAAACTTTTTAAAATCACAAACCATGTGAAAAACTAAAAGGAAAGTTAGGAAAATAAATTTCTTTAAAGCAGAAATGTCAAGATGACATGTAAAATGGACAAAAAAAAAAGTGTCTAGGCTAACAGTTACTTATCTGGTGGATGGTATAATTATTTATCTGGCAGTTTAATACAGTTTGACAACACTAATCGATAGTTATTTAACTGGAAGTTAAAAGTAAATTAACTAAACGATGATAATTAGATGGAATAAATTGTTTTAAAAGACTTTAATATGTTATTTATTTGTTAAATGAATTATCTAACGAATTAGCTGTTTTATAAAGACTTTAAATTAGTCACACACAACGTTTTACCTTAAATTGAGTTGATTATACTAAAAGTGAGGAAAACCAGTACAAAAAATATTGTTTTAGGTGTGCCTTACACAAAGCAGACCCTGTGGAAGAAAAGTCCTGAAAATTTTTACTTTATTTGTGAGCCTGTGCTATATTAAATGGTTGTGCTATTACAAATAAGGTGGCACTATCGTAACAGCAACGAAAAATAAGCTTTAAGGAAATAAATCACAGGAATACCACAAAAAAGCTTCATCCTTGCAAATAATAATTACAATAAAATCCTTAAAGTTCTTTACTTATTTTTTTGTTTAAGCTAATAATTAACTATTAAATTAATAATAAATTATAATCACGTACAGGTGAACGATATGCTTTTCCAACAAATATTTAAATTTGTGTTGTTAAAAAAAAAAAAGAAAGAAGAAACTTTTGTAATATATTTGACCCTAATGTATTTGCTAGTCAATATTCTTATGAAAAACTAGTAAAACTTTTCTATAATAAATTATTTTTCTTTCTCGTTACATTTTTATTGTTTTCATAGTTTAGTTATTACAATTTCAGTTGATAAACAGCAAGTTTTATTAGTTATATCGTTGAAATTATTACCAAAAAACGTCCAGTTTAACATAATTCTTTATGAATAATAAGAATTCTGCTCTATCATCATCGGTTTAATGGAGAGTTTTTCTTTTATAATGTTTACTTTCGTAAAAAAGAAAAGCTTTGCATTTCCAAATATTTTGCAACCAAAAAAGTTATATCGTTATTATCCTGTACAATAGGAATATGAATAAAAATTTATTTTTATATTATGAAAATGGGCTAGAATACATTCAAGTGATTCAACACATTTTTATTAACATTGAATTTTACGGGTGGTTTAAAGAAAATATCACAAATAGCAAAGCTTATTGCATAAACTTGTTGCTGTTTAAATAATAAATTAATAAAAAAAAAATGCTTATCAATAATCAAAAAAACCCCGATAAATAATTAAATTTACATTCATTTATATTATAAAAATTTTAATTGGTCTTTAATAATATTAATTATTTATTAAAATATTCAATTGGATAATTATTATCATTATTTTTATCATTAATTAAATTTTTTTATTATAATTATCGATTGATTTTTATTTCAAGTGATGTTACAATAGAGACAATTTTTCAAGTTTTTTTTCACATTTTATTGCATTAAATAAAATAGATAATAATATGCAATCAAATATTAATTGTATTGAATATATAGATCAGTATTATTAATGTTGAAAATTGATTGTGCAATCAAAGGTAAATAAACATTTATCTTTGTATCTTAAATAAAGGAAATAAGAAATTGAATAATAATAGCGATAGGAATCGATTTAAGTTATTTTCTTCCTTTTCTTTGATTTCAACTCTTCAATTACTTATAATACACAGACTATTATCATTTATTATTTAAATTTTTAATACAGAATTTTGCATAAAAGTTTTTTCTATTTTTTTTTTTTTTTTGCACTATTGTGCCGTAGATATAACACCAGTTATATAAATAGTTAATTAATTTTCTGACATAATTGAAATAAATAAAACAATTAAAATATGATTTTAATATAAATAACATAAATTACATATTTAACCCCTTATGCATTAAATATAAAAAGCATATTTCTATATTTACATATTTGTTAATATATTTATATACACAAAAATTGTAAATCATAACAGATCATCTTTATTAATTAATTTAATGAATAAATAATTAATGTCTTAATATATTAAATAAATAGATTTGATTCGAAGTGATGTGTAAAATAGAAAATAAATAAAATCTCTATGACATCATGCGCAGTAATTTCTTAAAATTCTCTACGGTTTATCAAGATTGAAAAAAAAAAACTAAAAAACTAAAAAACGAAGAAAGAAGAAATTCTATTCGTTGGAATATAAAGAAAAGAAAAAATAAAATATTTATAAAAGCTTTTGGATTAAGTTGTTCATTAAACGTTATTAATAAAAGCTCTTAAACGATATTACTTTTTATTCAGTCAAATCGATAGAAATCTTTCTAATAGTTTTAATTAAACTTTTTTCTATACACAATACTAAATTGAATAAAAAGTTTACAGAAATTTTAAAAGCACACATAATATTGTTGAAAATTCATTCATTAAAAATGATAGATGGCTATATATATTTTTATAGACTAGAATGAAGTTTTTCATTTTATGGCTATATTTTGGGTGATTCTAGATTGCATAGAATAAAATTGCATTAAACTTTTCGATCATACAGCTACTTTGGTATGAGCAACATGCTGCATTCACCTAGTAATGATTTAATCCTTTTGTTGTGTGTGTGTATAGATATACCGGCAAAAAGACCAATCATTAATGATAATCCTAGGGACATGAAAAACTTTATTTATACTTAGTGCATTTAGCTATAGAAATTATTTTTAAAATTTTTTTTAATTGTGCTTTCGGTGTGCGGTTATTTGTATTAAAACTTGCACAGCTTTTAGTGAAACACCAGACAACAACAAATTAAAATTCAATATCCAATTTTTTTTTTGTATTAAACTATTTACAAAATTGTAATACGAATAGCGTACTGCTGCTAAATGTAACAACAGTAGATAAGGTGAAATATTTCATTATTTATTTTAGATTGAAAACAAAACAAAAAAAAAATAATAATAAGCTAGAAAATAAGTTTCTTCTCTACAGCAGTTAAAATAAACGAAAGAAAATTATTGTTTAATTCGTGACAAAACTTTATTACATACAAACATGTGTAATCCAGAGCAGATGATGACTTGTGAGTTTGATTATCGTCGCGTGTAGATTGTTTTTGTGATGTGATTAAATATTTTTCTAGATTCGTTCAATGCAGTAGAAATACTTTTTGTGTTTTTTGCTGTTATGTAATTTGGTGACGTTTTTTGTTTGAATCGATTGAAATAACACAAGGCATCACATCTCTACTGTTTAAAGCACTTTATTTTTCTACGGATATTACATTTCTAGAATAGTGAATTTTTGAAACGCATCAACTGCCCTCATGGGTGTCGTAAAAAAAATAAAAAAAAAATCTTCTTCCTATTTTCATATGATATATTGCTATGAAATGTTTTTCGTCTCTTGCGCAGAATAACTTTAAAACGCGATAATATAAATTATCATCATGAATATATCACTCTTTCCATCTGTACAACACAAACCGGGCCAAGATTCATAACAACACCAGAAAAAAAACACAAGTAGTAGAAAAAGCACAAATTTAAAATTCCTGAAGCGAACCTTTAATTTTTAATTTTCCCTGCCTTTTTTTTTTTTTTTTTTTTGATGATGAATAAAATCAAAGCGTTATCCGCATTATTATTATTTTTTTTTTTTTTAATACCGCAAAAGCACAGTCAAATAATAAAACACAACGACAAAAATTAAACTCTCTGACCATTCATAAATTAAATAAATAAAAAATAATTGTTTTTATTACTTTTTAATTACTATAATTATAGGAATAATATTTTTTTTTTATTTTTTATTTTCATTCATAAGAACAATCAATGATTGCACTGCTACGTCAAAGTTTTTGCTTTTTTTTTTTAACAAAAAAGTTTGTGTTATACTCGGAAATAAAGAAAAGAAATGATTTAAATTTTTCAATGAGATAAATTAACTATTGAGAGTGTGGTTCATTCATTTAATTTTATTTAGTTTATGCAGACCAAGTTATAAAAGCTTTTAAAGCACATTTTTATTTTATACTATTTAGATTTTCTGTTCAGATGTTTAGAACTTTTTTTTTTTTTTTTGAAGAGTTATGATGTGCTGTAATAAGTGGCATATCGTTGGCTTAACCACGCTAATATTTAATTCGTATAGCGTGAGCGTATTGTTACGACAATAAGCGATTAATTAAGCTGAATAAATGCTTCTGGATGTAAAAACTTGTAGGTGCTCGTTAAAGTGATTTTTTAGTGAATTTCAATACAAATAGTGTGATTTGCGGTTCAGGAATTTATTTTGATTATAATGTTCTGAATGAGATTGAAGAACTAGGTCTTAAAATAATTCTTGAAAAGTTTGAATAAAAATAACACGATTAACGTTTCAAGAATTTATTTTGATTGCAATCAGTGAATTCTAGGAGGAACTAGGTAATTATCTGGTTTAACACTCGATTAATCCGCAAATGGTTACAATGTATAGTGGTTCACTATACAAGTGAACTATGAAGTCTTTAGAAGGTCTAGAATTTATCAGATTTAAAGCTGTAAAGCTCTAACAAAATGGTTAAAGTACCAATCTGGAATGTATACAAATCTTATTCTAGGTACACTTCTGAAATTAAAAAAATATCAACCGTTCCTTTAAACTATGTTTTTTTATTTTTTTTATTTTATCCACTGTGGCATACTGATATTTGCTTGTTATTTGCGTACCAGAAGTTGGTAACGTCTGACTTAATAATAATTATAGCGAAAGTTTTCATTCTATTATTATTATTATTGTTTTATATTGTTTAATGGGGGTGGTTTATTGCAAATTATATAATAATAACCCGTCCATATTGTTTCTACTTTATGCTTAATGTTTTATTCAACAGCAATAATAATATAAAAAAAAAAAAAAATTTCTTTCTCTCTCTCAGTGGTAATTTGCAAAATGTAATCATTCAGACTTAAATATGTAAACAATTTTATTTCATTTTTATTTCATTGTTTGAAAATTTCTACTTTTTTCTTCTATTAAATTATTATATATAAATAATTTTGTTATAAACTGCATGACTAAGTAAATAAACGGTTTGTACATTTTATTTATAATATATTTGCTAGAGACTTTTACATATATGATAAGTGAATATTTTTTTTTTACACTAGCTAAAACTGGTACACATCAGTTAATCCCCTTTATTAATTCACTTTTAGTCAATTTTGGAAATTGAGTGATTTTCAATTGACATAATGAAAGAAACTTTCTTTGTGTGTGTGTGTACATGTGTGTTTATTTATTTGTTTTTAGGGTGAAAAATAAAGTGAAATAAATTTAAAAAAAAAAATCTTCATTTAATTATTATTTGTGTGTGGCTTTGTAATAAAAATTTATTGTGAGGAAAATGTAAAGAAAATCAGGAAAATTTTTCTAATCACAATTTATTAATTAAACAATCCTTTAACGAATTAATTTTTTTTTTTTTTTCGCACATTATTAACTTAATTATTATTTTAATATGGATTTTCCGAAACACTTACAAAAAAAAAAATGTTTTTTCCCGATTGCTGGAAAAGTAATGGAATTTTTTTTTTCTTTCACTTGGTATTAAATTCCAACCTCTACCTCTTCTAGATCGTCTTGAGAGTCTAAGTCGGTAGTTCCAATATTTGTCTAGCTTATGAAGGTGAATAATTCTTTTTTTTTTCTCTCTTACCCTTAACGTTTTAACCATTTTTTTTTTTAAACCAGAAAAAAAACGAGCAAGGAGAAGAGAGATTAAAGTATATTTGTTTGTTTAAGAAAGATTACAAAAATCAATTTAATGTTAAATAGTAATATTACAAATGCAAGAATATGCAAATTATTAATCTCTTTTTTTTTTTTTTTCTTTATTAAGATGTAAATTCTAATTAGATTATTTTTAGCTTTCTACAGCTTTTTTACGTTACATTTACATTACGCTACATTACACTACACATTGAGTGTGTTTCCTTAATCTATTGAAATTATCATCAGATATTATTCTAAACCCATTAAACACCCTTAAGCGACGTAGAAAAAGTTTCCATACAGGGGAGCAAACTATGTAACAAAACCGAAAAAAAATTTTAATCATTATCCCGTTGTCTTGCCACAGGAAAGACAAAAATTTGTTCACTTCTACCAAGGGTAATACGATAAAATGTTTTTCTTATATTTTTCGAAAGTCTTCTTAACTAGATTATTATTTTAATTAAAAAAAAAAAAGAAAAAAGTAGAAAACTAACAAATTGCAATTAATTTAATTTTCAAAACAGGTGAGTGACGGTGTAAATCTGTGTTGTTAATCTGTGTGTCGCTGTTATTTCATTAAAGCGATGATAAATCAAAAAAAAAAAAAAAATTATTTATGCTTTTAATAAAAAAAAAAAGCATCAGGGTTGTTAAAACCAATTAATTAAATTTATTATTTTCTTTATTTGTAGCATTAATAGTAAATTGTCGTCAAGTTTTTTTTATTCATAAATTAAAGAAAACAAGAAATTCTAGCTTTAAACACGCAATGTGATTCACCTGAAACTTTTCCGTTTTTTTATATATTTTTACCATGATTACAATTGAAATTTTGTTAGTAATGCATAGGTAATATTATGAGTCATGTGTTTTATTAATTAGTCAACAATAATAATTATTGTTTATTAACACAGGAAAAATTAAATCAAACATTTTTAAAGACTTGAAGTGTTATATTTTTTTGTATCAGTATCGATACTATCAACCAAAATCCAGTATCAAAAGTATCGATACTTCAAAAGGGAAATACCGATACTTTTTCGATACTTTCGATACTTTCGATACTTTAATATAATCATGTAAATACTTTTATTTTTTGGTTTATAGACAAAGTATAGACAATATCGCTAGTATCGGTATTATTATGACAAAGTATCGATCTATCGATACTAGCAAAATGCTTCGATACTGAAAACCCTATAATAGCATTGCCTTATATTTCTATTGCAAAATTACATAATAAAACCTTAGTTTCTGCTTAATAATTACTAAATTATTTAGCAAGAAATAACAAAAAAAAAAAAAAAATAATCAATAACAATGACATAATCATATTTTAGTTTCCAATATTCAATTAGAAATTTTTTGTAACATAACTTTTAATGCTTATATAAACTGTTTATGCATATGTGAGCATTATGTGGACATAATGAATCAATAAAAAATATTTTCATCAAGCAATTTTATTAATAAAAAACAAAACGAAAATACAATAAAGGATTTAGGAACTACCGACGTAGACTAGAAGAAGTAGAGACTGGAATTTGGTATCAATTGAAAGATTTGATTACGACAATTGATACGTCTTGAGTGTCTACGTCGGTATAGCCAGGGTTTATTTCCTTTTATTTTACTTTAAAAAAATATTTTAATTCAAGCAATTCTGGTACAAAAAAAAAAAAAACAATTAAAAACGAATCAGTATTAAAGGTGAATTTCAGTATCCTTTTGTTTTTAAAAGGATTCTCTGCTATAACAAATCTATTTTCTTTTCTCGGTTGCATACAACACAAAACGACACACATAGAAGAAAAGTTTTTTTTTATTATAAAAGAAAAATAATTTAAATTAAATTGTTTCTCGTTTTGATTTCTACAATCGTATTTATACAGCAAGAAATATATAAAATAAAATAAATAAAAATAATCAAAAACACAAAAAATTTCCATCTATATTCAAATGCAAATGCAATCAATATTTCACCAATCAATATCCCACACAACCAACATGTCACTATTCACTGAAAAAAGTAAAAAGAAAAACACAAAACGCAAAAAAAAATTCCAAATATTGATAATAGAAAAAGTTTTTCGTCTTTTAAAGTTTAATAAAAAAAGAAATATGAGAGATGGAAAGTGGCAAAAAAAAAGAAAGTTTTATTTAAAATAAAATAAAATAAAAAAGTAGAAAAAAAACTCTCTGTGGCAACAGCCGTGAAATGTTCCGATAACCATTGGCATCGTAAAATAATAACAAGAGAATTTTTTCTTTTCTTTTCTTTGATACAATCTTTTGCATTAATAAAAAAAAAAGAAAGAAAAGAAAGCAAAGGGAGACTAAAAAAAAAAAGGAAGAAGAAAAGTTTCGTTATTGTTGTTACTAGAAAATAGATAAATTTTCAGAATACTACCGAGAGTTAAGACAAGTTATTCAAATGAAATAGAAATAGATAAAAAAAAAATTTCTTCTTTTTAATTTTTTTTTTTCAAGAAGATTATTATCAAGGACCGTCATCTGTGATAAACTATGCGTCCTTTTTTTTTTATTATTAAATAAATAAATGAGAAAATATTGTGAAATGTTCTTCAGTCTATTCAGCCCCAATTTTTGGGTTTTGCCCTATTGACTTTTTTCTCACTTAATTAATAAAAATTAAATTTTAGTGTTATTACCTCACATTATTTTAATTAATATTTATGTTAACACGTCGTTAAATATTTATTAACCAATAACCAATGTTGCTTATTTTTTTGATTTTTATTTAGTTTCAATTTCAATTGATTAACGCAAAAAATCAACAGAAAAAAAAAAAATTTGTTTTAATCGATTATTCTCTATTTACGTAAAGTATATACTTGTAATGATATGTATTCCGGTGGCTGTATATGCCTATAGGGTATTTATAATGGTTTTATCCGGTAATACGTACAAAAACACAAAAGGATCAAATAACACTATCCATATACTAACAGGAAGTTAACAATAACATCCGTTCAATAAACATTCATGAAATGAATAGCTAAAAGCTAAACAAACATTTATTAAGTCAAATTATAGAGACAAAACGTTGGCAAAGTGAGGTAATTTCCTTACAGAAAAAAAAAAAAAAAAAAAAAAAACAAATCATATCTTGATAGAAGAAAAACATTATGTCAATCGACATACAAATATTTATCGATAATCACTTTATCATTTTCTATGTGACAAGTTTGTTGATTTGTGAGAAAATTACGTAGGATAATGAGAAATATTTAAATTATTTGTCAGTAAATTATTATCGATTAATCGATCAATCGACACGAAATTTTATTAATCCATCTGGTGCATTTTGGTGCGATTTTAGAGCAAAAAACATTCTGTCAACATTTGGTTAAGCATTAACTGATTCGGGGTATTGCATTAATATTTTATTTTAATGCTACCATCAGTGTATATTGTTTGTCCAAAAAAAAAAAAACAGACCTGATTGTTTCACTATTGATAACACTAGGGTTATTCAGTTGTATGTTAACCAAAAAGTTTTCTTTTAACGGTGAAAAAACAGCGATATAATAAATCGTTTGCGACTATTTAGGGTTTACAAGTTTACACCGAAATAAATGTAACATTAAAAGAGCACTGGGCACATTATTTTATTTATGTATACAAAACATATATAAAGAAGTTGGTAAGTAAGCTTACCGATGAATTTTTTTAACTGAACACGTCTACAGAAAGTTTGTTTACTTTGAAAACTTTTCCAATTTGCTTCGTGTATCACTTGTGAATAAAAGTTGAGTTTTTCCTTTTCTTTTCTTTTTTTTTCAGCTTTTTTTAGCTTTTTGTTTTGTGTTTTTTTTTAAACAGCGGTATAATGCAGCTGCTTTTTTTTTTTTTTTGTTATTTTTTAGTAGTATTCCTTCATCTATTTATTTATTTATTTTTATTTGAATGATAAGAGTTTAATGCGAACACTTCACTTAAATTCCACGCAAATGTAATTGAATAAGGAGAAAAGAAAAAAGCTTTAGTATTTAACAATAAGACGAAACTAATTTAAAACATTTTTTTTTTCTTTTCATTATGACAAATCAGCTATTTTAATTAATTAAAGTGTGGTAAATTTGTGCTTTTTTCTGTTAGTTTTTTGTTTAAACGTGTTAAAATGGTTCCGGTGAAGGATTTATAAAAACAAAAAACAAAAAAAAAAACTTTATCGTAATACTTCTGTCACATTATGGCGTCACCAAGGAAGTGTGGTGTGCGGTTATACAGAGAAAAATAAAAGAAGCTTTAAAACAATGTAACTTTTACATAAAACTTACGCTTATGTTATTATTTTTACAGAAATCTTATAGTTTTCGTTGACAGTCTTAGCTTAAACTTTATAAAAAAAAAAAAAATAAAAAAAATGAAAATCTAACCAGCTAAAAAGTTAAAAAAATTAAAAACAATCAAGAAAATCTATTACTAAAGTGTAAAATGGTGATTCAGGTAAAAACGTTGTAGAAAAAAAATTCTTACTGCATGACTAACATTCTGTGTGCTTTTATTATGCTTTTCCTTATGTTGTTATAAATTCCATCCAACAGTACAGTAAAGTGTAATAAAAAAAAAAAAAAACAAACTTTCCTACTACCATCAGTTAGTTTTTTCATTAACAACGCGGTTTAAATTTCTTTAAATAATTTTTCCAACAAAATTCAATAAGAAATTCATACATAACGATTAATAGTAAAAATAGAAAAAAAATCAAGAAGGGTAAAAGTGTGAAATAAATAAAGGTTTACGATAACGATAAAGCAAAAAAGCATAAAACATAAAAGGGTCAGGGTAAAGAAAAATAAATTTTAACGATTTTCGTTGTTTGTTTGTATTGTAATAGGCATCAAAGTAATAATAAATTACAAATAGTCTTTCATTTAAATTAAAGCTTTGCAATATTAACGGATAATAATAAAGCTAAAAAAAAAAATTATTTATTATTCATATTGAGGATCAAAGGATTAAGAAAGCTTTTATTATTTGTTTTCTTCTTCTGTTTTTTTTTTTTGTTATAAATAAACGAGAAATTTATTTTTTAATATAAATTTACGAATAATCCAACGTTTTTAACATACCGACAAATATATATTTATTATTATTATACAATTTGTATACAAAGTTCTAGCATTTTTATATATTTTGTTAATTTTCAAAAAATGCAAGAACAGAAATTTGTTTAACAAACAGATAGAAATATTTTTGGTAGACAGATAACAATTATAAATAGTAAATCTTTTAATGGTATTCAATGTCCTGTATGTTTTATATTTATTGTAATTTTGTACAGACAAATAAACATATTGATGGAGATGAAAACTAAGCACCAAACAAACCTAATGCAACCGAGTTACGATTAATTTTGAACAGGTAACTGAATTTCATTATTTACTCAACAAATATCTATTTTCTATCTATAATATAATTTCTTAAAAGCTTATTTTTATGGGTATGTAAAATTAATCTTTTTTCTTTACTAGCTTTTTAACCAAAAAAATGTCATTGTACGCACCGAAAGCTTTCACCGAATAACTTTAATACCAATATGCGATTTGCCACTCAACACAGAATACATAAGCCACATTATTTAGAGTACCGTATTTAAATTTGGTTTGCCCTGTGGTTTTTGATTCTATATAATTTTAAAACTTAAACCCATACCTGTATTTATTTTTCATTCAATAATCAATAAAAAAATGAATTGATTAAAACAATTATCCTGTCTGTGAAAATATAATTAAAAAACATTTTTTATTTTTTTCGTTCTACACCGGTTAATACGGTTCCGATGTCTCATGGGGAGGACACTTTATTTACTATAATCAGTTTCAGTGTTTTGTATCGTGTAACATAAAATAAAAAAAAAAAAAATTATTAATCAAACAACGACTGGAACTCAATTTCATCACTGTTTATCCCAGTAAAAAACGAAGAAAAAAAAAGGGGGAATACTGCTCGGTAGTTTTACATCACTAACAACAGATTTCTAAGGATTTATTTCATACATTTTCATTTCCTTAAATATTACTCACATATTTTCTATGCAATGTACGTAAAAAGTTTTCTTTTGAATAAAGGAAATTTCGATTGAAGCCAATTTACAAAAAAAAAAAAGGAAAGGAAAGAAAGAAAACATTTTTTTTTTTTCGTGATTGTTAAAATACCTATCGAGACATTCGAATATTTCACAGTCAAAACGTATTTTCTATTTAATGGTCATTGTCGTTGGCTTTAGTGATGATTTAAAATTGATTTATTCGAATATATATATTTATGTAAAAAAAAGAAAAAAGAAAAAACGTAAATACGGATCTGAGGTTGAACCGACTAATGTTGAAAACTGAGTTGTTTTTTTTTTTTTTTCTGTGAATAATAAATTTTCCATTACTACTGTTGGCATTTGGCAGTTCAATTCATCAATGTAAAAAATAAATATGTACGAATAAATTTATATAGAAAATAAATTTTATATTAAAGACTGATGATGATTTCAAAAGGATTCTTATTTTATTAATAATTTATTTAAAATGTCATTTTATTTGTCGTTTTCTTTTCGAAATATTTTTATTTTCTCTCTAATTTTTTTTTTTTGTTAGTTGTAAAATTTATGTAAATCAATTAAATTAGTTTCTTGATATAAACACAACGATAATGTAATAAAAAAAAAATAATAAAAATTCACAATATTTAGCTTTTCTTGTTGTTTATTGCGTGTCTGTATCACAAATTATGTGATAAACTCTTAATGTTTTGTTTTATCTTTTATTTATATTACGTTAATTATTAATTATTAATTATTTATATAGAATTTTCATTAGTTTATTGATGTGCTGTGTATGTTATGCTGTGTACTATGCTGTGAATATAATGTCTATGCCCGCAAGGAGATTATACAAAAAATTCAAATTTCTAGTTTCTAGTAAAAAAGAAAAAAAAATAATATTCATACGTTGAAATGACTAAATTATCTACTGTTTACATTAAATACCATAATTTAATATGATTATAAATAAAAAAATAAACAAAAATAAACTTATTCACAACATAAATATTTATTTAAATATGTTTTTAATGTAAATTTTGGTTTATTTTTACTATTTTAAACTGTTTAAACAACATTTTACATAATTATCATTATTACTTTTTTTTGTTGATAAATAAGAAACTTAAGTGCTTTTTAATCCATTTAATCCATTAAATTAATTTTCCATATGCCAGCCTTTTTTTTTAATTAAAATTTATAATAATATTTTTCTATTAACAACACCTTTGCTTTTAAAATAATAAGGTGAAAAATTTTTTCACTTTTATTTTCTACCAAAATGCACATACATGACGTGTTAACAAAAAAAAAAATTGGAAATTCTATCTAACATAATCATGAAGCATAAGGAAAATTCTAATAATGATAAAAAAAAAAAAAACAACAACCATTTATTCATATTGATATGGCATTAATTTTGGCATCGTAAACAAAGAGGAAAAATAAAAAAAAATTAATTTCGATTTAGACAGGAGAATTTTTTTTATTTATTTATTTTTTTGATTACCATTGGGACCATCCTGTGTGCGGTAAAGAATTCTTAAGGTAAAACCGACTATATCTAGTTCAAAAAAAAAATTACTCAAGACCTGACAGTTGGGATTATCCTGCGTTTTTTATACCAAAAAAAAAAAAAAAAAAAATGAAGAAAATTCCCATTTTTCAAATTGCATTAGAATTCTTTTTCCACTTTTTCAAATGAGACACATGATATTTTGACAGCAATTTTGTCGTCTCAGCATCAACTGAAAGAATGCAAAAAGAAAAAAATAATGTTTTATAGAAAAAGCATTACAAAATGTATGAAAAGTATAAAAAAAAAAATAAAAATCTGAATGACTTTAAGTACATTTTTTTTACTAGATATGATATAAACAGGAAATCTTCTAAGATAAATATTTTTATTTTAAACTTGGTTTACTTGACTTGACTTTTCAGTACTTTAGCATAAAAAAAACATTCGTATATATCATATGAATCCAATTGCATCAAGAATACCTGCAGACAAGTATAGAAATTTATTATTATTATTATTTTAAAGCATACAAAAAAAAAAAATGTAATAAATGTCAAATATACTCTTGTTGTGGGCACAGCATAACTTAAATTAAGATTTCCCCTATTATTAAAACATAAAACATAAAAAAAATTTAGATGTGTATAGTGGTGAATTTGATAATTAAATAATAAGCACAGATAGAAAAACAATTAAACATGCAAAACACTTTTATACGTTTTTTTTTTTTTTTGACTGACTGACATGACTGACAAGCGTAGGGTGTTCAATACAAACAAAAAACAAAAAACAAATGTTTACGAGTATTTTGTCACATCTCTCGGTAACTAGATGGATGGAAATAAAACAACCAGACATCATGTTTGACACATTAATTAATATTTCTGTGTGTGTACAATAAAAAAAAATTCACATATCACAGCATATCGATGGCAATTAAGTGGGAAATTTATTATTTTTTTTTTTTTTATCATCAAGCAACACACACACGTTTTTTTTTCTCCTTTATCTATAACCGAAAATCCGTAGTTTTTTTTTTTTCGTTTTTTTTTAATAATAAATATTTATTTAATAATTAATTAATCCTTTAAAAGCTTAACGATTACAATATAACGTTATTTTTTTCTACAATCAAATAAAATACATAAATAAACTACTTAAAGCTTTTATAATAATAAAAAAAAAAAATTTAATTCTTTAAACAATTTTTTTTTTTTAAGCTTTATTAATTTAATTAAATAAATATAGATATTCCAACAATAAACAAAAAAAAGTAAAAGCTGCTGTTAAATGATGTTAAAAAAATGTTTTTTTTTTTTTTTATTATTATTAAATAAATTTAAATAACACGAAATTTGGTTAATAAACTGAAAAAATGTTTTTTTTTTTTTTTTAAACAATTCTCTTTCATTCCACTAGTTATACAGTGTGGTGGGTGTTTTTTAAAATTTTCCAACTGTTAGCCATACGAGTTATTATTTTTTTTTTTTTATTTTTTGTACAATTAAGTGTAATTGTGATTATTTGAGGAAGGTTCCTCGTATTATAAAATATTTATTTAGGGGAAATTCAAATTCAATGTAATGCTAGTAACAAATTTATTTAACAAAAAAAAAAAATCATGGGTGGTGACAGTACTGTATATGGGTTGCCCTATGATTACATATGATGTCCAAAAAAAAAAAAAAAAGAAAAAAAAACGGAAGGCCATTTTGTTGAAAAATTTAATTTTTACAAAGCGGCACATGAGACATGGATTCGTTTTTTTTTTTTTTTTTTTTTATTTATTTATTGTCGTATTTACGTTTTAAATAAATTTATAGCATGTGCTGTTTACAAAATAATACTTTTTTTTTTTTGTTTTATTTATGTTCAGCGTTAAAGTCTGTTGTTTTAATTTAAAACCAAAAAAAAAAAAAATTTGTTTTGCTGTTAAATTTTTTTTTTAGAACTGTGGACAAACGAACAATCACGGCTATACAGCAATCGAAGCACAAGCAGCAGCAGAAGCATCAGTAGAAACATTTTCTTTTTTGTTATTGATGAAAAATTCTAGGAAAAATTCAATAATAGAAATTCTCTTCGGTTTATTCGGTTTGTTTGTTTGTTTGTTTTTATTTATTTGTTTTACTCCTGAATTTTTATAATTCATGCAGATTAATTTGATTTTTTAACTGATGTTTAAATTTAAACATTTATTCAGATTTTCTGTTTTGCCTCTACGATGTTTTTGAAAAGCAATTATGTTGCTACTTGAAATGTATGGAATTTATTTAATCGGAAAGCACCAATAGTTAATTTCGATTTTTGTTTTTTTTATTAACGAATATCCAATTTTTTAATTAATTTTTTTCTGTACCACATCGAATGGGTGCAACTGTGCAATAAGAAAATATTTCTAATAAATTATCGGGCGGGGTTTTTTTTTTTTTTTTTTTTTTTTTTACAACTTAAGTAAAAACGTGCAAAGAATTTTTTTTGCAAAAAAAAAAGTTGTCATCATCTGAACTTAAGTCAAAAGCGTGACTGGTTACTTCATCTTTTTGATTCAATAGATTTTTTTTTTTTTTTCAACATTTATTTCTACATCTTCGTTTGAACAATCGACAAATGAAATACATTTTCGACGAATTATATATTGTTCAGCATAGAAAAAAAAAAAAAAAAGTTATTTTTTGTTTTTATGTTATTCCATTGTCAGAACTTGTCTCTCAAAATGAATGAAGTATAAAAGCGAGGAATAAAAAAAACGATATAAAAAGTTACACAATATCCAGTATAACTCTGTACAATATTCGGTGATACTTGAAAGCTTATTTCGTTTTTATTTTATACAATAAAAAATAAAGAAAAAATTGTCTACGATACTCTCTATAAGTCATGTTTAATGCAGCAAATGTTTTATGGGTGTTACATGACTATGACAGTGTTACAACGGCAAAGATGGCATCAATTGTTACACAAAGTAACATAATATTTTCGCTTCTTTTAAATACAACACGACAAACTATAAAAAAAAGGGTATTAAAAAAAAAAAAAACTAGAGAAATTCAAATAATTTAAACACTTGAAAAACATAATGAAATTTCTTTCTAAACTCAAATTTGTCTTGTTATTTCTTTCAACGCGACAGATATTCTTATGCTGTTTACTTTATTTTATTTTATCATAAATGTATCGTTTAGAATTTAATACGATTTTATCAAATGTCATTTAATCTATTTGTAAATTGTTTAAAAGCAATTAGAATATTGTCGTCACTTTGTCTACTAGTTGTAGCTGAAAATATTTCGGTGATAAATTTAATTTTGTATAATATATGTTATGATTTGTCCTGTATAACCCTAATTTCTATAACAAAACATTAATACTCTTTGAAGTACCTTTTTTTTTTTATATGTAATGAAAACATATTTATAATTTTCTATAAATAATCTTCTACAACTGAAATAACAAATAATAATAATCCATAAAATGGCATAAGATGTTCTAGAAGATAACGAATGAAAAGATATAAAGGAAAAAATAAAAAATAAAAATTTCATTTCAGGACGTTATATAAATAATATAAAGGGGGATTTCAATTATATAAAAGTGAAGATAAAGTTAAGTAGCCTGAAAAAAAATAAACACAAAAATACTCATCAAATTCACGTACAATGAATTCCCATTACAACTGTGCATAAAAATGAACAAAAGCCGGAAGCTCTTAATATACGCATATAAATTTTTAATAATAATAATTTTTTTTTTTTTTTTTCATTAAGCTTTTCAATGTTTTCTGTTTATGTTTAAATGTGTTTGGCTTATCTCATTGAATTATGAAAATATCAACTCAACAATGCGTGATAAATTATAAAATTTTCGATGTGTCTTCGTTTTTTTTTTTTTTTTTTTAGTGTACGATGGAAGTTACTTATTAATTCCACTTCAATCCATTTATTTTTTTTTTCAAAAATGTTTACTCTATTAATTTTGCATCAATGATTACGGTTTATGTGTAACATATCAACGAGTGTACCCATACTAGAATGGGACACTCAATTGCATTGTTTTGAGGTCACAGCACAACATAAACTCTAGATACGTTTAACTACGCCTAATTAAACTAAAAAACCCAACAATTACCAGTCAAGAACATAATGTGTCTGACTTTTTGTTGCAAAAAAAAAAAAAAAAAAACTGAGTGGAATTACGCATGGGAAAACGAAAATACTTTTGACATTATTAAAAGCATAAGGGAAAAGCTTTATAAACATTTTTTTTTTTTTTTTGCTTTTTTATTGTCTTTAACTATCCTGTTCTTTGTCCACTTAAGGATTTTTGTTCACAGTATTAACATAGCCAAAGCTTCTATAGTTTATTACAGAAACTTCAGTTTTTAATTAAACAAGATCTATTTTTGTTTTTTTTTTATTTATTTAAAATTAGGTAAATAATTTTTTTTTTTTTTTTTTTTTAACTAAAAAGCTTTTTATTTGTCTTTTATAAAACAATGTTTTTTTTTTGGGGAAAGAATTTTCATTAAAAAAAAAAAAAAAACTTTAGTATTAAATTCATAAAGTTTTCTGTACTGTGTGTGTGTGTGTTTTGTGTGTATTTCTGTTGCATCGCATTGCAGTTTCTGTGCTTTAAATGTTTCTGTTTGGAAAACTCACCATATTAGCAGAGAACATTTTATTACTTTTGTTTTATATTATTATCATCATTATCATACAATTTTTATTTTATAAAAGTTTTTTCAACAACAAACAAACAGGAAAATTCCTTTTCTTCATCATCATTTAATTACGTATGTATATTGCCTTCCAAAAAAAAAATCTAGAAAATAATAAATAAATAAATGTTTTAATCAGCAATTTAGTAGAGACACATTTTTGTTGTTGTTGTTGTTATAAATTAAATTCATATTAAATTCGCTTCTCTAATAATAACAATTGAATTAAAAACGTATTGCATCTTTATTGAAAACAAATTAAATGTATATCGTAATGTATTCAATTTTAAATAATGGAACAAGGGGGATTAATCAGAAAAATATCACAATTGGACAAATTCATTAAAATACTAAAATGTTACAGAATATTTTTTTTTTTTTGAAAAATCAATCAATAAATCTTATTTAAAAATTGTAAAACCGTAAAATTGTAAATAGAATACGACAAAATCCTATTTGGTATAAATTCCGCTGATAAAACTGTCAGATATCGGTTTTTTTTCGATAGGTAACCATGGAAAATGTTATGAGATGACCACCACCCCAAACGTACGATACGTCAGCTTGTTTTTTATTTCATCTATCATAAATTTTATAAAGCGATACCGATTTTTCCATTAATCGGTTTTCATTTCATTTCATTTCATTCCGGTTTTTTGTTTTCTTTTGTAAAATATACAAATCTACATTGATTATGGTCAGATAAGCTTTAGTTAAAATTGTTCAACAACTGTAACAACGTAACGTAACGTAACATAACGTAACGTTGTGGCCAGCCAGCAAGCAAACTTAGATAACGAAAAAAAAAAAAATAAATAAAATAAATAATAGGGAAACAAAACGATTTTTTGGTCAGTATCGTTTTATTTTTTTTTTGTAGTAATAAATTGCTTACGCAAACACGAATATAGAGACTAGGGTGGTAATCATCAACGATAACATTTCTTGGTGGCTTTGCAAACGTAATTTTGATTATATTGCCTTTAAATATGTGATTATTATATGTATGTCCCTTATTTTCTTTCTTTCTTTCTTTTACGACATTATGTCTGTCCTACAGTTGAAAGCATCCCCCCAGTATAGTGAAAGTCGTGTTTGAATTTCCACTTCATAAAAATAAAATTGAAGAAAATTTTTATGACAAATTTATGTTTCGTTTATTTGAAAAAGTTTTTTTATTTTTTATTCATCTGTATGACAAGTGGCCGTTCAATGATTCTCTCTTTGGTAAAATAAGTAGCAAAAGATAAATTAAAGTAGATGATGATGAAGAAGAAGAGTCAATCGAATAATAACGTTTCGGTCGTTACCATCTTAACCTGATTATTATCGATATAACGAAAGGCATAAAGTTCTTTAAGTGTGAAATCTGGTGAAAAAAGGGAAATTAATCTAGATGAATTTATTACATCATTTTTTTTTTTTTTTCTTTTTCCTTGTTTGTTTGTTACCATTAATGTTTGATCGATGGTTGCCTAGGGCATTAATTTGTTCATTACCATAATTTAGTCAATTATTATTATTATCTTAATTATGTAATTTTTTTTTCCTTTTATAATCAACCAATTTATTCTCATACCAAAGATTAATTGAGTGGACTGAAATTAAAAAAAAAAAAAAGAAAATAATAATAATTTCTTGTTCTATGTTTAAAAGATTGAAAAACATAATTCTTAACATTTTTATTCAAATAAATGTATGTTTGTATGCTGTCTATTAGAAATACCAAGTTTTTTTTTTTTTTAACAAGGAAAATTGAACAAAACGCACGTAGCAAGATTATACAAAAAAAAAAAAAAAAAAAAACCAAAAGGAAAAATCCGCTGTAAAGCAAATTTTAAAATTGCTGAAAGGTTTTATGATTTAACAAACAAACAAATAAACAAACAAACAACACAAAAAAAAAAAATAAAATTATTTAAGTATATCAACACTAAAGGAAGGAAGGAAATATTTATGTAAAATACACACACACACAGTGGATATATCTTTAGTTATTTGTCGCCCCTTCGAAAAATTTCTATAGAGAATTTTATTCATTTTTTTTTTTTTCTTTATTCACTTTTTTATCATTGCCATCAACTACAACCACCACTACCACCATCATCACCACAAACAAAGAATAATTTCAGAATATATGCTAAAATTTATGTTCTTAGTTTTATCAATTCTTTTTTCTGTATTAGAGGGGTCCTTTCTTTCATAAGAATAAGAATAAGAATAAGAATAATAAACACGTGAATGGAAAAAAAAAAGAAAAAATAATAAATAGAAACGTCTTCCATTAAAGGGTAATAATTAAATAAGGGGCTAAAACAGTTTTCCGTTTATTATGTTGCATAATACAGTTACATTTTATGCATTTAGTAAATAAAAAAAAATAATTTAGATAAAAATACTTTACGCGATTTTTAGGTGGTGCTGGCGTTACAAGTACTTTAAACCGCAAATATTAACGGGTGGTAATTGAAGGATTAATCAAATTAATAAAAAATATATATATTTAAATAATTATCATGGGGCTGTACGTATTAAAAATGCATAACAAAAATACAACGAATAAACGGAAACGACTCAACTTTCGTTACTATAACTGTTATTCAATACTGTAACGTAATTCTCTTAAAAATCACAGTAAAATTCACTAAAACATTTTTTATTACACTATGATAAAGGTAAATAAAGATCAATAGTCAAAAAACCTAACTTAAGCTGACTTTATGAAATGTGTAACAAGTTCTATACATAACACAATATATGTTTATATCGAAAACATCCGATCTGTTATTAAAATGACAATCAAGAAAAAAAAAAAGCGAAGCAAATAAATGGCAGCGACTTCATTCAAACTTTTATTTGTTCTTTTTTTTCTTTTGTGACAGCAAAAAGCTAATTTTCTGTCAAAATTAAATGTCAGACACATAATAATCAGGATAAATGGTCAAAAAAAAAGAAGAAATTGTGATGTGTTCACAATTTTTTTATCAAATATAAATTTGTCGAAAATTCATCAACAAAAAAACGATGGTAAAAGTTATCAACATTTCCTCTCTTGTAATAGTTAAAGGTTAATGTGTTGTTATAACTGTCTGTCAATCTTTGTTTAAATAATTTTCTAATAAGAATGACGCGGTGACAACGTAAAATAAAATGAATAAATATTGATGAAATAAATGTAGCATTGTGTCAGGTTAAATAGGAAAACAATTAATATTACATCTTAGTAAAATGAAAATGATTTGTCGATATTAGTTGATGATATTTAAGAAATGTTTATGATTCTTTGAGAGAAAAGAAAAGAAAAGAAAATTCATCCCTTGGGTACGTTATTATTATCAAGATGTTATTACAAAAACTCTTCTACTCCAACCCGTCGATAGATATATCCCGAAAAGCAGCTCAATTCTAAAGCTTTTATAAAAGCTAAGCAGCACAAATAATAATAAATAAAAGATTTGATATGATTGTAATCAACGCATAAACCTACATAATGCTGATGATTTTACTTTTCTAGATATTTGATTGCTTGTATTTATTTTCTTTTGAAAAAAAAAAAAATTGACTTATTGTTTTTATTTCTCTCTACACGGTACGTGGTTAAGAGGACCAAAAAAAAAAAAAACCAGAAAATCACACAAAGAAAATAAACAATCACAAACTTTTTTGCTTTTGTGTATTTTGATTCTGCTTTTAGCAAATAATAATAAATAAATAAAATATAAGCAAACAAGATAAAAAGAAATTAATTAATTAATTAAATTACTAAGAATATATATCACATTAGTAATTGGAATCTATTTGTTTTCTTATATATTGTTGTTGCGGCTACATTGTCTCCAACCTACAACGATGATATTCCCAATATTTATTATTAATACACCTACATTAGAACAACAATTATATTCTCATTTGTATTAATTAATAACATAGAACAATTAAATCTTTACCATTCACGTTTTTAAAGCGCAAGAAATAAAAAATAAATTCACCTTCACCGTAAAAAAAAAAGAAAAAAGAATTCAGTCGTGCGAGAAATTAAAAAAAAAATGGAAAAACCCCACGCCATATATCCTTGGGTAAAAAAAATAAAATAAAATTTCTGTTACACATTTTAATGATATGTTTTTTGAGTTGATGTTCAGTAAATATAAATGATTTGAAATATTTCTATAGGCTAAATTTAAATTTATATTGATTTGTGGTTACTCTGTCGCCCTATTTTTTTCTGCGGTGCGTTTTTTCATAAAGATCGTCATCATCATCATTTTTATCGTCGTCTGTATAGAATGATAAATGTCAAAAACATTTTTATATTTAATTTTATTTTCCTGTATGTCAATAATAATAATAATAATAATAATAATAATAATAATAATAATAATAATAATAATAATAATAATAATTCAATGCATATATTTACAGAATAATAAGAAGGAGGCGATGATTAATTGGCATGAGAGAATAACCTACGGTAGTATCGTGAGGTATTTTCTTTTTTTTTCTCAATTCCAGTTAAAATGAAAGTGAAATAGAAAACACTTCCCACTTACACAAAAGTATCTTGTAAATTATCAATTAATTAAGGGCGTTATCATTATAATTTGATTGTGTTTAGAGACATAAGAATAAAAATATAAATTGGTTAGCGAAGTTTCACTAGTTTAGTTCTACCATTGTCATTGAATAATTTTTGTAATTTCTCAGGTAATAATGATGTGACTAGTTGACATCCTTTCTGTATGAGATAATAAAGTATTTATACCACTTCCATAATCAATTTCTTAGTAGTCATTGGTTGAACGCTATCGTTTATTTGAATTCTAGATGACATTCTAGAAATATATTTCCAGTGTCTTCGCAGGTAGACCAAATTCATTTTTATTACTCTTCTAATTCTCAGGGGTTGTTATTATTCTTGTTGTGTGTTGTGATAAGACCTAGGACGTAGGACCAATATTCTCTAGTTCTCTTAATTCTTGTTCGGAAAAGAAAAAAGACGCAGAAAACACAAAATCATTAACCCTTCGGTATAAACCCATGATAAATTCAAACAAAACAAGGGCATCCAAGTGTTAATACTTGTCACAGTACCCAGTACAAGTACATCGCGTATACGAATATCATTAAACTGGAAACTGCTTCATAAAATATTAAATTAAAATAACAGAGAAGCAAAACCAAATGTCTGTAGACAATATTTAATAACGTTTTATTTAACAGAGAAAAACCATCCCAATCCCACATAGCATAATTTTATTAGATGGTCTCAACAGTCAACATGACATGACTTGAATTTTATAAAAGCATATATTCGATATAAAAACCGAGAATTTAATTTTGTTTTCTCTTCTCAATTTCTTTCATATTTTTAAACCGCATGAAAGAAAAGGTTAAATTGGTTTAAGATTCAAATTTTTCGCTATGCGATTTTATTATAATTTTCTTCTTCGTCTTACTTTTTATCTTTTGCAGAAAGTTTTTTTTCGACCACACAGAAAAAGTTTTCTTCTATGTGGCAAATTATGCAGATGTAAAGTTCAAGAAAATGTTTTTTTTTTTTTTAATTAATTTCGGTATGAGTGGGCAGTGTTTATAAAGGTAATTAAAACCAAAAAAAAAAAAACAATTTTATCTAGCTTATGAAAGGGGGTGAATGTTCGGTCCATGAAAATTTACGAATGACATGAATGAAAATTCAAATAAAACGCCAAAAATCACCAAACTAAGGGTAGAAACTGAATTTAAATGAAATAAAAAAAATAATAGCCTTTAGCTAAATTTTTAATTATATCAAAACTTTGTGTGTGTGTGTGTGTGTGTGTTTTTTTTTTAAATGTTTCCCTTCGATTAGTTTTAACATTTTTTTTATCTAACCAACAAATTTCAGCAACATGAAAATTCATTAAAATTTTATATCGAACGAAAGAATGGATAAAAGAAAAGTTATTTTACTTTTTTGCTGCTGCTTTCTTTCTTCCCTTCTTCCTTTTTCATACTCATTGTGTTTCAAATTCACAACAACAACAACAACAACAACAACAACAACAACAGCAACAACAAGAAGAAAAGAAAAAGAAAATTTTTTTAACAAAATCTTAGAACAAAGTAGTAGAAAAAAAAGTTTTAAAAAACTTAAAACATAACAAACAGTAACAACAAATTTTATGTATTTATTAAGGAAAAATCAATTTAGTGGATTTATTTATTTTTTTTATTTTATTTTTTTCTCGTTTAACAAAAAAATTGATTTTATAAGGGAAAAATTGGAAAAATTTATAACAAACTGATGGCAAAAAATAGATTAGGTTCCTGCTCCGATTATTGTCGATTTAAATTAATTGTTAGAAATATATTTATGTGACTACAATTATAGAATAATTAGTATTTAATTATAAAATAATAATTTTACCATTTACACACCTGAGAATTTAGAAAAGTAATGAAATGATACAAAAATCCGTGCTACAAGTCAGTAGTTTCAATACAATTTTTCATCAGTTTCTTCAACATTTATAAACACAAGATATGTATTAAAACTAGTACCATGCTCTTACAGATCATAGTCCTTGTAACAGTTAAAAAAAAAAAAAAGAATACATAGAAAATCTCATATAAAATCCGGTGACTTATCACCAACAGACAATGATACTTAGTTACATAGCACCAGTGTCGGAAATTTCTTTATTTATTCTATATAAAATGTAAACAGTGAAATTGACAAGCATCAACTAGTAATAGCAACAGAAAAATACACATTTCATTCATATAAAATTCCAATATTTATTTGATAATATAGAAAATTGGAAAAAAAGAAAATCACGTCAATGGTAAATAAAAAAAAAAAATAAGCAGCAAACGAAAATGGTGTTGATGGGCTTTGTTGTAGTAACAAAAGCTGTAAAAAAAAACTACGGATTTATAAAGATTTTCACCTTAGTTTTCCTTTTAACCAAACAAAAAAAAAAAAAAAATAAAGTTTTTCCAATCGACATAAAAAAAAAAGGGTGAAAGCTGTTTTTCACTCAAAGTTTGTGACAAATCGTATTTGACCATTTTGTAACATTGTTGCCGTATTTTACACTCACTGCTACTTTGTTTAATGATCAATCAATCTGAATTGATGTATTTATTTTACTTTTTTACTTTTTTTCTTTTTTTTATAATCGATATTAAAGATAATATAAGCTCCCAGATGTGTTGTATTTGAACGTTTTTGTTTTTTCTGTTTTTTTTTTTTATTATTATTTTATGTGAAAAATGATACAGATACTAATCTGACATTTGGCAGTTCACAATTTATCAAACGTTAAAATGTAACTAAGGAGAAGAATAATATTACACTGATGATAATAATAATAGTAGAGCTAAACGATTATTATTATTATTATTATTATTATATAGCTAAATGTAAATATTCTACGTTTAAAAAAAATAAAATAAAACAATTTATTTGAATGTCATTAAATTTTTTTTAAAAGAAAAACCCAAACAAAGCCACAATAATAAATAAATAAAAATGATTCTGTTATCATGCTATGTAATCAATAATAAATAAAACATATAGCTGATATATAAGAGATGAAAAAGAAAACTCTTTCCAGCCACTTATTACTATATATAAAAAAAAAAAAACAACAAATAAGGGGTAAAATAAAATACTTGCTATAAAAACACTTGACACCATTATCTTATATTTTACATTGTGTTCTAACCGCTAATCCTTTGCTTTAACATTTAGAAAAAGTAAACACAGTGAGAGATTCTCTGTGTTATTAAAATTATTATTTTAAAAATCCCCGTGTATTAATTTCATTGCATAAGGTTAAAACTTTATAGGAATAAAAATCGTTATAAGGGTAAAAATATTTCTGAAATAATACTAAAAGTTTTCTGAATACGATTAATCAAACATTTTTCATTGATTTTTCATTTAATTTAGTTAATTAATTAATTAAATTTTCCTGTTTATTAACACAATTCATCGTTTTTCAGTATACTCTAGAATATTTAAAAGTTTTTTCTAATCAATACGATTTTCTGCACCTTGTAAATAAATTAGATGATACGACGATATGGAACTATCGACTTAGACTTAAATTTATTGTGAGGAAAATATAAAGAAAATTGGAAAATTTTTTAATCGCAATTTATTAATTAAACAATCCTTTAACGAATTAATTTTTTTTCTCGCACATTTTTAACTTAATTATAATTTTAATATAAATTTTCCTAAAGGCTTACAAAAAAAATCTCATATCTTTCAATTGATACCAAATTCCATCCTCTACCGCTTCTAGATCGTCTTGAGAGTCTAAGTCGGTATAGCCAATATTTCTAAATCGCTAAAACAAAACGAAATTTATAATAATTTATAGTTTAATTTTATGAAAATATCTAGTTTTGGCCTGAAGGTTTACTCAACGTTTTCTAAAACGTGTACAGAATAATTTTCCTATACAAACAAAACTTTGGTGATCATCAGATGAATGAATTTTTAATTATTTATTTTTTGAAGGATTATTATGTAGAAATTTAGGGTCGTATTACAACATATGTACGTTCATCAATTATTTTCAGTATATTCCGGTATTATAAAACGAAAATAAAGCAAACACATAGCATTGGTATTAAATCGCTGCAGGTGAATTTTTGACGGTATTTTACTATTTTACTTAATCCCCAAGCAATACACCAATTTTAGTATATTTTGTTGTAATTTCCTTATTTATAAACCTCAAACAAATTTTATTATCAACTTAATTACAATTCTTGTTTTAATTTTTTTTTTTTTTTTTTTTTTTGTTCTTTCCATTCATTCTTTCCAAATCTAACATAAAATTATCTTGCATGTTTCTAGTTATTTTTTTTTTTTAGATAGTTCATAAAAGTTTCTCTGTTAAGTGAGATAAGAAATAATTTTTTATCCATATTGTTTTGTATATAAAAGTGTTCGTACATGGATTATGTCATTATTTCCCTGAGGTGTCATAAGACTAATTTGTTCATTGGGCAATGGTAAATGGAATTTTATTCTTATATACCTTCTTGAAATTAAAGTATGTGCACAGAATTGATATGATAATAAAAATGTTATTTATCGATTTAATTTATTTTTATTATCTGACAAATACCATTAATTACATTAATTTCAGGATATATGTCTAAGGATTTACAATGAATTCAATTTAATTAAAATGATGAACAGAATAAAGAAAAACGTCGTAAGTATTTAATAGCGAATATTTATGATATATAAAGGTTAAATTGGAAGTTGTTTGGTTACTGTTTAGTAGGTCAATAAGGATTTGTGTCACATGAATAAACTTCAATTATTTGCGTTAACCATTCTATTAAAATTGACACGTAATGATCTGGCAAATTAAATGATTTTCTGTATTTAATTTTAACATTTTTTTTTTTTTTTCATTCTACTTTTCTACTTTTCTACGTTTCCCTCATTTAACTTCATTTCATGCGTGAAATTTTTATTATTACAAAGAACACGATAATAACGAATTTATTTCTTATCATCATTATTATTTTTTATATTTAATCTTTATGTTACAGCCTCTTTTTTCTTCTTTTTTTCTGTAATCATAAATATTCAAAGCAAAAAAATTTATTGAAAATTATTTTAGCTGGTTGGTCCACAAAGCAGCTGCAAATGACTTATAATAAAATTATGATAGGAAATTGATTGAATAATTAATGATATGAAAATACAAAAAAAAAAAAAAAAAATTTATAGAAAAGCATAAAAAGCACAAAAAAACAGGGAAAACAACGAAGTTGTATTGGAAAAAAAAAATTCATTAAAAGTTATTACAGCAAATTTTTTTTATTTTTTTTTATAATTGGTTCTGCTTAATTAATGTTTAAATGGTTTTGATTTTTCTGTTTTTCCGTTTTAAATCATTGATTAACATTAATCAATAAATTAATTAAATTTATTCAATAGTAGAAATAGTTTAATGAAAATAATTAGTTTAAATAGCTGTAGCTGTAGCAGTAGACAAAAAATAAAGAGAGATGAATTTTTGTTCAGCAAATTTTTTAACCCTTTGAGATAAAATTTTTATTTTTTTTTTTTTTTGTATTGTATTGATGTTACGTTAAAAGGTTTTATCTTTAATTATAAATAATTAATTATTGTCCCTGGTATGTCATTAAAAATTAAAATGAATCCAATTAAATGAAATATTTATTAGGGAAATTGACTACTTTCACCCATTACTGTGTGCATTGGGAAAATGCTTTTGTGAATAATTTAGTTTCGGATTTTTTTACACAGAGTTTCCAGACATTATTTACGAAAATAACGCTCATTGCTATAATCACGTTTCAAAGAATTAAAGAAAACAATTCATCACTCGCTACGGTAGGCAATACTCTGGGTTATAAAGGCGTACGCAGCTTTTAATAAAAAAAAAATTACATAATTTAGTTTCTTTTGGCCTTCAAAATGACTGCCACAATAAAAATCAAGCACGATTAAGACAATGCTGATAGCTGATAACATCTGGTGCGGTTAATTCAAAAAGATTACTCATTAAGCCACGGACGTCATCAGTTTTATTGCTGTGCTAATTTTTTTACTCGTTGAATTTTTTTTTTTGTTTAATTTCGTATTTACTGCTGCTGCTGTTTTTTTTTTTTTTTTACTGTGGCCTCTAACATCGTTAAGTCGTGCTCATAATGATAATGATGTCGATGATTGTATTTCCTTCTTAGATTATGTTAAAATATACCAAAAAAAAAAAAATCTCTAAATGCTTTTGTGGCGGCATAAGTTCGAGGCAGAGAGACAAAAAAAAAGGAAAACTAATGTGATTTCCTTAATCCCTAATGTGTAAATTAAAAGATATTTGTCATTTTATAAAAAATTATTCGCCTCTGCATACAAATTATCCATCTGTTTCCAAAATATACAAAAATTAAGTAACAATAAATAAATATTTAAATATAATCACCGGGTGGATACGATAACATTAGTTCGTTAAGATGCTATACAGTGTTCTCATTCAATTTAAATGATGTGTAAATTGTTCACAAATAAAACACCAGAACATGAAGGGAACAACAGAAAACTAGCTTCGATGCATAATAAATTTTTAATGATTTTGTTTAACAAATTGCATCATTCCCAGGTGAAAATTTATTTCTCCATTTTCAAAAAGATTATTTATTATTTTATAAAGACTTTTTGAGCCGTTTGTTTTTATTTTACATACATCGTTAAATAAATGATGCATGGCTAAGGAGGAAAAAAAAAAAAATGTCAAAAAATTTCCAACACAATATTTCACACGTCAAATCTACTTTTAATACAATTTTCTATACACTTTTTTTTTACTCGTTCAACTTTCTTATTTTTCTAAATTAATCAACAAAAAAATAATAATAATAAGCAAAACATTGTACATATTGTGCTTTTGAATAAACAAAAAAAAAAAAAAAAAGAAACACCATACAAACTAATTTAAATGATGAGAGAAATAAAAACATTTTTACTTTAACAACTGATGCAAAAGGTTGCAGACTCACAAACAATTTTTGTTCCGATATTGTGAAGCAAAATAATAATAAAAGAAAAAAAGCTAACAAATCTTTATTTACAGAATAAAAATTGTAAATTGTTTGTTACAACTTATGTACGTCTTACATGAATTTGTTTCTTCTTTAAGCGTTTAAGGTACCTTGAACTGTGTTTTATTTTAATTTATTATCCTTTGTACGGAATAATTATGCAGAAATAAATTTTTTATAATAAATGTTTACTAATTCTATAGAATTTATATGACTTTGTATTATTAATTAATCTACAATCGATAAAATACGAAAAACTTTTCTTAAACAACGACAACAACAAAAAAAAAAAACTTTATTATTTTCCGAATAAAGGGTATTGCGGAAACATGATCAGATTTATTATTATTCGATAAACTAGTTGTGTTTTTTATTTTTAATTAAAATTAGGTTAATAATAAAATAGAGAAAATTTTTCGAAGAGAAATCGATAAAGGATTACTGTACAAAGATAAGTCAAACAATTTATTATTAACTGATAGCTGCTTAACTTTAATAATCAATTATAATTTCTGTAAAACATCAGTTTATAGATAATTTAGTTGTTTTAGTTTATTATTGTAGAAACATTAATTTACTCTTTATGTCTGGAAATATATAGGAAATATATATATATATATGTAATTGTGAAGATAAAGGATTTGTTTGTGGATAACGTATTAGAGATAAAAGCTAAGTAGATGGATTATAATTTCTTATAGTTAATTACCCATAACAAAGTGATATATAAATCATTGGTTATGATAACAGGTTCTATTTCTACCGGAAAATAAATGTCCTTTTATTCTGTTTCCATTGTTCCTGTCGTTTCTATAATTTTCGTTTTGTTTTCCCTGTGTATATGAGACTCATATGTACAAAACATTCAACATTCTAAATTTAAATACCTTGGTTTTTTTTTTTTTTTTTGATTAAATAAAATAATAATAATACAGTGGAAAGTTTATTTAAGAGTCTTGAATTTCCGTAATATCACAGTCACAGCATTTGATTAAAATGAATTTTAAACATGAATCCGAATAGATATGTAATTAAAAGATCAGGACTGACTGTTATTTGTCAAGGTTTGTTTTCCTTCTAGTAAACATTTCGGAAACAGTAAACCAAATCAACATTTCAGTTATTTTCTATACGATTCAACAGATAAGCAACGATGTAATTGTTTGAAAATGATTTATTTTACACAAATTTTCTACTAACGTCGCATTACCTAATAGATATTTAATTAAAAAAAATTTCTCTCTTATTTATTAAAAATATTTAAAATTGACCATGTCTCGCCTCTGTATTACACTGAATATTCTAACAAATATCTGATTACATTTAAATCACTTCTACAATTTTTATTAATTATGTTTTATGCAAAAATATGCATCGTTACACATCCCACTGCATTTACCATTTGTGACAAAAAAAAAAAAAAAAAAAAAACAAATTTTAATTTATGAATAATTTTTGCATAAAGAAAATAAATTTTTTTTATTTTTATCTATCGTTTGAATAAAATTACATCCTTTTATCCATTGTTGTGTGTGTGTGTTTTTTTTTTTTAGATTCTGCGGTAGTTTTTCATTTATTTTTTCGCGCATATTTATGAATTATTTTTGTTTGCAGTAGAAAAGAAAAAAAAACACCAAGAAATAACTTTATGACAATATTATTGCTTTATTGTTTCGTTTTAAATTTTTAACTAAATAATCCTATGTATGTTGTTTGTTGCTTGTTGCAATTGTGCGGTTTATGTTGCTCATTTGCATATCATGATAATAAATAAATATATCGATAGACGCTTAAAAGTTCAATGATATATCCCAATGTATTTTTTAACGTATTGTTATTAGTCTTCGTTGTGGTTTACATCAGTAGATATTTGTAAATAAATACAGCGAAACTTATTTAGTTTAATTTAATTTAAAATTATTTTCTATTTTATTGTTGTGTGCTTTTTTCTTGTTGTTTTCTTCACGTATTTTATTGCTCTTTTGACTTTATTGTCACACGACACGAGCTCGTTTACTTAAGAAAAAAAAAAAGAAAACAACAAAACTCGCTCTTATATGTTTACAATCGCATAACGCGTCTTTTCTTTTCATTTCATTTCTTTTAACAATAATTTAAGATCATATATTGCTGTTGAATATATAAAAAAAAATATATATATATGTTTTCTTTATTTATTTACCTTTGGTTCATATTTAAATATTTACCTACTGCAACGTTGTATAAAAAAAAAAATAAATAATAAAAACGCTGAGTGTTTTGTTAGTAATAAAAAAAAAGGGGGAGAAAACAATATTAGTTATGTTTGTCTGTCTGTATGGTGTTACTATGGCATAGGTAAATAATAATTTATATTTTATTTTATTATACAAATATTAATTTATTGAATTTTTATTATTTTTTATCTGACTCTGTGTTCATTAAACATTTTTTCACAACACAATTGTAACTCTTCAATTTGTTAATTATTATTTTTGTTTTATTTTAAACCAACGACTTCTACAAATAAACAAATAACACACACACACAAAAAAGGTGAGATGATTTTAATTAAAACAAACAAAATAGAAAAATTCTTTTAAACACAACGCACAACATTTTCTAGTTTTTTATTGTGAATAAATTTACATAAATAACAATGTTCGATTGGGGTTTAGCCTAAAAAAATGAAATAGGATTATTTTAGATAAGAAAGGATAATGCGTTTTATCACTAGAAAAAACATTGAGTTTTTAACATGCTGTGTCTACTTTAACGGATGACAATTGAGATTTCATTCATAAAACTACAGAAAGTGTGATAATCGAAAATCCATCCCTTATTCACACAAACCTAATATTTAAAATGATTTGATTATTATGGAAAATAGAATAATTTGATTTATATAGCGACACGACAATACTTTTAAAGCTTAAAAAATAAATAAAAATGTAAATCTATATCAAAAAATCTTTCTTTCTAAAGAATATTAATAATAAAAATAATAAAAATAACTCATGCATTAGATACAAAATATGAAAAGAAAGCATCTATATCTACTACACATACCGGATGCGCTTTTTTATTAAAACAAAAAGCTTTCCTCTAGAATATAAAATAAAATTTATAAACATTAGATGCTCAAAAAAAGGGGAAAAACGAAAGCAAAATTGTGTTTAAAATGTTTTATTTTAACAACCGAAACTACTGTTTTCTTCATATATGTAACAAGCAGCACCAGCTGGCTTAACTTTCTCTTTAAAAGTAAGAAGGAAAAAAAAGGCAAAACAAATCGAAAACTATTCATAATCTAAGAAATGTATTTTATAATGATCACACAATGTGGAAGATAATCAATAATCGTATTAATACTGAATTTTTACCCAATCTCTGTCCTGTCCTGTGAAATAAAAATTTCACTGTTTGTTTATTCATTCACCTTTATTTAGTTTTTTTACTTTTTTCACATTGACTCATCTCATCATCATCAACATCATTTCATTCATCTTTCCTTCCTTTATAAACATACAAGAGATGTGACAACCTACAACAAGTGGAATGTTCTTGACAGCATCACACTATTTGTGTTGTATATCCGTTTGAGAGTTTTTTCTTTCCTCTTTGACTTCATCAAATTTTACAAAACATTTTATTTTTCTATTTATTATTATTATTATTATTATTATTTAATTTATTAACAAGAAAAAAAAAAATCAGTAACATCTGATACTAATGCCAATCGAAAAGAAGTGAAAATCGAAGATGGAAAAAAAAAAATGTTATTTATATCGAAAATCCCTGAGTCAAATAACTAAGTCTTAGTGGGTATTTATTATTTTTCTTCGATAGCAGATGAGCTGATTTAATTTCTGTATCCTTTATCCTTTTTTTTGTTGTTTTTTCATCGCTTCGACTTCGTAATTTATTTACTTATCCTATGTTGATATTATTTAAAGATAAACGTTGTGACATTTTAAATTAAAAACTATTTATGAAGATAATTTTTACTTTTACTATTTTATCGTTATCAGTATTGATAAATAACAATTAATGTACAAACACAAAAATACACATAAATATATCAGTTAGAACTAGATAGCTAGATAATCTAGTTTCTTCATTTCAAACAGTATATAATAGTTAATGTTTAATATAGGAGAAAGGTTAAAGAATAAAAATAACCACAATAATCGACCACCTACTGTTGCTGTGGTTAACCTAAGTTGATGACCCATTCATTCTCCTTTAAATTCTCCTATACA
Source organism: Ptychoptera albimana (assembly GCA_961205885.1). Classification (NCBI taxonomy): domain Eukaryota; kingdom Metazoa; phylum Arthropoda; class Insecta; order Diptera; family Ptychopteridae; genus Ptychoptera; species Ptychoptera albimana. The sequence continues at coordinate 1,271,274 of OY540805.1, read as the reverse complement.
TTCTAAACCATAGTGTGAATATATGCTGTGATTTATGAAATACAAAACAATCAATACAATCAATAAAAAAATTTAAACAGAAAATGAGATAAATTATTTACTCACATTTAATACTCTGTTATTACTCGGTTTCCAGACATGTTTCACCATTTTCACAGGTAAATTAGCATCATTAGCATACTTCGTCTCGCCTATCTTTCAAAACTTTAACAAACTTTTTGCAAACAAAATTGCTACACTCACGGATATACACACTGTGCAAAAAAAAAACTGATGACCTTTATGCTTTAGAAGGTAAATTAATTTCTGTTTCCTTTTTTTTATTTTACATAATTAAATGTCTCTCGCTTTCTGCCAACAGCAATTAACAAAAATGTTTAAAATTCTCCAGTTCTGTTAAATTTTTTATAGTTCGAAACAACAAAATTATTTCTTCTTATTTATCAACACTGACTGAAATTTTTAAGTGACACAAAATTATTTACGTTTCATGAAGAAGAAACAGAAAAATCTTAAGAATAATTTTACATTTTTGAATAGAAATAAAGTTTCTTACTGAATTATGGATAATGGTTGAATGCGTTGTTAGAAATTGGGGTAATAATAAAAAAAAAATTAATAAACATATCGCTGCTATGAATTTAATAAAAAAGGAAAAACAATGGAAAAGTTTTCCCCAGAACGATGCTATTCCAAAATAACGATAAAATTATTGATTTTCATCTTTAACAGAATCTGATCCCTGGTCTACATGATATTATGACACAGTATGCGTGATCTTTAAACCCACAGGATTATCATAGGTCAATTTTTCTTCTTTTTTTTTTTTTTTCGTATTTCTCTTAAGGAGTTCTGTAGTGCAAATGGCTATTTTCTAAATATAAACACTTGAACCAAACTCCTTGAGTTTTATTAATCGATTTTATTTCACCACTTGTTTAATTTCAATTAGAAGTCAGTGTGGCCAAAAATTAAGTCACGAAAACTCCGTATTAATGAATAAAAAAAAAAATTTTAAAAACATTTTCAGGTACGTTCAAAGTACTTGGCGTAATAATAAATGTTCATGAAATATGATGACGTTTGTATGCACCAAAAGGTTGATCGTTGAGAGTAAAATACGTAGAACATGAACGGAACTAAACAGAATTGTTGAAAAGACGCCAAACTATCGATAGAAAATAAATATTAAATTCTTATTTATCTTGAAATTGTCTTTTTGTCATTCCAACGAATTCTATTAACTCATCACACAGCAAATGGTTAAAAACGTTTTTATTCAACATTGTAATACGCGTAGTTCTATATACCATATGGTAACGGTATGGTGTTAACGCGTGATAAACAATAACCAAAAAAAAAAAAAACATGCGGCAAGTGAAACAAATAAAAATGTAATAAATCTGCAAGTAGCATTAAAAAACATAACGAAAACACTCAAAAAAAAAAAAAAATAAAGAAAGAAAGAAAAGAAAACGAGGCGTAAGAGTAAAAAAAAAAAAAAATCATAAATCACCAGTTGAATTGCGTTTTTGCTTTTTCCTATTTTTGGTTAATAATAATGCGACATATTTTTCGATGTTCTTATGTGTCGTTTACTATGCTCACTATATATACCCACTTTTAAGTATATAACGTATGTTATGTATATACACATATATTTTCCATATAACATTTGACTCCATCAACGATGACAACAGCTGGGCGGTTATTTTACCAAAGGAAAATACACAAGTCAGCCAAATATAAGCAGGGTGATTTTTTTTTTTTTTATTTCGTTTAAATGTTCAAACGGGATCTTACCTATCCTATCCACATTATTTTGTTGATTACATTTAATGAAAAAGTATCCAGCTGGTGACTTATAAGTTCGTTTTTATTCCTCACAATTTAACTGGTTTGATGAATCAAAATAGAAAAATTCATTAATTAAACAACACAACGCATGTTTTTGTGTTTCGTTACTTCGTAACATTTCGTATAGCCAATGGAATGCATTTTGAGAAATTGCCCAGCTTTATTATTTAACCGTAATTCATCTTAATTTTATAAAAAAAAAATGTCAAGAAAAAGTAGAAAACACCCAAATGTAAAATCTGTATACAGAAAAAAATGTAAATTTTACGGATCGTTGTCATTTAAGGGTGGCACTTCTTGTTTTTTTCTTTTGGTTTTCCCAGCACGTGCTGTTCACTTAGTTCTCGACTCCTTTGTGTAATGTGTGTAGTTTCTGATACTGTATTGCTTTCGATTTCTTTATTTTTTGTTACATAACCAAAGTACCTTTAAGTAGTGCCGTTGTATTGAATTTCCTCAAAATTATTTTCGTTACTAGAACCACGTTGGTAAATAAGATAAAATTTCCCTTAGGGCATTTACCTCTCGCTGTTTTTTTTTTTTTCTTGTTTGTTTGTTTGTTTGTTTGTTTGTTTGTTTCATATACATTTCATATAAACAAAACTTATTTTACCTTAACGTTTTCTTATTTTTATTTGTTGTTTCTGCTGCTGCTGCTTCTGGAAGATCTGTACCACCCATTGTTGCCACCATTATAAACACTACATTACGTTAAAAAAAAGAAAAGCTTCTATATTTCCCGAAGAGGGTGACTGTATTGTTTTGTTACAAATATATATATATAAAAAAAAACATTGGAAAAGCAAAAGAAATACAGAAAAAAAAAGAAAATGGAAAAACATTTTCTATTATTATAGACGTTATTTGTGAATTGTGTTGTTTTTATGTTGTGTGTTGTGTTGTTCTCTGTTTATTATTCAATTTATTTATTTTTTATTTTTTTATTTTGTTCTCCCTGTTGTTATAAGGAGCAAAAAAACAACAACAGTAAAAATACAAAAATAAAGCAAAAACCCACCATACGGATGTTTTTGCTTTAATTTTTTATTTATGTTTCGTTTTCACTCTTCAGATACAAACTGACTAGATTAAGCTGTTTTCAAAGGTTAATTCTTGATGTTTCTTCTTTTTTTTTTATGCATAAACAAAAGCAAAAAAAACACACATAAAATCCAGAGCTTTTTGGATAGAAAGCAGCATAATTGTTGATCGATGAAATATAGAAATGCACAGCGGCATCATCGGTATCTTTCTTTTTTTCTTTTTTTTTAATTTAGCTTCTGCATCAGTAAATTTTCTTTATCACTATTTTTTTTTTTTTTTAAACGATTATTTATTATAAGGAAGCCATTAAAAAATTAGCATTAATTTTCCTTAGAGCTTAAACAGAAAATACAGTCAGAGAAATGTAAACGAAAAAATAGGCAACACAGCCTAGCATAAAGATTTAAATGTTTCGCTTTATTTATTTTAAAGTCAGAAGAAAGGAATAATTTCTCTACTGTTCCCCATCATCCCCATCATCCCCATCATCCCCATCATCCCCATCATCATCTTCCTACATTTTCTAAGAATTATTTTTTGTTTATTCTGTTAGACCAATATAATTTGACTGAAAGCTTTTCATCTTTACAAACAGAATCATTTTTCACTTCACTGTTCTCAAGTTTAAGTTTTTTTTTTTCTTCATTTCGTTTTTCTTCCTTTTTTTTGAGGAAATTTTATTTGCATTTTGTTTTCTTTTCTTTTCTTTTCTTTTCGTTTTTGGGATATTTATTTAACTTTTTACTTAATATTATTTAGTGAAATAAAATAAATAAATAAGGCAAAAGGAACATGAAAGGAAAATCACTTTTATTTTATTTTGTTACATAAAATTTATTTTATGTTCCTCGACTGTTGACATATTTTTTTGTTGTTGCTGTTTATTTTGTTTGAATGATTTTCTAAGGGGTTTATATTTGCTTTTGGTAATTTAACGCTACACGGTCCCTATATTTGTTAAAAAGCCAACATTGTTTATTTTTAATTAATTATTTAACATGTATGTTTTCTTGGTCATTGTACGGCGTACTTTGTTTTTCTATTTTTTTTTTTGGGTGTTGATAAACAGGAGCTTTTTTTAAACTGTATACAAAAAAAAAATAAATAAGGGAGAACAGAAACCACATTAAAGAGGAAAATAAAAAACAATTCAGTTTTTCAGTGTTGAAAATAAATTTTAAAGGAATTCTTTGTCACTGTGATGTTGCCAGTACACCAGAACACCAGAACACCAGTACACGTTCTTGACCAACATTGACTATACAAATAATAATGAAGTAAAACAACACCCACCATAAAATCATCAGTACGTGTACGCTGTTTGTAACCATAGCCAATATTTTAGCATCATAACGACGATTGATTACTGCATGGTTGGTTAACGCTAACAAGTTATTCAAAGTATGATTTACCACACGATTCCATCTTCAGTGAGCATATTTTAAGTTTATTCTTCTTTTTCTACAAAAAAAAAAAGAAAATAAATAAATAAAACGTCCTTGTTTCCAGACGGTTCCGTGGTTAAAATTTACAAAAATAAAAGCACATAGAACGTGCTTGTAAAATCTATTTAATACCGCATTTAATAAGGAAAAAATAAAAATATTGGCCAACGATTTATGTGACACAACTTTATCCTTTTTGGATACGTGACGATTAATTTCGCTTTTTTTTATTATTATTATTATTATTATATTAAATCAAAATCTGAAAATCCTACACAATGTTTAACACTTTCGCATGGTACGCAAGATTTTCCTTTTTCCTTTAATACTTTGTTCAAAAATAAAGAAAAAAAAAAAAAAAAAACATCAACATTATGTAACAAAATCCAAAGAGAAACTAATTTTACTTTTTCTTTTTTTTTTTGCGTCTATTCAGAAACGCGCCTGTCCACCCCCAATAAATATTTATTTGATTTTCTATTATGATTGAATTTCTATAATCGTTAAGTTTCTAATCCAAATTTAATTCAGTTTGAAACTTTTTTTATATAACAAAAAAAGAAAAAAATTTATTTATTGTTTGCGTCTAGACTAGTTTTAAGTTTTCTAGGAGTGTTTCGTTCAAATAAAATAATGCACCTTTTGTGGTTGAATTAATTTATTTATTTTTTTCTAGAAAACAATAAAGATACGAAGACACTTTTATCGTGTACGTAAATTTTCTTGGGTAATTAAGTGTATCAAAAATATTTGTGTCTCTATTTTTTTTTTTTTTTTTTATGGAGAACAAATAATGAATCCACACACAATTGACTGGCTTCTCGCTTCTTATCGTTTTTCTTGTAATACAATACCGATGGTTTTACGGTAAATAAACTTGATGCAACACTGAATAGCATACAGTGATAAACAAAGAAATTTGTATTTAAGACAATTCGTATAAGACGTAAACATAAGACGTTTCAAGTAACTCAGGGAAGTTAAATACAGATTATAGTCAATGACTAATGACTTGCATCATAAAATCTCATAAATACTGTTGTTTAACGAATAAATAATTATTTTTAGAACTTTAAAAATAATAAATAAAAATCTAAAGCTTCCGGCTTTATTTGTTTTTTTTTTTTTTTTATTTTCTTTAATCTTCACTTTCTTCGCTTGTTCTTCCCTTGTTTATTGTTTTTAGTGATTTTTTTTTTCTATCGTAAAATTATTTATTTATTATTTCAGTTGAATAATTTATAATGCGTTGGACAGAACGTTAAAGTATTTGTTAACAAAAAAAACAAGAAGTAAACCAACCAAAATATTCCAGCTTTATCCCTAACCACAGTAAAGGTTTTCTTTCTGTTTTCATTTTTTTTAATTACAGAATAAAATTGACAAGCAGTCAGCTAGTTCTATCGTTAAATTTGTATCTCGAAGAATTTTTATTAGTTATTAATTAATTTTTTTTTTTTTTTTTTGCTTCTTAAACATTCTTGTGTTCGTCCCTAATGAATTAAAAGGCAGCAAAACATTTTTTTTTTTTTTTTTTGATAATTGCGAAATATTTTGATTGGGCAAAAAATAAAATGATGAAGAAGGAAAATTGTTTATTCTTTCCTTCAGTGTTATGAAATTCCATTTATTGTTGAAGAATTTTCTTTTTCTTATGTAGGAGTAATTTATGTTTTATTTTCTAGAAGCTAGAATGTCAACCGTTTGAAAAACAGAGGAATGGTATTGAGAGATGCGAATTGTATTAACCAATAATTTAATTTTGAGACAAACTCAAAAAACGTTTTACTCTTTAGAAAACATTCTTTGAAATAAAAAAAAATAAACTGATTGCATCAAATATCACAAAGCAAAAAACATTTTTTTTTATTTTTCCTTTCCTTTACTTTCCTTTCAATTTCTTTTTATAAGATCCCCTTTAGCACTTGATCTAGTCTAGTGTCATTTGTTGTTAATGTTGCCAAACAGAAGTATCAGACCATCCCAACACATATTTATCAGTCACACATTTTACCAAATGAAATTAAAAATATTCCAGATTGATTTTTCCCAATAGTTAAAAAAAAAAAAAATAAATAAATATTGGAAGTAACAGACAAGCGGATGGTGTGCCATCACAAAAATATTTCAATTCATTGCACGTTTTCCTTAAAGAGATAAATTTTTCTATCAATTCGTTAGAATTTTTAAAACCGGAACAAAAAGCAAACAAGTAATTTAATTGAATTTAACATAAATATTATCCTGTCATCAGTTTAGTCATTGGCAGTTCTTAAAAGAAAAAGGGGAAAAAACTTTTGTATTCTGTACAAAATGTTAAAATAAATTTTTTTACGTGGAAAATAAATGAAATCTAGTGCAAAATACTATAAAAGTTAATAAAATTCTTTGCAGTAATAATTTTCCAGTACTACTGATAGTACTTTTCATTGAAAATTACAAAATAATAATAATAATAATTTCTGCATTTGATAGAATTAAATTCAATTGAGATTCTCGCTTTTATTACATTATTTCCTAAGTAGCACAATTCCCTTTAAAAAAAAAAAATAAAATAATGAATGAAATGGAATTGGTATGGTATGGTATGGTGAGTACCAACCATTTCCAAATACCATTTATATCGCACAACCGGACGGAATACAATTTCAAGTAAATTACATCATTATATCTAATAACATTACATGAACATAACGTGGTCATTATTGTTTATTTCTTTGTTTTTACAAAACCATACAAATGCATGGTACTCATGGTTGTACAATAAAATGTCTATTTGGTCATCTAGAATACGGAGTTTTTCATAAGATTTTATTGATACGATTTATCTTTTCTGTTATAAGATAGAGAGGAGATTCTTCTATTATTGTCAACATTTATAATGGGAATTTATGTTTTTTTCTTTCTTTTCTACAAAACGAGAAATACGAGAAAAATTAAATTAAATAACAAAAAAAAAAAAAAAAAACTGTCATTAAGCCAAAGTCAAGTTGTTTTCCTAATATTCCCCCATGAGTTTCTACTATTATTTTTACTGGTCACCATGTAATAAATTTCATTTGTGTCTTGTGAAGAAACAGATTGCAATCACATTAAGGAGGGAACTTAACAAAAAAAAACTTTTTCTTTTCAAATTTTTATTTTTTATCTTTTTCACTTCATATTGCAAAAAAAAAAAAAATGATAAAAATTCTGATGTAAAAGTTCGTTCATTGATTGATTTTGTTTTAATTGTAAATCGTTTTACGGGTTTTTAGGTTGAAAAGTTTTCGCTTACTGCTACCGTCCACCACTTGGGAAATGTTTAAAAATAGATAATCGTGTTGTCATACATAGGAAATTTATTACAAATTATCATCTGATCATCATGTCACGTTATTAATTTTTAATTATTTTGATTTAAATTTTTTGTAAAGAGTTTTATCGAAAAAAAAAACAAAAAAAGCAGCAAACACAAAAAAATTAGGATTTAGAAGATAAGGCATCGGGTTAAGATGGTTGTTGGCAACAGTAGAGAAGATTTTATATTAATATGGCTGTAAAATAATCAACAACATGTGGTCATCGCATTTATTCTTTTATTTATTGTTTAGTGTTTTTTGTAATATGTTGCTACCTGCAGCAGAAATATCCATTTAAAGACCATAATAATGATAACAAATAAATTTTATTTAAACATCATTTGCATATTTTTAACATTTTTTACACAAACAATTTTTACATTAAAATTAGAAAGAAATAAATTGTATTTTCTAAACAACTTTCTTTGGCTGTGAAACTTCATATTTACGTTGTAATACACAAAATTCTTCAGTTAATCGATCATATTCTCTGGTTAAATGTTCCGATTGTGATTTCATTATTTCTTTATCCTTTTTCTCTAAACGTAGTGAATTTTCTAATTTTGTTAGTTTTTCCTTCATTACATTAATATTTTCTTTATCAAATGTATTTAAATTATCTGATTCACCGCCACCAATATTTTTTTTTGTTAAACGTTCCGCAAATGTCGCCACATTTTTACCTTGTCGTAATGCAGCGGTTACCTGATTCTCTAAGCTGTGTTGTTTCTTTAAAAAATTTATTATTCTCCATATAATAAATGTTAACAACACAGATAATCCGGATAAATAGAAATTACGTTGTGCCCGAAATAAACTTAATGAATTTTTCATATTTATATCAAGATTTGTGATTACGGAATTAGTTTTAATTGAATATTTTTGCATTTCACGGCATGAGTCTATCCAAAAGATTGCAACAATAATTAAAAAGATAATGAATGGTATACGGGTACGTTTTTGACAATTAATAACACACTGAAGACTGAAAAACCAATGCCATGTTTTTACATTGAATATTGGTAGGAGTAAACATAAAATTATTAATATTTCGGTATATAAAAATGATGCAATGAATAACCATATAAGTGACATTTTTTTTTTTTAATGATTTTCTAACTAATTAACAAGGAGTTTAATTTTTATTTTGATGTTGGTTTTTTGACAGATTTATTAACTTTTTTTTTTTTTGGTTTTTGTTTTTATTTTTATTTTACTTTCGATAATTCCGCAAGCTACTTTGTTTTAATAAAAATTCATTTTTTATTTTATGGTGGTGGGCACAACTCAACAAGTGTTTTTTTTTTATTATTATTATTATTATTTATCGTGTTAATCTTCTTCCTTTTTTTTTTTTTTTTTGTAATTATGTTTAATTGTTTTATCAGGACAATGGTAATTTTTTTTTTTTGTGTCTACAACACTTGGTTGCTTGTTAAACTTGATCATAAATTATAACGAAATAAATAAATATAGCTCAGGATATAGGCTAAAGAAGGTTGTGGAAATTATTCCTCCTTATGAAAACCAGTTACAAGGGTTGGAACAGCTGCTGTAGGCCGAACGGTGTCAATATAAAACAACTTTTTCTAATCGAACCGCGATAAAATGTAAACGCCTTACCATCGGTCGGTATTTTCCCTTAAAATTTAATAGGCAATCCTTTAAAACAAATGTCCACAAATCCCTAAAATTAAATCCATTTAATTAACATGTTAGCAAATGCTATTCATAAGTAATAAAGCTGAAACAAGTCAATTTTTTCGTCTTAAGAATAAAAGAAAGTGAGGACAAATTTATTTCCACTGTCTACAACACTTGGTTGATTGTTAAACATTGTTTACCAGAACCTTTGTAGCAACAGACACATAACGAAATAAATAAAATCACTTTGTTAACCCTTTATCCTCATATTTATTTTATTTTATTTTTTCTATAACAACTAGTAAACACTTGTATTGGAATTTAAGTTAATATTTATTAAGTAAGATGAAAATATTTAAATAAATAAAAAACGACAATTTTGTTTAATTTTATATTTCACACAATACACAATTTAATATAAATGCTCATCTTTATTTTTAAGTGGTGATTTCCCTCTTCATAATATTTTTTTTTTTTCAAAAAAAAATAAAATTTAAAATTAAAATTAAAACTAAGTTACTTTGGTTGCCGACGACACACCATGTGAAATAATTCTATGGATTTAATTCAATCAAGAAATCAAACAAAAATTAATAATAATTTATTTATTTGTTAAAATTTGTTACTCTTACATAAAATATGATTTATCAAGGCAACAGCATTTTTTTTTGTACTAATGTCTTTAATAAAAAAAAAAAAAAAAAAACCTTTTGAAATAAACTTTTAGATTAATTGAAGCAAATTACACAGGCCCGATATTTGAATTTGTGTGTAGTAATGCAATGAATAAAATTGATAGAAGTGACAAAATTAGTACGGAAAGGTGGTTAAAAGTTTTAAGGACTTAATTATGGTAAATAGGGTTAACATAACCACTGTAAGTAAACGATGAAGTTTTTATCCTAGAAAATTATTCAATAATCTTTTAAGAGAATTGAAATTTTATTCTGGATCCTTAGAGAAGAACAGTTGGAGGTTTTTTTCGAAGAAAAATTTAATCATAATCATTATAGACAGTGACTTGAAGTTTATGTAATTTAATTTTTATTCTTTCACCATTAAACAAGCAACAAGAAAAGTATGTTGAACTATTGTTGGTTGCATCTGTCTAGCAATGTTTATCCTAAAACCGGGACTGTTGTTTTTTTTTTTAATTCAATAAAATTCATTCAAAATACATTTCTTTACTTTACTTACGTTAATTTAATTTTTACTTTTTATCTTTTTCATTGTAGAAACAGAATTTATGTATACATTTTAAGATATTAAATTATATTTTTTTTTTTGTATAGAATAACAAGTGTTACATGATAATTTTCATCTTATTCTCATCTGTGTGTATGCATACACAGCATGCAGATAATATTTGTTACAATAATAATAATAAAAAAAAATGTCTCAACTTTTAAAAATTCACTAAAGTGAAAATTGTAATTTAATTGTAATTAAAATGGAAATTACACTTAGTTAACATTCTTTTAATAATTTTTTATATTTATTCGTTTTTGTTAAATTTCCATCTTTCAAACAACACTGCACACTGCTAATGTAATTAATTAAATTCTCATAACTAATTAATTTTCTATCATTTGGTTAAATTAAATTATTATTAATTATTTTCTAATATTTTTTTTTTTCTTTTTTTTTAACTTTCTTTAGTACTGTTATTGTGACAAAAAAAAAAAAAAAAAAAAAAAATATTAAAAAAGTGAAAGGTTGAAACAATCAACCCGCAGCATAAACTGTTCCCATTTTTTTCTCTACAAAATATTTTATTTTTATTCTTCTTCTTCTATTTTAAGATAAGAAAATATAATTAAAACAATGAAAACCCAATAAAGATACATATAGGGTACGGTTTTTCAAATATTTTTTTTACCAGCATTACCAGCAAAATAAAAGAAATTTTTTTTATTATAATTTTCTATTTATATTAAAACTTTCGGTATTTTGTCTCAATAATTTCATTTAAATTTGTTATTTTGCTTAATGTGCACGTTTTGTTAAACAATGTGATGTGTTTTGTTGCCATAAAATTATTTAAAATTAGCAAATAATAATCAAAAAAAAAAAAAAATTATGAAAAGTGTTAATATTATAAAAAGTTTTCTGGTAAAATTTATAAAATAATTAAATAAAATAAAATCTATGGTAAAATGTTCTATGGTTTTTTTCTTTTTCTTTACCTCTCTAAAGCTTATTCTACCACTTAGTTTTGGTATAATGAATAAAATTCCCGTAAAACCATTAGTAACAGAGGTGAATGAAAAATTTATAAAAAATCATTTATTAGTACATAAAAATATTTTATATAATTTAACATTAATTGCGGATGGTGTTGAACCAAAGAGAATTTATGTTACACCGGTAATTAGTCAACGGAATGATAATATAGTGACAATAAATGGTACTTTATTAACAAATATTAATAATGTAAATCCAGTAAATGATAGTAGAATATCATCTGGATACACATATGATACTGGTATAACAAGATTGAACTTTATTAATGGAAAATGGGTAATTGAACGTGGTGCAAACAACAACAAGACAACAACAAATTTAACATTAAACTATGTTAATTTTAATAAGACCGAACAACTAACCAGTTTAAATGATACAAAATTACAAACGTTGAAGTCTGGTAGTTTGTCAAATTTAAATCAAGAAAATGTAAATAGTTTAAAATTGAATAATGTAACAGAAAATAATAAAAGCGATAACAACACGTCTGTTGTTGAACAGAATGAAAATGGTGAGAATGGTGTGGACGAACAGCACCACCATCAGCAGCCAGAAGATACAAAATTAATTATTAAGACTAATTATTCTGAATTAAATAACAAAAATAATTCAGATGACAATGGTACACGGGAACATCAACAATTTGTTAAAGATGATGTCTATGAACCATTAGATGATACTGAATTCCTTAATGATAATTTAAATTCTTTACCATCACCCCTGATACAAATACAACGAAGAATTTTAACAATTACAGGAGTCGGATTAAAGATGGGTAATAGTAAGACAACTGCAAGTGATAGAACTACCGAAAATAATTCAATTAGAGAAAAATTAAATACGTTAACAAAGCGACATGACTTGGTAGCGTCTGGAAGTATTTGGGAACGTCACATGCCACCAAATCCTATTTTACAATTATTCTTATCACACTATGGTAGACATTTAGCTGGGCCACCATTTTGGGGACCTGTTGGTTATTATGGTATCTACAGTTATGGTGCTGGTAATGATTTACATAATAATCAACCATCCGGAGCATATAAAATTGTTGCAGATAACTTTTAATTTAATTTTTTCATTTTGTTTTTTTTTCTCCATGTATTTATGTTTCATAATAAAAATGCTTTAAATAATAACTGTTTGTTTTGTAATATTTGTGGCCCACCACCCACATCGATTTCTCTTTGTCATTATCATTCGATAAGATTTTCCTTTTATGGGTTGGCCCCACCCATAGTTTTATTATTATTTTTTTTTTTTTTTTGTTTAATAAGATTTATAGCGTGTTATAACGACAAAACGTATGATTTATTTGTTTGCATTAGATACAGTGATCTCTCTTAATAATGTTTAGTAAAAAAAAAAAATATATATATATATACGAAAATTAGATTAGAATAAAACGAATCAACATGATTATAGCTATTATCTTTGTTACAATATAATTTTATTACATTTTAATGAGATTCGATTATAGTGAAAATAGTTTATTCAGATAATTAATTTCGATAATGTTCAATAAATACTATGGCAATGTAATTTTTATTTCGATTGTGATAAAGTAAAGGGAAATATTAATTATGTTAATAAAAATTCATAATGATATTTTATTTAAATTATCCACTTGATTAATTTTCGCATGAAACCATTTCAGCACTTCATAGTATGACAAAAAAACAAAAAAAACGTAAAACTTTTGTTCTTAGTTCAATTTCATGGAATTTCTTTGTAGAGTTAGTTCCATTATTATTATTATTATTATTATTATTAACAAAACATAATAATACTCTTCACTCTCTCTCTGTGTGTTTTTGTGCTTTTCAACATCATAATTATTTATTAGGAAAAGTTTCTACCATTGTTAAGTAAATTTTCTTTGCTAAATTAGTTAAACTTTGATGATACTAATAAAAAAAACAACAACCCGTGATGGTAAAGTTTTTGTTGATTAAATATTTAAACAAGAATATGAGATAGTTGGTGTTAGAAATATTCGTTGACACCTACCTCATACATTTGATGTAATATGACGATGGATATAGAATCATTAAAATACCAAATTACATTGTGGTTATTTGTTTAACAAACCTTGATAGATTTTCTTTCACACGATTTATATTGATACAAGTATTAATGATGCGAATAAAGTGTCTTTTACCAAACCAAATATATGAAAAATAGTAAGAAAAATCAATAAAACATAATCAGGCCATAGTTTCATTAAAAAAAAAAAAAAATGTTGTTTATGATTTTGATTTATTTGCAGTGAAAAAATTTTCATATCTGCTGGTGAAAAACATCAGTTAATTATTTCCCTCCTGTCTTTATTTTTATTAAAAAAAAAAAAAGTTTTAAATTTATATTGGCAAACGTTAAAAATCTCAATTAGCATGGCACAGGGTTTTATATAAAATTTTATCACAAAATCAATAAATATTTTTTTAAAAATTTTTTTTTTTTTATTTACCTTTATTCACCTTTTACCTTGGTAAATAAATAAAAAACTAAAAAACTATATATATGAAATAATCAGTAAATTAACTGCTATCACCATCAGCATTTGTTGTGAAAGTTCTAAAGCATCCTAGCACACACACACACAGAGAGAGAACAAACCTCTTATTTTTTTATAATAATAAAAACTTACGTACGGGGATAATCTATAATTAATTTTTTATGATTGCCGCCTATTATTATTATTATTATTTTCAATTTTGTAAAACGCATTAAAAATAATAATTAAACAAAACATCAAGTACTCAGATATAAAAAATAAATAAATTTAATTAAAATTAATTACATTTCTATAGTTTTTCAACTATGCAACAGAATAAAATATAAAATTATTGTGATTACAATCGTGAATGATTAAAATGTTTAATAATAATGTGCGGAATAAAAAAAGAATGAAAAGTAAAAAATGTTTTACTATGATTTATGACGTGAAACGAGTTTAAAATAATTATTTAATAATTTCTACCCTGTTAAGTCACTTAATACGTCGCACAAAAGTAATATACGCACGTTGTAAATTCTTAATGAAAATAGGGGGAAAAACCAGTGATAATTTTTTTTAAATTCACAATAAAATGTAATTAATAAAGAAAAAAAAATCTAAATCAAGTCGGTTGTACTACGTATAAGGCGAACGTTATAAAAAAATTACTGGAGATTTATCTGATCTTGACATACATTAAAAAAAAAAAAACAAAACATTTCCCTTAATATTTCGTTTACATCCATCTGTTTGGTTAATGATTTTGTTTGTTTAGTTTTTTAACCTTTTATTGTTGATACATCAAAACCCTCACAGTTACTATTGTGGTTAAATATACTACGATTAATCCTCACTATTTCCAAATATTTACAATAAATGAGACCTGAATGAGAAAAAAAAATAAAAATCTTTTATACAGCCAGAGACCAAACTGTTTTAACTAAAAAAAAAATTGCATAACTTTTTGCACAAATAATTGTTCATCTTGTTGTTGCTGTGTAAATGTTTAATTAATTAAAATAAATTACTGTCGCTGCTTTCGGTAAAATTTAATAACTTTTTATATTTCATATTAATAATTTATAAATTCATATTTTATTATACGTTTTATACCAATGATTGTTTGCTGTAGATTTTTGGTTGATATTTGATCTTTTAGCAAAAAAAACATTCTGTAGCTAACTAAAAAATGGATAACCCCAAACCAGATACATTGTTTTTTCTGTGACATTAAATTTGTATTTATTTTTCAACATTGTAATTGTTTCAGAACTACAAAATAAAAAAAAGAGGAAAATTCAGCATCAAACAGGGTCAATATCGTTTGTTCGTTACACTCTCTGTAACGTCTGTGCTATTGTTGGTATCTAGATACTATACGGTTGCTGGTATTTATGTAGGAAGATTTTATTTTACTTTATTTTATTTAAACGAGACATTTGACTTTACTGTACTGTAATTTACATTTAAAAAAAATATAATTTGATTTTGCGTATCTAGTAAAGTGTTGAGTGTAAAAATAAAAAAAAATAAAAAAAAAAACGTTTCATCAGTCTTACGAATGTCGGAACTTTTAATTAAATTTAATTCATAAACAATGTTTTGAGGTAGAAAATGTTTTTTTTTTTTATTTTTTATTATTTTAATAAAATGTGAATTTTTTAATAGAAAAAATAATAATTTATAGATAATAAGTGATAATTATTAGATAGAAATAAATTCACAATATTATTGTTGGAATTTTTATAGAATTTTTAAACAAATAAATTAACAATCTATTGAATTATTATTTTTATTATTATTATTTATGTTTAACTTTTAACATTCACATTAATTGAATTAATAAAAACATAAAATAATAATAATAATAACAATAAAGTTTTTAATTCGTCAATTAGTTAAACTGATGACAGGATAATATTTGTTACATAAATTATATATTGTAACTATGTTCCGGTTTTTATTATTTATTTATTTATTTATTTATTTATTTGTGAATGTGAACAATTTATAAATTAACTGAACACATTTTGTAGAGTAAGTAAATAATATACACTGACTATAAATAATTTAAATTTTTCTATAAATATTAACTGACAGATAGATAACTGATAGATAGATAACTGACTGTTCATATTCCATAGTTTAAATTTGAATGAAATTTATTCGATAAACATGGAAAAAAAACCCATGTTGCACTTTATTTTATATTTTTCATCATCATCATCATTATCATTTTCGATAGACATGATTTTTCTATGAATATCAGTAGAAAACCATGCAAAATGTCATCATTTGCATCAAAGTACCGAAATTGAAATAAGAAGATGAGATAATAAAAGTTCTATCTTGAATTGTTCATGAAATTTGATGGAATATAATACAAGAATCTAACAAACCGTTAACGATTTTATCATAAAAATGTTTTGTCAACGTAAAATACTTTAGTTATTCTGCTATTGTCTGTAGTCAATAACTTTGTAGATTATTTGCAACCAAATAATCGAAAAATAAATAAATCCAGATGTCTGCAACAAATCGCTACTGTTGTAAATAAAAAATTTTATCTCCTAGACCAATCATAAAATGTAAAACAGTTAAAAGTAATTAATTATGTTTTTATTAAAAATTCATCACAATAGAGTTTCTATTTGTTTATTTATTTTAATCCTTGTCAAGTTTTGTCTTAAATTAAATTCCATAATAGCCATCAAAGGAGGTTGTCCCTTTTTTTTTTTTTTTTAATTTTCTTGTGTTTTTTGTTTGAATTTTCTATCTCAGCGTTGTAGTCAGTGAGATGTCACAGCGTTTCTAACCGTGATATTTCCGGAGCACATCTCCAGACAAAATATTTTTTCTACTTTATTGACTATTTCCTATTTTACTTAATAAATTCCTGTACCAATAATAAAATCTGATTACAGCACTTTTTTTTACAAGGAATTTTCGCAAAATATTCTCCAGCTAACAACGAATCACATTCCATGTGATCTATGTTACGATGCTTGTCACAACATTTTACTTTTCCAAGATTTAATTTTTTATCGCAATTAAACTGAAATTTCTATTCTATGTAGAAATATTTATTGATTTGTTACAAATTTATCGATTAGATCATCACAAAAAAAAAAAAGAAAAGAAAATTGTG
The DNA here is from genome assembly GCA_961205885.1 of Ptychoptera albimana. Lineage (NCBI taxonomy): Eukaryota > Metazoa > Arthropoda > Insecta > Diptera > Ptychopteridae > Ptychoptera > Ptychoptera albimana. The sequence continues at coordinate 1,254,051 of OY540805.1, read as the reverse complement.
TGCGTCTGGGGTGTCCGATGTTTAGAAATTTTCATAAATTTCAATGGATTATTAATGGTGCCACAGATAATCTTTTAGTGTCACCACATTAGTTTAAAATTAAATAATGTGTTAAGGTTTTAAGGATGCGATAGGAACTACAACCAGGACAATCCTTAATATTATTTTTATTAAAAAATCATCCCAAGATATTGTTAGTAAAATAAACGTTTTTAATACGTATTGAAAATTATCTAAATAATAAATAAATTCTGTTGCAGATATAGACATGATGTTAAAGATGCTGGCATTTGGATGAATATTGTATACGGTTATGATCAATACACTACACTGTTTATATAGAGTGTATAGAGCGTACGGTATTCAGTAATTCTCTTTATATTGCGCCTGAACAAACGGCAACCGTACAAAAAAAAAAAAAAAACTTCTTTAAACCAAAAAATAGCATCGAGCCAAACATGAGCTGGGTAAAAGTTGTTTCATTCAGTTAGTTTGTCCGCGGATCTCAAATTGTAAAGGTGAATGAAGACGGCTGTTGTTGATTTGTTTGTTTTTTTTGTTAATTTTATTTATTCTTTTCAATAAATAAATAAATAATCTGTGACTTCGTATTATTTTTACACATTTTTCGCATTTTTTTTTTTTATTTACAATCATTAATAATAGTTTGTTTGGTTTATTGAAAGTAATTTAAAAAAAAATTTAAAAATAAAAATAAAATTTATTAATCTAATGAAAAAAAAAAAAAAAACGTGAGAATTATTTTATTTGTTTTGTATCCATAATTATTTTTATTTGTTGAATTCTTTTATTACACCTGGATACAAGTTTTATTTTTTTTTTAATTATAAACAACAAAAAAAAAAAATAAAATAAATAATAAAATTCTCTTTTTTCTTGTGGTTAAAAGCGATTTTGGTTGTTGCTGATCAAATTTTTTTTTTTATTTTGTGGTGAATTTTTTTCTGTGTTTATTTAATTAAACAAAAAAAAAATTGTTTAATTCTTGTGTCCCCAAAACAAAATAAATTAATAACCGAAACGGAAACCTATTTGCTATACAAATCGGAAGGATAAAAAAATTTCGAAAATAATAATTCGGTGTGTGGGAGATTTTTTTATTGATTTAAAATTCGTTTTCAATTAAAAATTAAATTATTTTATTTTTGTTTTTTTTACGCATTGTTTAGTGTCGAATGTCCTGTGTAATTTAATTTAATTTTTTTTTTTATTAATTTCGAAGAAGAGAAATTTCATTAAAATTTTCAATTAAAATTTTAATTTTTTTTCTTCATCAACATTAGGCATAATTTAGGCATTTTTTTTGTATTAAATTAAAACTTGTTGTGCATTTTTATTTTGTTGAGTAAAATAATAATTTTATTTTTTATTCAAAGCAGAAAACCTTTAGAATAATAAAAAAAAAAAAAAAAAAAAAAGAAGTGAAATTTTAATTAAAAATAAACAAAACGTTTGTGGAGTATTTAAAAGTTCATATAATTCCCAAAGATATATCACCAAAATAGGGTGACGACAAAAAAAAAAAAAAAAAAAAGAAACGTTTTACACAACAATTTGCTGGATTAAGTTGCAGTTTGAAAAGTGGAATAAAAATCATAACGAAATAATTAAAATTTCGAATGAATACGAAATGTTTTATAAAATAAGAATAAATCGTATATTAGGATGATGATTAAAGTGATGTTATTGTTGCCAGTTATTGTCAGAAGAAATTTAGAACGAGACATACCATCGGATTAACGTTGAATGTGTTTGTTTATTTTGGTTTAAAGTTTTTTTTTTTTTTTTTTTTTTTTTTCGTTACGTTTTGTCGTTTTTTCGTTAGTGTTTTTGGTTTATAAACGCAACAGAAATCTAGAAACGTGGAAAAAGAAAATTTAATTTTTTTTTTTTTTTGTTTTTAAAAATGGGGAAAACAGTGAAAAGCCCCTCAACAATGTCACTAACCGGCGGTGCTGATCATGAAAGCATTCTAGGTGATACAAATGTAAACATAAGTGGTAATAATAGTGGCAGTGGTAGTCATTCAATATCATTAGTGAGTTTAGTGTTATACGTTTTGTGTATTACATCACTTGGTGCATCGGTATATTCAAACTTTCGTCAATCACATATAGAGGATAGACTGCGTCATTTACGACACTTGGACGATAGAGTGTCCGTGTTAGAAGCAAAATTACAAACGATTGAAGTGCCTACCGATTTTGTAGATGGGCCATCAACTGAATTCACAGATGTTGCAAATGTTGTTAGAAAATTATCATTACAAGTCGCTGGTATACAGCGGCTACGTCGTGATGTATCCCATTTACAGGTATCACGTCGTGAACAACGGCAAGCATCTATTTCACAATCTGTATCACCTGAATGCGTTTGCCCACCAGGTTTGTACAATTTTCTCTTTTCATTTATAGTTTATTTATTACCAATCACCAATTTATTTCCCAAAATATACTCGTAAATTTAATCGCAAAATCACATAATAAAGAAGGTAATAAATTTGGCAAATTTGGCAAAAATATAAAAAAAAATGCATAACATCTCACTTTTAATGGTCACATTTTTCTGTAAGCGCTTTTTTGCTTTTTTATGCTTTTTCCTTTGTGCAAATAAATATTAATGCTTAATCGACACTATTGGATGTTTTTTTTTTTTTTTTTTTAATTGAATTTGAAAAAAATAAAAAAACATATCGATTGATTGTCGTTACTATTCTGCCGTTTAATGTGCATACTTGAAACGAAAGAGTTCACATGTTTGTGTCCACTGATGAAACTTCTTTTGTTGTGCATTCGTATATCCATGTTTTGTAAAAAAAAAACCCTTCGTTCAACCCTCGATTTTTAATAGTCAACCAACCATGCAAAAAGCAAATGTTAGGGGAGTAAAATTCAATACAGACGACAAAACATAAACATGAGGTTTATAGTAAAAAAAAAAAACCATTCGCTTCACGTACGTATTGTTATATGTCTGATGGTAAACTCTTGTTATCCTTGTTACTTTACTTTACTTATATACTAAAAAACATTGTAGCAATGTTTCCTGATCAATTACGTGCATTTATAACGTGGTGTAACCGTGTACAGGTTCAATAGATTTTGTGGTTTTTATTAAACAGATACACAACTACTCAACTACATTTGATAAACAATTTATTACACGAAATTTACTAACATCTATTTACCTTCCACCATTATTATGTTAAAAATTAAGAATATTATTAACATAATCAAAGCTATGTTATTTATTTGTATCACTTACAATAGAAAAACTGGGCAAATATGCGTTTGTTGTATTGGAATAGTGGAAATATTTCCGAAAAATCGTTAACCCAATAGTGATAAAGAATAAATTATGAAAAAAAAAAATAATATTAAATATCCTTGTAGATTTTTGTTGTTTCCATTTGGAAAAATATAAAAAGTCAAAGAATTGAGAATAATAAATAGAAAATAAAAAAAAAAAGGAAAAAAAACAGGGAATAAGAAATGGAGAAAAACAATAACCAAAACCATTCACATTGCTCTTAGGGATAGAAGTTTTTTCGATTTTATATATATTTTTTTTTTTTTATGGTAGTTTTTTGCTAACAAAACAACAACAAGAGGAGCAACAATCACACTATTCTAAAAATAAAAAAAAAGCTCCTTTTTTTCGTAACACGTTATGTAGTGTTTATAATGGCGGCAACAAGAGGTGGTAAAGCTTTGCCAGCTATATCACGGAAAAATAAAAAATAACGCCAAAAAGCACATAAGATAAGAACAAAACAGAAAAAAACTCTGAAGGTAGAATCAGTTTGGTTGTTTTTAGATAAAGAAGCAGCGAGAGCTGAATTCTTAAATCAAAAACACCGCATAGAAATGGCGTAGTAAAATGAAAATGATTGTGGAGTTTCACACTAATGCCAATTGCATGCAGTACCCTTAGGGTGGTGTTTTTGTCTTATTTGGCAACGTGTTTATAGTAAAATGTATATAGGATTCAATATAATTTTGGTTGTAGGACGGTGGTAATGGTGAAAATAATAATAATAATAATAATAATAATAAAACTGAAGAAAAAAGCATAAACAAAACAATACAGAGCATCTGTAATAAAAACGCAGATAATGGCACGTGCTAAGATTTAAAATAAAGATACATTTCAAGCACAAAGTACCACCCCATCCCATTAAATTATTATGAATACCATTTGTATAGATTCTACAAAATAGTTAGCGATTCGAACCGTTTCGTTTCATTACGATTCGATTTAAAATAGTAGAAAAACCACTAAACCATCTTTGGCATCACTAAATTAACATAACACAATATGCTGCCCACATCTTAAAATCATATCAAAATCATTATTTATTTTTCGATTACTTTTTTTATTAACCAAAAAAAAAAAAAAAAATTATTTCATTCATTCAAATCGTGGTTTTTTCTTTTTTTATTTTGTACGACAACCTTCTTTACATTTATTATTATTATTATTATTATTATTATTATTATTATTATTATTATTATTATTATTATTATTATTAATATTATGGTGTTGGTCGGTCGGTTTTATTGTCCCAAACATTGTGTAGAATTTAATTTTCTTTACGACTGTAACAGCGTTACAAATGTCACCGAATAAAGTAATCGTCTTACACGGACTGGTCTCCGGGTAGGTAGATAGGTTTGGTTGTTCGTTATATACATAGAATTCAAGTACTTTTAACTTTACAGGGGTGTACAGATATTTAAGCTTTGATTATTTATTTTTATTTTTTTGTGGTCTTTTCTTCAATTTCTTTTTGTATATAAATTTCTCTACTTGTGACATTTTTCATAGCATTGTTTCTTTTTTTCCTTTTTCCTTTTATTTTTTTTAATTTTACAAATTCGTTTATCGATTGCTATTGAATTTGCTGTTTGCTTTTTTATGCTTTTTTGTCTGTTTATATTTGAGACCTCGATCACACACATTGAGGCTGCGTTATATTAAATTTATTCAATCTTCAATAAAAAAGAAAAAAAAAAAAAAAGCTTTATAAAAACAATAAAAGGGAAAAATGAACAAGAAAAAAAAAAGAAGAAAAATGCCAATAAAATATTTGACAACAAGAATGAATAAATAAAAAATATTTCGAATTATTTTTGTACAAAACACAATGGGAAATGTGGAATATTTAAGAGTAAAATTTTACATTGGGTGCAATCAAAATCATAAAAATAGAAAAGAAAAAAAAAAAAAAGTGTGATGCGCTTTTATATAAACGTTAATGATTCATCCACTTATTATTATTTTTTTTTTTTGTAATAAAAATTCATCAACAAAAGCGTTGGCGACACACGCGATGGCGGCCATACACCAGTAAGACAATTCCACGGATGTACGTGTTTTATGTAAACAAATGTTCATTCGTAAGTGAATTATAAATAATAATAATTGTTTTAAATATCGGAGCTTTTTTATTGGCCGGTAAACATATTTCTCTATACTTTTATATGTTTTACTAATAATTGAACAAAAAAGTTGTATTAAATAGTTTATGTTTTATGAAATGGATTTTGCGGCATTACTTGTTCAACCAACTTCGGAAATCATAAGCATAATCAAAATGTAAATCAATAAATTTTTATTTTTATTTATTTATTTATTTATGTTTTAAAACCATTAAGTTTGTGGAAAATATGCGCTGGAAAAAAAAAAAAAAAGAAACTCTATGTAATGGGAAGCATAAATGTATCCGCTTGAGTGCGTGTTTCTCTTTATAAGATAAAAATCATTAAATAAATAAAGAATTGTTTTTTTTTTTTTTTTTTTTTTTAATCTTGATTAGCCTCGTACACAGCATAAGCATAGAACATGAACTAAGAAAGAATTAAGAAGATATTAATTGAGTTATTAAAGTTTTGTTTTTTAATATTCAAAGTCGCGATATATCAAGCGTGCATAACAGCTGAAGGACCGCCTGCTATGAAACACGACTAATTACAATTTTGTTATTATCTCTCTCCCAATTCATTTCATATTTTCATATTGATTTAAATTTTTCAAACATGAAAATATTATTTGTTTATATTATTAAATAAAAAAAAAAAAAGAAACGAAACGAAAATGAAATTTAATGAAGCAATTAATGTTCTGTTTACGTTAAATGTTGTTGCTGTTGCTGTTGTTACTGCAGCAGCATAATACAAAAAAAAAAAAAAACGTGCCTACAACATAAAATTAAATTAATACATGTCTTTGTATTAATAACATAGAATAAATATTTTTCTTTACCTTTTTGTCACACATATTAATAAAAAAAAAAAAAAAATATTCTACATACCATTTTGCTATTTTTTTCTGTTTTTCAAACCGTGTTTCATCTGTGTTTCATCCGTGTGTATGTTTTTTAGATACAAATTCATGATAATCAGCAAGCATACAAATATATAATTAATATATTTCTATTTACACATAATTTTTTCTATATTTTTTTTTTTTTTTAATGAAATTAAATCAGATAACCAAAAAATAAAATAAAAACAAATCGAAGCCAACCAACGCACAATAATCTTTGTGTATAATTCTTATGGGAAATTTATATATATATTTTTTTTTTTTTGCTGGTTTTGATGTTAAACCCATGGTATTTGGCCATCAGATTGCAGATAAATATTCTAACACGTTTCATTTTTTTTTTTTTTTTTTTGTTAGTTATAGACGAATATACTGATTGCATACTGATTGTGCAATTCTCTTCCGTATCGCACAAATATTCTTGTAGCACTGTATGCGGTCAATTTTTTTTCGTTTCATTTCATTATTTCTATGGTTCACGTTATGCTAGAAGCCTGCTAAGGATCACCAGGTAACCACAACGTGAGAGTTATTTTAATAAACACACACAAAAGTGTTATTTCATGGTTGATTTTACGATATAATATCCTTGTTTTATATACGTTATGTTATTAGTGAGGTACGCCCACAACAAAGTAGTTTTTCTGTATTCTTTGCAAAACTTGATAGACCTGAATTAATTTACCCAAAATTTATCTACATATAAATAGAACAAAGGTTTTCTCTGTTTACCTGAATATTCAAAAAAAAATTATGAAATTTGTGATTCACTCCGAATTAAAATCACTTAAGGCTCGATGAATTAAAAGTCTTAGGGGATAATAGGGAAATATTTCAAAATTTATTTTAATATCATTGATTTTATTTATGTATGCGTTTATTTTATTTTATTTTCTCCTCTCTCTCATGTTAATCCAACAAAATTGTTTACTTAATCGTCGTATTAATTTGTTTGGCTTCTTTTCGTTTTTTTTTTTTTTTTTTTTTTTTTTTGTCAATAGGGCTGTACCATATCGAATAGAATTTACGATTTTTAATTGATTATTTTTATAACGAATGATTTACAAATTAAATAACATTTTAATAGAGGTGATAAAAATAAATTAAAGCGAAGGTCAGCTAAAAGAATCTAATGAGATGGAACACAATGAGTTTTAGAAGAAAAGAAAAAAAAATAAATTAGGGCGTCTCCTTTAATCCTTTTTACAAAAAAAAAAAAAAAATAAATAAATATTTATTTTAATTATTAGAGAAAATATTATATTAGTCGTAATAAAATTTAATTCGTTTGTATGTTTGTTAGTTTTGGCTTAAGAAATTCGATTTATTTGGTTTACAGAGAAATAAATTAAAATATATAATTGTTGAGTGAAATTTTTTATTTTTATATTCATTTAATTAGTAACGGTGGTAGGAGTTATTTTTTTTTTTTCTATTTACGTGGTTATAAGTGGATAATTAATTTTTTTTTTTAATATTTGTACAAAGTAAAAATATTCTCATAAATTTTGTTTACATTTTCTTTGTTTCTGTTCAGATTTTTCTGTCTTTAAATCTTTAAAAGATTTATTCTCACCACAATTTAATAAAGAAAAAAAAAATGTTTTCTTTTCGTTTAGTAATTTAATTAATTAATAAAAAATATTATTTATAGAAATTGACAGTAATAATCTTGATTAGAAAGTTTATTATTATTTAACAACAACAATTTTTTTTTATTTATTTCTTTTTTTAATCAAATATTTTGTTTAACCATTAAGCATTATTAAAAGAAAATTAATAAATTAAAGAATCTGTAGAAATGTTCCCGAAGCGACAACATATTGCTGTAACAAAAAAAAATCTTTTTTATTATTATTCAGAAACACATTCATCGTATATAAGTATGCTGACAATCTGGCCAAGATGATTCTTATAATTTTATTGCAAAAAAAAAAAAAAAAAAAAAAAACGATATAATGTGGTATAAATAAATACCACAGATGTGGTCATTATACATTACGCATTACGATGACCACAAGTGACTATAAAAAGTGATACACAACTGGAACTTTTAATAATAACGAAGAATTTCTATTACTATCATTATTATTGGAAGTATCCTTTTCTTTATCCTTTTCTTAGTGACACTCAAAAGTTAAATAAAATACACAAACTGCTGATGTATTTGTATATCTGTAATATCCAGCTGGTGTAAACTATGGTAAAATCTATCTATTTTTACATAAAAATATTTAAAATATAATAAAAATGTGTACGTTTTTGGGGATGGTTATATTACGCGGAAAACTTTATCTAATCATAAAATAGAAAATATTATTAAAAAAAAAAGTTTTTTACTTTAGCATAATACCGTCGCTAGTATATTGATTTTATTATTTCTACTCTATGCATCATTGTTACGATTATTATTATTATTATTACTTCCATTATAGATAATAATAAATTTTTTTATAAATGGTTTTGTCGGGTCTAATCAAATGTCCAAACCGTTGAATGGTTTTTCTTGGTTGTTTTCTCTGTAGAAAGGTAAACAAAAAAAAATTTTTTTTTTCTCTTACATTATGGAAATTAATGAAACAAACTTAGTGTATTCCGTGTGTGTGTGTGTTTAATAAAAAATTTATAGCTTATATTTTATGTGTATATGTTATATTAGATATTTCCACAATTTTATGATTGAGATCTTAATTTTCCAAAACATACGAAACGATAGTCACACACTCTTGAGCACTTTTAGAAAATATATTATTAAGTGAAATTATTTTATTTTTTCTATCTCTATGACAAAGTACCTTTTATAACAACGAAAAAAAAAGGGGTGTATTTTGTGACAATACATATATTTTCCCTGTATAAATATAAATATACTTAAATCACAACCCCAATTTCTATTAAGAAATACTTCTTTTTTTTTTTTTTTTTTATAACATTTTAATACATAAAAAAGAAAGTAAATAAAAATCAACAAAAATAAAAAAAATATGATGATGACTCACACTTAAATATTTTTACCATTGATTCGTTTACATAAAAAAATCTAATCATATATAGTTCGTTTAAAGAGTAAACTCAGGAATCAATAACAGTCTTTATGTATTAATAAAAATATATAATATGAGCTCTAGTTATGCGGAAACTCGCGATAAAAAATGTGTAAAAAAAAAACGTTGTTATCCACCATACGTTGACATTTAGAGTCCTTAAAAAAAAAAAGGAAAAACAAATTCATTTCCATCAATAATAAAGTGATTTAAGTCACGTCACTGTTTCTATATTTATATTTATCAGATAAATATGATATGACAATGCAAAAAGTTTACATCTTATTTCTATTTTTCCCTCCTTACATAATAATAATCAGATTAAATTGCGAAAAAACATCAAAGGAAAACAAAAACGGAAAAAAAAAATAAATAAATTTTTTTCATTTTTTATTATAACTTCTGGGTGGATGATGATTAAAATTTAAATTTCTATTTAAAACAAACTAAAAATTGTGTTTATTTATTATTATTTATTTATTTTTTTTTTTTTGTAAATACATACAGAAACAAACATAATTTTTAATAAACAAAAAATTGTAAATAAAGCCAACATAATTAATTTAATCAATGAAAATTGTTTACTTTTAATTTTGCTATATTTTTTTTTTTTGTTTTTATAAATGTTTAAAAATGATCCAAAATCCATATCGTTATCGTATTTAATACAATAATTAAATGTAAACACAAAAACTTGATGCATAAATATATATATATATAAAAAAATTCGTTTTATTTATTTATACAGAGAATTAAGTCACTTTTTTATTCTATAATAATGCATTTTATTTTTTAACGCCTAGCTAGAACATTTCTACACCAAATACACGTACGCTCTAGCTCTCAGTACGACAAACATCAAACGTTCAGCGACCAATTTTAAATTGTCAAATAAGTAAAAATGTATTTGCTACGTCTGGCGTAACTAAAAAATTAAAACAGACGACAAATACAATATCTTTCTCTTTGATTCGCTTGGCGTGTAATTTGCTTGACAAAATTTGTATTTAGTCGTTGTATCTCTCGTTCTGTTTACTGCTTTAAGTTTTAACAAATATTTAACAAAAAAAAAAAAAAACCACCACGTTTCAATTTCTTATAATAATATTATATTTTCTCTATAAGAATAAATTTCTTCGTTTCTTCTTTTTATTCAACAGTTTTATCAGTTCAGCACGAAAGATAGAATTCTACAGTTTTCTACTTGCACTAGGCAAATATTAAAACTAAATCCGAACATAAGCAAAAGCCAAATAAAAGCTACATGAAAACGTAAAAGTTGATCTTAAAAAAAAAAAAAATTTAGATTCTTTAACAAAGAAATGATAAAAGAGTGGAAACGATTGTAAACTTTATTTGTTTTTCATTTCTTATGCATTATAAACATTAAACACCGTAGTGGTCGTGTCGTGCGACAATAAACTCAAGAGCAATAAAGAAAAACACGCAACATAGATATTATAGAGAGACGAAACGACAGAAAAAAAACAGAAAAAAAAAATTAAATAAATAAATAAACATTGTAGACGCTTTCTACAAAAAAAAAAAAAATATATTGTGGGGGTGTTCGATGTGAATAAGAAAATGCAAACAAACTTGAATAAACGCAGACCATGTGAAATCCTTTAACGTGTATAACCCGTAATTGTCTTTAGCAGCATCAGTAGCTAACAAATTATAACTTAATTTAACAATGCGACATTTCTATGCAACATAACGTTATCAAATATTATCAATTTTTGTTTTATGTGATCACAATTTCAACAATATGTTTTATTTCCCAAGCAAATATTTTTTCTTTTTTTTATTTAACATAAATATTATTTTAATACTCTGGACTGGATAAAAGCTTGTAGTTATTTTTCTTTAATCAATTTTAATTTAAATCAACGACCACCATACATTAATCGTTTTCATTAAACATTAATAATAATTAAAATTATTTCTTTCCACTACGTACCAGGGATAAGAAAAGATTTTACGTTTCTCTATGATTTTTCTGCGGTTTTTATTACAAAACCACAACCAAGACAGAGAAAAATTCGTAAAAAATAATCAAAATTCGTAACAAACATAAATTTTATTTAATTTTATTTAATTTTTTTTTTTTTGTATAGAAATAGAGAGAAAAAAAAATATAAAAATAAAATGCGTTGGTGGCGTTCATCGTTTTTATTAAGCGTTTAAAAAAAAAAAATTAAAAATTATTACACGACAGCAGGTGTTGTTTGTCATTTGGTTTTTTTTTTTTTTTTTTTTTTTTTGGTAAAGGCGCCTCTTTTAGTTTAGTTTTTTTTTTTTTTTTTATTATAATTAATTCTTTTTAAAATTCATATAAATTAGTTTGTTTTGTTTGTTTTATCAATTTTTTTTTTCTTTTTTGTTATAAATGACCGATATTTACTAAAATGACGTAATTTGCTTGGTTCTGTGGTTTTTTTTTCTTCTTCTTGTTTCATGAATCATTAGAAAAAATGTTGCTTCGCAATTAATTTCTTTAACATTCATCTCTATGTATTAAATTGATAAAATGGTTTAATGTCTGTGGGTCTGATCGTGTAGAAAATTCATTAAGAAATATTTTTCATTCTTTTCATTTTCCACTCATTTTCTAAACATTTAAATTCTTCTTAATTAATTAAATAATATTTAATTAACATTTGTTTTATATAAATATGTTATAACAATCGGTATTACTTATTATTTAATTTTTTTTAATAATAAAACTAACAAAGAATACGCAACGAGCACGTAAACAAAACACAAAACTATCAACAACAAAAAAAAATGTTTCTATCCTTTTATATAGAAAATTATTAATTTTAATTTTATTCATAATTTTATTAAATTAAATCAAAGAAATAACAATTAAATTACCATTTCGAGATGAGAGAATAATAAAAAAAAAAAAAAACGCTAACGCCAACGATAAGAATTAAATTTTTTTTTTTTTAAGGAATAAAACTGACTGACTTATCTTCGTGAGTTCACAGTCGTTCCGGTTGCTATCAAAAATTAATTTAATATCATATATAGAGGAAATAAAATTCGCATACATCGTTGTTGATTATGATTTGCATGCATTTCAATGCTACGATTGGTTTACGTTGTCAATGTCGCATGCTTACGGAATTATTTTTCTTTTCAAATTCAGTCATTGCCACAGTAATGGTAATACCTTGTCGTGTGTTTCCTGTTTATAATCAATCCTTTCACAAAAACCAAATAATCGAATGCATGGTTCACTTATAAATATGTCTCGAAATACTTTAGCGTAGCGATGAAAGTCATTTGATGACAGTCGTTTATTATTTTTATTATTATTCACGAAATAAATTTCATCTGTGCGAAAGACAGAAAGACGATGCTTTTTAAGTATTGTTTAAGCTTAATGTGATTTATTTATTGTGTTATAGCAAATGGGTGTGGTTTAATGATGTTAAAAAAAAAAAAAATAATTATTATTATTTAATTGGAAAATCATAAAATTTGCAAAAGGTCAATAATTTTAATAAACATCCGATTAAAATTAATTAATTTAAATTTTTTTTGTACATTTTCTAGATAATTCTACGAACTGTAATTGATTGATGTTAATTGATTGATTTATTTTTCACAAGTTACATTCGTAACACAATTTCATTCACATTATTTAATCATAATAATCGGATTCTCGGATTGAAGCAATTGAATGAGTTTTATCTCAGTGAGTAAAGATTTTACAAATAGGTAAAAGAAAATTTAATCTGTATGGTTTCCTGTTTTTCTGATAAAAATCGATTTGGCACAATTCGGTTATTTCTTTCATTTTTTACATTGCAAAATTTAATCTTTGTTGAAATTTTCCTTTTTGATCTTATTCATCAATAGTAGAAATCGCAACATTTCTCTGTAATTGTTGTCACTGTAACTAATCAACAAGAAAAAAATTTGTCCTAAGATTAGCACAACGATTTCGGTAAATCAATTCTACGATTCGGTCGTAACATATAAACTACTAATTAGATGACATGACACTATTTAGGTGAGATTAAGGTTTCCACAGATAACGACACACATAAAAAAAAAAAAAAAAAACATTAACTGACAGAAGGGATTCAAATTAAGTTCCTACTGAAATAACACCGTGATATCGTTGAATATTTAATGCAAATTATTTGGGTAACATGAGTAAATTACATTAGGCAATTCGTATACAGAATAGCCAACAAAAAAGTACACGTGTTAGAAAGACCAAAGACCATCAGAGTATTTTATTTTAATGAAATGTCGGTTTTCGTTTGCCTGTAACCAACATAAAATGCGATAAAAATGACCACTTTTTTCTTTTTTTTTTAATATAGTTAATCCGAATTGATCCCATCCATGGAACGTTTGTTTGTAGAAAATAAAAAAAAGGAGAAGTAAAAACGTTTCTCTAGCGAACGAGATACGTAACTAAATGCTGGTGACTTAGTGACCAGTAAATATCACCCGGAGCGATTTTAGACAACCCAAAATGGATGTTAAATAAAAAAAAAAATAAAAATAAAACAGAATCTCATGGGTCGACTATTATCAGGGATTATCTACTTTATTTAGGAAAATCAGTTCATCCGATATTATGGGTGGTGTTTTTCATCAAATTTTATATACGGCTGGCTGTTTCTGTTTTATAGAATTTTTTTTTTTATATATTTTTCTTTGTGATGATAATACAAAAAAAAAAACGATCATCAATAACAAATAATAAGAACATGCAAAGAAGAAGAATTAGTGGATATAGAAGAATATTTTCTAAATTATCGAAAATAATTCTTTACTAATAATAATTGGAAGGAATTGTTACAATGGTATTGAAATTGGATATTTTATTTTTTGTTTTTTCTTTAATAACCAAGAGTACAAGAAATAATAAAGAAAATAAAAATAAATTTATTGATAAGGCCAATATTTGTTTAACGCACTGTGTTGTTGTTCCCCTTTGTTTATTATTTTAGTTTTTAATTAAATTACCAAGAATACTGAGTTCCCCTAACTTAAAAATTGGTTCGTTGAAGATTCGTTGTCTGTTTTAACAATTACACACACACGTACAGTTTATTCAATTAATCGATTATTTTTTATTAATGATAAACAGAAATAGAAACAGAAACAGATAAATAATTGTCGTTGTACAAAAATTTCTTTATAAACATCCCACTAGTTACTAAAACGATTAAATAAATATTTTTTATTAAATATAAATATAAAATTAATTTAATTTAATTTAATTTCTACCTTCGCACCTTGAACAAATGTCTTAAAAAAAATTCTTAACCGTTGTGCACCAAATAAATGTGTGGGCAAAAATATGCATATGTCTCATCCATACGTACATTGTGTGCTCAAGTTTCATTTTTTTTTTTTTATTAATTTATTTATATTCACGTTTATTAATAAAATAAAATAAAAAATATATCCAACAGATATTTTAGCTTCCATAAAATTAAATTTATTTTACACCTAACTAGAATTTAAATTAGTTATTGAGGTGAGCGTTTATTGTTGCATTATTAAATCAAATTTGTTATACGGTGTGTCGTTGGGTTATTGCTTCTTTAATAATTATAATAATAATAAAAAAGAAGCAAAACAAAACCAGCTAATTACATTCGTTTTGAATAAATGTAGGAAGAAGAAGAAGAAGAAGAAGAAAAAAAACGCGAACACATGTTGTTGAGTGACAAAAAAAAAAATGAATTTCACCCTGAAATAATAATTAATCTGTCAAACATGACATTTTGCTTGTTGTTTTAAAATTAAAAAAAAAAAAATAATAATACTACTCGATATAAACACCAAAATACTGGAATTTATTTTTTTTTATGTAACAAACAAACAAATCCTCCTACACATGGTTAATAAATTAATAAAATTTGTTGGCCTTTTTTTTTTTTTTCATCTTTTTAAAGTTTTAAAGTTGTCACATTGAATTCAATTAATTATAGAAAATATTTAACGTTTTTGTGACAACACATGATGTTGTCCCCATCTTTCCGTTTTCGTAAAATAATTAAATGTTTATGTCCACACAACTCTTAATTCGTAATAATATTAATAATTATTAAATAACAAAAATAATAATAATTTATTGCTTTCCCACTATAGTTAATCTTTTCATTTTTCGCTTATCGCTTATTGATGTTTGATTTTAACACATTTTTTGCTTGTCTCCTCGCTTCACTTTAACAAACTCTTTGGCGGTACAAAGATAAAATTTAGTAAATAAATACCGCGAATCCTTTGTTATTTATTTAAATAAATATATGCGTGACCAATTATACAATTAATTATATTTTATTTTAGCTTTTTAAAAATAAACAAAGCACAAAGCACAAAAAATTAATCAATCTTTTGTTCATCATCGAAAATCATCAATAATTATTATTGAAAATAATTATTTAATTTATATATATGTTAAACAATTTTAATGGTTTAATGGTTTGTGGTAATTTAATTGTAATCGTACCACCAAAGTGTACCAGTTTTATGTTTTTTTTCTTTCGTTTTTTTATTCTAAAAATTGAAGATAAAATTTTTTCTTTCGTTTTTTTTTTTTACTACTTCAAAAAGGTGTTCTTCTGGGCGATACTTATTAAAGGTCATTTGTGAAGGCGTGAATGTTTTTTTTTTTTTTTTTTTTTGTATGAGTGTTTTTGGGTTATCTTCACATTCCATGACAACTATTTAACACCATGAAATGTGTTTTTCTGTTCTGTGTCTTCTTTGTGTTACAAAACATTAAAAATAATACTGAATCCGTAGAATATAATATTAAATAACGTAGAACCGAATAATGTTGAATACAACTAAACTCTATATGGTATAAAATTTCCATTATTATTATTATTATTATTAGGAGAGGAAAATCAATTCAATTCATTTCAGTTTGAATAAAATGAATGAATTTTTGTGTCCATATTAAATAGAAAAAAGAAAAAAACCAAAAAACCAAAAAAGGAAATGAAAACAATTTATTATCCTTTTTATTGTGGTTGTTGGTTTTTTTTTTGTTGCTTTTAAGAGATCAGTAATCAGTAAAGTAAATAAAAATTAGAAGAAACATAAGAAAAGAATTCATTTTTTACCTGATGATCTCTTCCTGTTTATATAAAGGAAAAAAAAAATTTAATATCTTGATTTTAAGGCAAAACTAAATTTTATTGTTTATAAAAAGAAAAAAAAAAAAAAAATGTTTATTATTTACCTGGTAATTCTAGAAATTAATACATTCAATCAATCGCTTTAGTGTGTTGTTGTGACGTGAAATGAATGAATGAAGAAAAAACATTTTTGAAAATACAAAAAAAAAACGAGCAAAGAATTGAATAATGTGGAAGAAAAAAAAAAACTAATTTGAAAAGAAACTCTAAAAAAAAAATGAAGCGAAACATTAACATCAAAAGATAACCGATGCATTAAATTATGCAATTTTGTTGTTAAGACAAAAGTGAAGAAAAAAACGAACCAACCAGCGAAAATCAACGTAAAAGCAAACAACAAATGCAACGCATTTAATATAATTTGATGTGCAGAACAAATTGAACGACATAAGATGTATCTTTGGCATCAAAAAAAAAAAACGTTTTATATTAATATATTAAATATCAAGTCAATGAGGTATATTAGGTTGAATTTGTTTCACATTGTCTGCTTTGTCATTTTCTTTACACATTTTTTGCTTTTATCAAAATAAAAACCGAACACGTGCCTGTCATTTAAAATTTTTTTACTCTTAAACACAAATAAAACGATGAACACTTGAAGAGATTTTATCATTATATTGTGTCTGGGTTCAACATGATTTTTTCATAAATAAATAAGAATGCAAAAAAAACCATTTTACAAATAAATGTGCAGCTAAAAATATTATTTCTATTTGCGCTGAGTAAAATAATTGCGGTGAAAAAAAAAAATGTATTGAAATAACTATAAATAAATGAAAAAAAATAATTACTTTTGATGATGTGTTAGAAGCAGAATAAAAAGATGAGAGAAAATAAATTTAATGTGACACAGAAAATCTTGACATTTATTTTCGGTATGTACTACCGAAATCATCAATGACGTATGCTCATGAAAAACACAATTTAGCACGAGTGCTTCTCACTAACCCAAACAAAACTAAATTAAACCAAAAAAAAAAAAGCAGCAGCAGCAGCATCGATTTTTACTAGAAAATAAATATAAATTCTTTTTGGACAATACATAAGGTAAAATTTCTGGTTTTTTTTTTTTTTTTTGCAATACAAGTTCCATGTACATGGGATAAAAAAAAATCAACCGTACATACCGTTGAAATTCTCTAGAGTTTATTTAAGTTACCAATTCCTACTGCAATGATGTAGAAAAAAAAAATAAATCCTGTTTTGAATCGTTGACAAATTAGACTTCATTCACTTTAATGTTCAAGCAAGCAAGCAAAAAAAAAAAAAAAAACTAAAATAAAGTTGCAGTAGAATTTAATGTCCATGTGGTAATCCCAGACCGATTGATATGCAAATCTCGTTTTGTATAGTTGGTTCCCCCTTATAGTTATCAGACTTTATTCATTTTCTTGTTCCTGCTTCTTTTATTTTATGAAAATACCGTGATCTGAATCAAACGACCTGCTTATAGTTTTCGGTATTATTCAGTTGCAAAATCATCCAATCAAGTGTAGAAAATCTTTGTTTAGTCTCTAGAGGTTGGAATTTTTTCTTTTTTAAATACAAACGTGAATAATTTTCATTTGTAATAAAAAAAAAAAAGAATTTTTATTTTTAAAAGCAAAAACAAACTGTGTCAAAAAATAAAAAGAAAAAAAAAAAAAGGACCAACGTAGATGAATAATTATTGAATACAATTAGGAAGTTTGAAGCTAAAATGTGTTCAATGTAACATATTGTTACTGTTGTTGTTGAATTAATCATGAATCGATTAGATAAATATTTATATAGAAAAATTAAACAGAATAAACATTAAAATATTAAATAAGAAACATAGAAAAAAGCACAAAAAATATTTGATAATTTGATTACACAAAAAAATAAAATAAGAAACTAGTTTAAAAAAAAAAAAAAAAAAAAAAAACAACTGAATTAAATTAACATTTGATCTGGAATAGCTAAGCAATTAGCTTACTTACATAAATAAACGATAAAATAATTATTTTAATTAATTTATTGATTAATAAAGTTTGTAAAAAAAAAAAGAAAGAAAAGAAAAGAAAAACTTAAAACAAAGTCGGCCCAAACCAAAAATATCAAAAGAGATAAAAACTCTTTATCGCGTGAAAAAAAAAACTTTAAACTATGCCACTACCACCATCACCACCACCCCCACATAATTAATTGAAGTAACAACATTTTTCTTTAATAAATAAAATTTTTATTTTGTTTGTTTTGAGAATAAAACGACACTCGGTTTTCATTATATAAAATATATAATTGTCAAGTGAACCTTAGAACTTCTTGATTATTATTATTATTATTATTATAAACAGCATGTTGCTTTTGTGTGTGTGTGTGTGCTGTTGTTGTTGTGTGCTTGCGTTTTGCGAAGGATTTAACGATTTAATAAAACAGGCAAAGAAAATGCTATATATATATATATATTTTTTTTTTTAAACAATATTAACCACAAATAATAATAAAAACTGTGTAAAATCTCTGTAATATTAAGATGAAATTAATTGTGTTGACCACGTTTAATAACACAAAAAATAATCTTTATTATTATTCAGCTGCTTTTATTACATTATTTTTTGTTGTTGTTCATATCACTATAAAATATCATTTTACATTTTTATTTATATAACGAAAATATTATTATTATTATTATTAATATTATTCTCTGTGTGTTTCGTTTCGTTTCTTTTTTTTATTATTATTATTATTATTATTATTATTATTATTATTATTATTATTATTATTATTATTATTATTATTGTTTTAAGTTTTTTGTTTTGTTTATTATAATGTCCAGTGGGTGTTGTTCGCGTTGTTAACATATGTACGATATATTCGCAATGAACACTTGTATTAAAAATATATGTAAAAAAAAAAATTCATTGGTTAACATTATTAACATACGAAATAACTTTTGATAAATTTTTGTTTATTCATTAATTAATTAATTAATTAAACAGAATATACACATTTTTTTTTTTCTTTTAATAAACTTTTCCGTTATTAAACAAACATCGGATTAAATTTAATTTTTTGTTTTTTTTTTTAAAGAAAGAAACGAAGAAACATAGAAAACACTTTTTGTGTTTGTGTTTGGTACCATTTTTTGATTGTGATTTTAAACACAAAAAAAAAAAAAAAAAGCACACGATGATAACAAAGATGACAAAATTGTTATAATATTGGATAAAGACAAGCAAAACTGATTAAATATTCATGAGATTTGTAAAGTAAAAGATAATTCAGGTTATTAATAATTCATTAAACAAAAAAAAAACTTTATCGCACTTAATGTGTCTCTCCTACCTTCGTTTTTTATGTTTTTATTTATCTAAGGACATTATTTCCTTTATTTATTTATAACACCCACAACAAAAAATAATTGATTTTAACGTAATAACAATAAAAAAAAATATATATATTCACTGGTCAAATAAAAATTAACAAAACACAAAAAGGGATGGAAAAATTCAAATTAATTAAAAACGTAGCTTTAGGCTTTCGTTTCTACTCAATAAATTAAACAACAAAAAAATCATGAACTTTGTTCCCTTATGCTGATTTAATCGCATTTTTTATTTTTTTTTTAATAATAATAATAATAATTTAAATTGTCGTTTTTAATTTGTGGACACAGCTACGCAACCCCTTTAATTACCTACGGTTTTTACATTTTTTCTACGCAAAAAGTACAGAACGAACTTTCAAAGTTTCCATTTGCATAATTTTCTTTCTTTCTTTTTTTTTGTATTTTTATAACAGAATCTTGGTGTGGCCCAAGAAGTTATTCCAAAACAGAAAAACAGAAAAATTGAAATTAAATTAGAATCGAGTTGCACAAAACGATGGAATATTTTTATTTAATTTAAAAATTCACAACGAATTTAACCTTTTTTTGTTTATTGGTTGGTTTGTTGGTTGATTCTTATTCTTCTATCAGAATAAATAATATTTTTAAGTCATGTCATGTTTATTTTCGAGTTAAAATAACAATAACAAAACTTATATAAATCACGTTTTTTTTTTTTATTGCCAAAGGGGTTTTTTAAAATAATTTTTGTATACAAAGTTTATTTTCTTCTCTATCATTTCTTAGTGTTAGAATCGAAAAGTGGTTTTTTTTTTTTTTTTTTTTTGTTTGTTATCCTTTGAACGATTTAAACGAAAATAACTCAATTAAAGAATTTTTTTTTAATTGGTTTCATTGATTAAATGTACTTTGTATGAGTGACTTTTTACTTATCTTTATATAAATAAATATTCTTCTGACTTTGATTTGTTTATTTTTATTAAAATATCCAAAATAATCCATCGTTTTTTTTGGTTTTGTTTATGAAACGTGAATAATTTATTTATTTATTCGTTATACAAAGAATAATTTATTTATTTATTAATAATAGAAAAAACAAATTAAGATGAAAATTAATTAATTGTCTAACACTTATATGATTAAATTAATTAATTAATCTACATTGTTATAATTAATTAGACTTTTTATAATAAATTCTGGTCAACAGTTAATGCTTTTAAACGAAATTGTAGAAAAAAAAAAAAAATTGTTATTGAATTAAAGAAAACATTTCTCTGCAATGACCAGAAAAAAATTTGAATATCTGTTGATTATAAAAATGTTGTGGAGACATTTAATAGTTATTTAACAATGTAATAAAAAATAAAAAAAACGTAATTATATAATCATGACATTTAATTAAAATCATAATTTCTATTCTATTAAATCAACTGGAAAAACGTTGAATCTTTTACCATAAAGGAACATTTTATGTTAATTCACCTGATAAACAATTCACAAATGTTTTTTTATGTTCTTCAATCTATTTCACATTTTCAATATTAGATTCTTTTTTTTTTTTTTAATATTCATTACACGTATATTTGTAATTTGTTTTTGGTGGCGCCTAATTTAAAATACAGAAAGAAAATCTAATGGAGTTAATTAAAGTGAATGGAAAACCAGAAAAAACGTTTTTTTTTTTTTTTGTTTTTAATTCAACGAATCGTTGATGAATCAGAGACTTTTTTTTTTTTTTTTTGTTTTTCCTTTTATTGGTTCTAAAATTTATTGAATTTAATTTAAAAAAAAAAAATTCTTTATTGAAAATGATGGGTAACAGGTGCAAATAATATTTAAAAAAAAACTTTTTTTTTCTTGTACACAAGGAAATTGGTATTTAAGGTATCATTAGGAAGGTAAAAAGTTTTGTCCACAAAACAGTTAAAGCACACACATATAGATTAAATATTCTGTACCGAATGTGGAAAAATATTTGCGCATTAAAAAAGTTTTTCATAAAGATTTTTATGTTGGATTATTTTCGGTGCGGTTTAAAATAATAAAAAAAAAATAAAAAAAAAAAATAAACGAGAGAAAAGCAAAAATATGTTTTAAATTAACGTAAAACCAAATGGTTTTTAACTTTAAGACAATAAATAAAAATTGATTGAATTTTATCATAAATTTATACAGAATTATAGGAGATTATGGTCAATATTTTTGTTAGACAAAAAAAAGCACGCGAACAAGTTTATGTATTATAAAAATGTCACAGGCACTTGTTAAAGTTTTAGTTAAATGTAACTGACATAACCATGAATTCATGTAGCGTTTTATCATTATCAATTTTTTAATAACAACAAAACTTTTATTAATATGTAGTTAAATATTGTTCCCTATCATTAATGTTATCATTTTCCGTTCCGGACTAATTTTCGTTTGTTATACAAATAATAAAGATTTTGCTAAAAGTCTACCCAATCCACATGATTGTTACATTTAGATAAAAATGACAATTTAGGCTAAATAACTAGTTGTCATTATCATTAAACATTGTGATCAACACGAACATACATATAATTTGTTATAAAACGAAAAATAAACGTAAATGATTAAACGACATTAATATAAAATGAGAGTTATCAAACGTTATACATATATATATTATTATTATTTAAGTCCATTCATTTGTAATTGTGTCATCAAAGTCAATTGAAAACATTACCCATTTCAAACAAAATATATAATAATTATATAACGAAAATTATTAGAATAAAAAACTGATTTTTCAAAATGATAAATTATTAATTAAAACCTATCTCAATCATCACGGGATGAATATTCTTAAAAGAATGCTCTTAATATGCTCATTTGTTGTAACTTTCACAATCGAATATAAATCAAAATTGTTTTTAAACTAATGAATATATACAAAATGATGTCATTCAAAATAAATAAATCAAATAAATAATGTTGGCCTGTTGTTAAAAATATAAAAAAAAATGAAAATCCTTAATATCTATGTTATATCTAACTTGTCAAACATAATAAATAATTTATTTCTTAAGTAATTATTCACTCATCATCGTCAAAAATATTTTTTTTTACATAAAATAAAAAAAAGACAAACCACACAAATACAGAAATTTTTAAAATTTCATAATAATATTCAAGAATTTATTTTTAAAACAATGCGTGGTGTCTACACTTTTTTATCTAGTTTTACATAAATGATTATTTTTATTTAATAAATTATAATCAAAACGGAAAACTATTAATTAATTTAAATACAACACGTCTGGTTATGTTTTATTGTCGTATTATTATTATGATTATTATTATTTGGAAACGTAGTAAATTTTTAATAGGTATCTTCCTTTAATAATAAAATTAAAAAAAAAAAAAAGATTAACAACCTATATACCTAATTTTAGATGTAGAACCCCCTAGTTATGTATTCACTTATGTTCTTTATGCGTTAAAATAAAATTTTGACTAACAGATGCACAAATAAATGAATTTTCAACTCATGAACTCATGAAAGAAATCCAAAACCAACGAAAACTATTTTATCCATTCGTTTTCTTCACTTATAAACGGAAATTCGGGATTCAAAAAATAATCTAAGGTTATCCTTAGGATCTAAAACCTTAAACTCATCGAAATTCTGCCTAAATTACTTTAATATTCCACCTGAAAACTATCTGATTTCAATTCGAAACAATTGTCGTGACACACCTAAAAGAAATAATTATGAATTAGGTTTCTGATTGAAGGAGTGTTCAAAGTACTAGAAGAAAAAAAAAACACCGCTTAAATTCCACAAAAGTGGACCCCAGAATAAAACACATATTTTACACAAATGTTATTTTAGGATAAAAGTGTATAATCATAAATAAATAAATAAATAAAATTTTTAAGTGGATGCTAAGTGATCATTTATTTTCTATGTGATAATTATTATCCTAGCGCCATGTTAATTTAAATGTCTTAAGTAACGTTAAATAAGCACTTACCCACTCACTGATAAGAATTCAGTTTATGTTAAGTAATCTTTCTTAAGTATTTTCTCTTTATTTTTTTTTTTTTTTTTTTTAAGATTTTATTAATAAATTATTAACAAGTTTGTTGAGTTGTTTTATTTTTTTTTTTGTTAAAAAAGAAATAATATTAATCCGGAAATTTTATTTCTACCTTAACCGTTCATAATCGTTTATTTACCTTTGTTTTCATAAATTTACGATGTTCATTGGTTGAATTATGCACAGCATAGTTACTGCTCCAATCATTATCTTGATCACATAAATTTATATAAAATTGATTTACAAATAAAATCATCGCTATATTTATATTATCGATAATAAATATTCTATGTTCAAGTGACCACAGATTTTTTTTGTTTCTTTTATAATAAAACCTATAAGATCCTAGATAGTAAAGAATAAATTTATTTTCTCATTAAAAAAATAAGGGGAGAAGGAACATCTGTTTCACAGTAGGCGATCAAAATGACACTTTCAACGGAATAAATGAAAAATCAATTTATCCTTTAAATAATAATAATAATACTAATGATAATGATAATGAAAAATTATTGATAAGGTTAACCAACAGGTGATGACATTCATTATTACCTCATATACATACAGACGACAAACCGATTCCATACAGATTTAATTAATTTATAAAATATTTTTTGTTTTATTTCTTGAAAATTGAAACTGTCTTATTTTCTAGGTAGAAAAAATTTAGCAAATCTTTCATAAAATTATACAAAAAAAAAAAAAAGGAAAAAAGTGAAACTTTTCTCCTGTGCTTTTTCGTTTGTTTGAAAGTGACACACGGAACAAATTGGAAAAGTTTATGAATTGCCGATAAAAAGTTTTTTTTTTTTTTTCGTTTTTTCGTTTTTATTACAAAAGCAACGATATACGGTTAAAGCCGTTGTCGTTCTCCCTCCGCGTCAAGTGCTATACAAACAAATTAAGAAATAAAATAAATGCGCTCGGGGTTTTTCATAGTGCATCCTCTGTAAGGTGTTTCACCGTTTTTTTTTTCAAACTTTTTATGCTTTGCTTTGCTTTTTTATTGTTAGAAATGTGTGGTGTAAAAGTTTACACGATATACCCACCCACGTTTGTGTTATGAACAAAGAAACAAGCGATGATAATAAATTATTCTTTAGCGAATAATTAATTTGAATAAATAATTAATCGTTGGAAGAATCGTTTTTTTTTTTATTTCAAACTTAATTAATAATTATTTATTAGTCAGCAATTTATTTTGAAAATTTTCTTTAAATACACTCCGGAAATCTGCTCAAATCCGTTTTAATCTTTATTTTTTATTTTTTACTTTTGACAATGACAATTTTAAAGACAGAAAATCACAATCAAAGTGATAAAATTGTAGATTCAAATAGCAAAAGGATTAATAATAAGCGAAAATAAAATAATTATCGTTGTTATCAACATAATCTATAATAATTTCCGCTGAGTTTTTTTTTTTTTCATTATTATTTTTACTTGAGTTATATGCATCAAAGACACGCAAACCGTGACATAAATATTTTGATAATTATTGAGGGAAATTATCTTTTTTATTCGTTGCTTTATTTCACTTTAATCGGTTTGTTTAGTTTTTTTTTTATAAGCTGGTACATAAATATAATTTTAAATATAGCTAGAGAATTTAATTTCACTTTTGTCACTATACTATATAAGGAATATTTAATTAACATTTTGAAAAAAAAAGAAAAAAAAGGCAATTGTTGTTTTGTTGTTTAACGTGGGTTAGTTTTTATTTCGATTTCTATTTATGTTATGATTAGAGACATATTTATAAATAAGACAGCCGTTAATATTCGATTATTATTATAATTATTCTTTAATTTTAATCAATAACAATATATTTTATTTTGTTTTTTAGTTTATCTTATGTTTAAAAAAAACTTGTCATGTTTTTCATGAAGATTAAAAAAAAAGAAAAAGAATAACCTTTAAACGCCCACATTTATAACATCAAATTATTTAATCAACCATTAAGATTGGAATAAAGACATCAATTCGGCCATATATGTCGTTATTCGTTTTGAAAGTTTTTTTGTTTTTTTTATTTAATTTTTAATTTATAAAATGCATCGTTGGTAACAAATACATACGTTTGTTACCAATATGATCACCACACATACACAGCTGGTGATTTTTATCAATTGTCTTTCAATTTTCCTCTTTCTTTTATAACTTAATTTGTTTTTTATTATTCGTATTTGAAATTCAAAATAAAATTCAACTATTATCAATAAATTAGTTTGATTTCAATTTAAATACTTACAGTCTAATAATGTTCCTAATACGGAATTATAAAAGCTTTTTTTTTTTTTGTTGTATTTACCGGTTCCAAGTCTAATGGAATTCTTATTTTAATCAATATTATGTATTAAAAAAAATAATAATAATAAAATTATCTAATAATTTAGATTTAAATATATGTGACACGCACACAAATATTTAAAGCACAGTGTAAAGCAAACAAAGCCACAACTTAATTAATAAAAGTGGTAATAGAAATTCTTCAATGATGTTATTTATGTTGAAAATAATTTTTTTTTTTACATTTAGAAGAATACAAAACCCGATTCTTGTCCAATGATATGAAAATATTTATTCAACAAGATGAAAATACCAACGATTTTAAGTTTCTATTTATTAATCGCAAAATATTATATGTTTATATAGGATAGTTGATTCTAATTTCATTTAACAGCCCGACATGTTAAAGCGTAACGTATTGTATTTCTTATAAAATTATCCTCAAAGAAGGCGAACGTTTTGTTTTAAGCATTCTAATCGATTTGTTGTGAAAATAGTCAATGAAAACAGTCCTTGAGCCTTACGATAAATAGGAAAACATATCTTGATCCCCCCTTGTACATAGCAGGTATTCACATATTATATAGCGAAACTTTAATCAGAACAAATAGCATGTATGAAATTTATTTAACAAACGGACGTTGATTTTTTTTTTCCTTTATATCCGGTATTTATTTATTATTTTTATAATACATAAAAAAAAAAAAACCGGAACTGGAATCTAGCTACTAGTATTCTCCCCCATAATGTACAATAATAATAAAAAAATTCTCTCATATTTGTAATCAAACGATTTTAGCGCAAATAAACGGATGATGACGAAGATTAACCGGACGGAAGAAATGATTGAAGTTTATGCCTGAAAAAAAAACACACACACACACAGAAATGGGGGAGAGAATTTAAATAAAACAAAAAATTTTAAATTAAGCCATTGGTGTTAAAATTAAATTAAATTAAATTAAATTAAATTAAATATAATTAAGGGTGATAAATTAATGGGAAAATAATTTAACAATTTCCGTTTCGTAGAAAATTCAAAAAGTTCACATGCAAGGTAGAAAAAAGCTTTATTTTGTTTTTAAAATTTTTTTTTTTAATTAGTCAGATAACTGATTATATGCAAATCGGATTATAGTTTTATTTATTTATTTTTTTTTTTTTGTCTATTGATTTCATAATAAATCTATTTCTTTATCCGTATTAGTATCAGTAGAATAATCGGATAAAAAAGGATGAAGGAAAGAAAGAAAAATCATCAATTTTGACGTATATTTGATTTTGTTGTATGAAACAGCAAAAGCTTTACTAGATACGCGATATCAGGAGATAAAGAATATTCCTTTTTATCATTTGTGATGGTTTTTTTTTTCTCATGCTGCTTGAAAAATTGGATTAATTGATTGAAGGAATTAAATGCAGAATCATCGGGTTTTTTTTTTTTTTTTAATGATTTCTGACATTATTATTTCCAACATCAAATGCAATTTTTTTATATTATTAAATTATATTTCCTTACATTTATTATATAATTCCAATTACATGCCGTCTCAATATGATAAATTCCCCAAGGCTATGGTTATCCAAAGCATCATGGGTGGGCTCTGCTTTACTTTTTTTCTTCTCTGTAAATAATAATAGTTTTTTTTTTTTTTAATAACCAGACAGAACTAATATGAATGATCTGTAGAACACGCAATATTAATGTAGCAATGTGTGTTGCTTCCTGATAACCCATTATAATGTTTTTTTTTTTTTTTTGGTTTTTTGTGTGCTTGTGCAAATAATAACGCAAGAATCTAATGTGTTCGTCTTCTTTGGACAATTAAAATTCTTGATTAAAATAATGAGAGAATGAATGAATATTCAACATGATTGCGTGACTGTTTCCCCCCTTTTTTTTGTACTTTTGGTTAAGCTACTTAAAAAAAAAAAAAAACATTTTTCATTTCAGGTATTAATGCATTTTGTTATTATTCTTAAAAATCATAAATTTTCCATTTACAATATGAATTAATATATCTTTATATCTTTCCATACGCTGCTTCTTCTTCATCATCTTTTCCTTTTAATATTTAAATAAAAAAAAAAAAAAAAAAAATGTTTTTATGTTTACTTTGGACTTAGTTGAATGCACGATTATTAATAAATAAAATCTACAGAATTTCTTCTTCGTCTTTTTTTTTTTTTTTATGTTTTATGTTTTAAAATGGTTTTCGACAGAGTCATAAATTAAAAAAGATTAAAAAAAGAAAAAGAAACGAAAACAAAACATCGATGCAACGATGCATCATAATTTCTAAATTCTCTTAAGTGATTTTAAACCTTGTCTTATATATAAATATGATCTATTCACCGGGAATGTGACCAGGTAAAAGGCGGTTTTTTTTTTTTTTTCATTACGCACGTGCTTTCAGTCATCATTAGAAACTTTCATGGTGCTTTAGCTTTAGCTTCTTTCATCTTTTTCTTTTTTTTTTTTTTCTTACTTCTCGGTTTTTTATTAAAAATATAATTAATAATTGTGATAAAGAGAACAAGAATAATAATTTTCCTTCATCTAAAATTCATTGAACGATGATAAAAAATCACCGAAAAAATATAAAAAAAAGCTCCCGGTACAGATTTTTTTCTGATAAAGGCCTAAAGACCTCCAACATTGATGTCCTTCAAATGTTACATTCAACCAGCAGACAAGGGTTTTTTTTTTCTTTCTTTCTTTTATTATTATTATTGTGGGTTTCTTTGCCATTTTATTATTTGTTAAATGTTTATCGGTGGACAAGACAACACAAAAACTGAAACACGATATGGGTGAACCACAAAAATTCACATTTCACGTGACCTATTAAAGAAATTATTTTTTTACTTTACGTTTTTATATAGAAATTGTCAAACATAGCGTAGTTATTTTCGATATAAAAACCCAAAACTAACAATATCGAATATTTATTACATTTTAATCTATCACCATATTCTTTGGAACTGCCTGCCTCCCCCAAGTATTATTATTATTATTATTATAAAAAATTTTCATACTAAGCTAACCCAAAAAATAAATAAATAAAGAAATATTTTCTTCTGCTTCTTGTTCTTCTATTTTTATTTTTGATATAAATTTATCCACCTACGATATCATTGCTCTCAAGTATGTTGTTATATTCTCTTATATCCCAATTCATTCGTCCGTAACAACAGCAAAAAAAAAAAAAATAAATAAATAAAGTAAACAAACAAACTACAAAAAAGCACGATGTTTCGCTTTTTTTTCACAACGATACCCACAATGTAAACAAGTAAAGTTATTTTTTGTTGGTTTTTCAAAAAAAAAGTAAAAAAAAAAAAAACCAAATTGGATTGATGTTTACCCCAATAATACATTTGGTATGGCCTGAACCAGTAGAAGAAATAACATAAAAATAATAATAATAATAATATGTGTACGTAAACTGGGTTAGAAGTGGATTTATTTATAATAAAATCGAATCGAATATTTTTTTTGTTAGGGGTTAGTAAAAAATCTGTTTCATTATTTTTTTTTTTTTTTAAAAGGGAACTATGCTACTTGTGTATCATATACAAAAAAAAAAAATTATAAACATATTGTGTATGCTATAACATTTTTATATGCTTTTGATGCGAAAATGAAAAATCCAGTCACACAATTTATTTCCCTTTTATCTCTCACACAAATTCCTTATGAATTTTCCTCTTTTTTAAGGCGTAATGGGAACAATTTAGTGCAGAAAATTAACCAAAAACGTTAACAAAACTATTATATCGGTGTACTGTGTGATAAAATGTGTTTTATTACAAAACTATTATCAGTATTATCGTATCGTATCACATCTCACGATAAACATATGTTCAACATGTTTTATTATTTGTTTTTTTTGGATAAGTAATAAAAAATATTATTATTTTTTTTTTTTAATTGTTAAACGCGCACAAAGAATAACTATTTGCTTGTCTTTTTTATTTATTTTTATAAAAATGTTTGCAGTAATTAAATGTATATAATAATATTAAGTTATTAAAAATTCTTTATAATTATAAAGCTTTACGTTTATAGTGGTTTGTTGCCTTTAGCAAAAATAAATAAAAACGAATAACATGTTTGTTATTTTAAAGCCAATCATTATTATCATTTCTGTTATAAATTTATAAATAGTGAAAATAATAAATGTTTGTATTAGTATATAACACAATTATGTAATTCAATACCATAAAATTTATTATAATGTACAATCAAAAATTCGAATGAATGAGATATGAGAAATAACAAATTTTTGAAAGAAGATCCTTTATATTATTATTATCGATGGTTTTTCAATTCAATTCGTTTAGAAATTTACTTTATGTTGGGTTTTTGTGTTTGTGTCACAAAAGTTTTCCATAAACTACAACATGGTTAATATTGTCATAAAAGAGCAATAGCAATTCCATAGAGGATACATTAGAGAAGCACAATAAATATAATGGAATATTTTTGTATTTCTTTTTTTCTTTTTTTTTTTTTATGGGTATCATATATCACCATTGATAATGAATTTTATTTGTAGCCCAAAAAGGAATTGTTTATGTATTAAATTATTAAATAATCTTTGTCATATAGTTACCAATTGTATGTTTTTGTTATGTATTTAGAAATTTGCAGGCTTTGTTTTAAACAATTTTAGCAATTATATAAAACGTTAAAATAATTTAGTTTTTTTTTTTTTATTGTTTTCTCTTCAAATCAAACATTAACAGCAATGTGTATCGAAATTGGTATTCTGTTGTATTTTATTATTACAAAAGGTTTCAATTAAAAATCACGTAACATTATACTGTGGTAAAAGCACACAAAAAAAAAAAAAAACAATAAATTGATTGATAATTAATTAAATTATAATCAAATAAGTATTTTTTTTTTATTGTTTGCAATTGTACGTAAGGTGAATTTACCTATCATAATCAAAACATTACATAACGAAAGCTTATTTGTTTGTTTGTTTTTGGAAGTTACTATAAAACTTTTATGACACAAAATAAAAAGCGTACACGCCCATAAAAGAAAAGGTAAAAATGTTTGTAGACTTGAAATTTTATTGTTCCCCATCATCAGGTGTTTTTATTTATTATGCCCCACGCACTGTTTAAGTCTTTTGTAATCGTCATAGTCGTGGTGAATGTTTTATTTTCTTTATTCATCTTATAAAAATGTTAAAAGAAACTTCGTTCATTTTTCTGTTTTTTTTTTTTTTTTATTTAGCGCGGTTGTTATAAGAAAATTTGTTCATTCTTTTCCGGAACAATTCACATAAATTATTGTAGTAAAAATAAGAAAAGAAAAGAAATGGTAAAAAACAAAAAAGGTATAAACAAATAAAATGATAAAGTATTGCATCGGAACGCACAGTGGGGTGGCTCACTAATAGTCGCTCATTTAAAAAGTCGATGTATTAATTTAAAAAAGAAACGAAAATAAATAAAAAAAAAAATAATTTTTTAAATGATAAATTGCCTAATTTTTGATTATTTATTATTATTGCTGTTGCTGTTGCTGTTTTTGTTTTTTTTTTATTCTTGTGCGTTAATAAAATACCAGGAAGAGCTTTATATAGCGAAATAATAATAATAATAATAATAAAAACATAACGCAAGCAGAGGCGAATAAATTGATAATAAAGCATCATCTGTTTATTTATTTTAATATCCAAGTAAATTTTTAATACACTCTTTTTTTTTTTTTTTTGACTTTCAAAGATTTCCAATTGATTAATACAAATAATTTATTTATTTATCAATTTTTCATTCCATTATTACATAAAACAATAATTGTCAGTAGATGATAAATATTTTCTATCATAGGAAATAGGACAAATCATTTTTATTTTTCTAATTAAAATAGTATTCACTCATCTATTGTGTAAAGGGAGTAATGAATAAAAATATAATTTCCGTACAATATTCATTAAAATTAACCCCCTACAGGCCATGGATGTATCTTATGTTTTTCTATTAATCCATTCTGTTCCTAGTATATATTTCAAACTTAAACACTAAATTTTCTTTTCATCATCGGCATCATAATTCTAAACATCTTGAAATATATTCCTATAGTATGTTTATCGATACAGTGCTATGCTGTGCTGACTAACAAACGAGTATATTTAATTTAAACGAGTATTTTGAACTTTATCGCACATCTCCATCTCATTTTAATTAATATTTAGCAACAATTTTAATAAAACGACAAAAAATGAACAAATAATAGAATAGAAAAATGAAAGTTTTCTACAATGATCTCATTTGGCAGATTGTGGTAATATAAAATTACGTATGTATTACAAATAAATGAGTTAAACGGATGATGTTTGACGCATTTTAAATGTTGTCCTCCTGTTGTTTAAAATTCCTTTTGTTTTAACTTTTTCGTTGAAACGTAGAAATGTTTATTTTCTTGTTTAAATAAAGTTAAACAAGAGTAAAAGAAAAGTAAATATTGTCTATATTAAATTGAGTTACAAAAAAAAAAAACAGAAATCAACAACAGCAAAGTAGTTGAGATAGAGGGGAAGTCGTCAATTCATATTTTGTTTATAAAAAGTTTTTCATTCCTTTTTGTTACCATCATATCGTATTTATTTAAACCAAACGGTTTATTGAAGTGAAATTTTTTTTTTTATTTAATTTCGATAAAGTTTTGCAAAATAAATTTAATTATATAAATAAAAATCTTTCTCTCTATCTCTGTTTACGTGTAAAAAAAAAAAAAAAATAATTATAATGTTTTTAAAAACGAACATTTTTATTTAATTAATAAAATCTGTAATTTTTTCTACACATATTTATAATATATAATTGGTATTACCTCTTAAATTTTATTTCTCTGATGTATAATTTAATTTACGCAAAAGTTTTATTACAAAAAAGCATTTTCTTCTTTTTTTTTTTTTGGTAAACACACAAAAAACCTTTTTCAACTTTTAATAAAAATTTATAAAAAAAAATTATTTTAATACGGATTAAATAAAACTTTATTTATTTATAATTTGTATTAAAAAGTAAAAAATTTATTAAAATTTGCATATAAATTACTATTGATCAGGATTTAATCAAAAAAAATTAATTCTTTTTTTATTATTATTATTAATTAATCAATATTTTTGTTATACTTTGTTTAAGCCGCTGCTTAGGTGGTTAATGTTTAATAAAAAAAATAAAAAAAAAAACAAAAAAAAATTTTTATAACTCTGTGTCAATCAAAAATTTTGGATTAATTTTCTGTCTTAATGAATGAGTAAAATAATATTAATTATGATTAATTGTTTTTTATTTATTTATTCAGTTTCTACGCGTTTTTATAAGTTATTAGAGATCAAGGTTATTCTAATATAATTTCATTACAAAACTCTGTTTAGTAAATTCAATTATAAAAATTTCAGATAGAAATTAAAAAAAAAAAAAAAATTCTTAGATAAAACAAGAATTTCAATGATAAAATAGCAGAGAATATTTAAAAAGAAATCACGACTTAAGTTTAAAACGTCTTGCAGCTAATGATCCGCAGCTAAGAAATATTTCGATACAATCAGTATGCCTAAACGAATAACCATAAACCATTCTGAAAAAAATGCATGGTATTACCCTGAAAATAAAATTAAACTCATTGAGCCACTCTATTTCGAACTTCTTAAAGCTTTTTCTTTATTCCTTTTGGAATTGGGTGGTTAAATCTTTTTTTTTTCTTCCTATATACAACGAAAAAAAAAAAATTATGGTAATTCATTATTATTAAAAATTTCATGTATTCAAATTTTGAGTTTGCACAAATTTTTCCTACATACATACTGCTGAGTTTTCATTTAATTTATGAAAGCGTAATGAAAAACTTTGGTTTTTTTGGTAAAACAAACACAAATTTTATAATAACGAAATGGAAAAATTTCAATAAAGTTAACTTTTTGAATACTATGTGCTTTAATTTCACCGTATGTCAAATTTTTTTTTTTATTATTATTCTTCTTCGAATCTGTAGTTAAGTAAAAGAAAATATTAAGTTATAACGATAAAATGGAATGGATTGTTTGTTGGAATGGGAAATAATATAGAAACACTTTTAGAAATTTTCAGTAATTTATCATTTATATTTGGTTATAGTAGGGCGCACCCGAAGCATGAAATTTTTTTTTATTTATTTTTACGACACTCATGAGGGCAGTTGATGCGGCTCAACTTTATCACTCTATGACTAACATATTTAATATCTGTATAACCTGAGAGATTTAAAAAAAAATCTCATCTCGTTTCACTGTTTTATCGAATGATTTTCTGTTATTTTTAACCCGCAGTTATTTAAATAATCGAATTTTATAACATTAAAGCTTAAGTAACTAACAACAAAATATAAACGAAATTAATTAATTAATATAAAATATGAAATAATAATTCTTATCGAGGTCGTTTTTAAAAATTAGTTCGTATTACGGCAAACAGCAATCAATGTCATTGTCATTAAAAAAAAAAACTAAATGGCATTAATAATGTTTATAAAAACCTTGAATTAATAAATAAATGTAGATGATGATGATGATGAAGCAAAGATAAACTAGGAGATTTTCTCAATTAATTAATATTCATTAGTTCGTATCCATTAAACCAGATATTTGTCTTTGTATAAAACTTTTAATACTTATATATATATAATACACACAAAACGACAATTATCGTCAACATCATCTTCATTTTATCCTGGAAAAATAAGTTTTATAATCCATTAAATAAAACCGACTCATATCAATCGCACGTTTGTGTCAGTACATCTAAGTATCGTCTTTACTATCACCACCACCACCACCACCACCACGATAATGTCTTTATTTAATTTTTCCTACTCTTTTCCTATAAATTTCATAACAAATTTTCACTAACACCCACCCACCCATAATGTAGATAAAATGTTAAAATTATAATAGCAAAATACCGCATAGGCATACCGATACCGATAGGCATAAACCTTCTTTGTTCTTTATATTAAAAACAAACCAACACACACAAAACCATGTTGCTTTTAAGTACACTTAATTAATTTTAAGTTGAAATCAATGATTATTTCTACGTGAACTTGTTCAACTGAAAACATCTTAATCACATTAACATAATAAAGTGCTAGAATGTTTAAGAATAATAAAAACTAAAAGCAAAAAAGAGAGAAGAAAAAAAAACACAAAGCTCATGTTAATGACTGAAGACGATACTTTTCTAATCATTAACTCAAATTGTTTTAACACACAGATGCTGGATATTATTATATTATCTTCGATAGATAAATCAAATATATTTTTTTTTTTCTGCAATTTGCTATAATTTCACTTTGTTTATTATCAATTTATTGAGCGGTGTCAATAAAATTCACATATCCAATGGATTATTATTTTTTATTTCTTTCTAAATTATTCATCAGCATTTTTGTATTTTTTTTTTTTTTAATCAAATGAATAAAATTGTAATGACGGGTACACACATTAAACATCCACCAAAATGAACAATAATTTAATTTTCGTTGTTATTCATGTATTAAATAAATAAAAATCAAGCAAACAATTGTCAAATAATTTTATTAGGTTGTTATTATTATTATTATTATTATTATTATTATTATGATTATTGCAATTTAACATAAAATAAAATATATTTCCTTTTGTTAAATTTATATGCTGGTCGCTAATGTTTAATTTATTTTTTATAATATTTATTAGATAAAAAGGGGGATCGTACAATGTATTATAATAAATAAAAATAAAACAACAAGAAAAACATTAAAAAATCTCATTAACACAAATTTATCGGTTTTATACAGTGATTCCAATTAGTTCCAACCAAAAAAAAAAAAAAAAAAACCATAATAATCCACTATTTGTACGTAACGTACAACATTTTCTATATAATATATATATATATTTGTCATTCACTAATAAATCTAACCACACCGAAAAAGTGTTAAATATCATCCCTTAGCTAACAAAATAAAAAATATGAGCTGATGATATTTGTTAACATTTTACTACACGCAATCATCGCATCGATGATATAACCAACAATTTATCACGTATGAAATATCTAACCATATTTTAACAAAACTCATTCATAAAATTCACATATTGTTTGTTACTGTTGACAGCTGTAATCTATTTGATTTTAATAATTATGACTAATTAAAAGGAATAGGAAAATCCTGTACAACCAAAATGATGGGCGTTTATAGTTTTTTTTTTTTTTTTTATTAATATTAAAAATATCTATCTTATTATTACCGATAAATAACGATTCCTTTAAATAATTTATTGGTAAAACCATTTTTCTTTAGTAGCGAGTAGCGACCGTTCAATTTCCTTTTTAATATTTACTCTCGTTTTGTTGTCGTTTCGATTCCACTTTATCATCATGCATTTAATGTTGTTTCATCCTGAACCGTACTTTAATAATCGATAAACTATAATAGCCAACAATAAAAATTTTAATTAAAAGAAAAAAAAAAAGTAAAGTAAAAAATCATCTGCAGTCTGAATATGTCGATGAAAGAAGAAAAAAAGAAAAAAAGTGATAATAAAAGAATGGTACACGATTACCATATCTTCCATTACTCAACTGATTGAATTTTTTGTGTTTCTTTTTAATCGAACACTTAACTTACTTTTATACGTCTGCATACAAGATGATTGTTTTTTTTTTTTTTTTTTTTTTTGTATGTACTTCTACGTCTCTTATTAGACTAAAGTATTTTAGTGTTTTTAGCATAAAATTATTTTCTTCATTTATTCACATTTACTTTCCCTTTGCCTAGATGCACATTTAAAGTTTTTTTTTTTATGTTTTCTTCTGCTAAGTTTTATTCATTTAAATTCTTAAAAAAAAAAAAAAACCCAGCTAAGGTCTTTTGGTTCTTCGTCTTTTTCTTCTTTCAAATAATTTTATTTATTTTTTTTTTTTATTTTTAATCAAAAGTTATTTCACGCGAAGCATTAAATTTGTATAACAAAAGAGAGCTAAAAGAAATATTTATCTTTTGAGACGCAGCACAGTAACAATTTTTTTTTAGAGCGTCTGAAGGAACGTCTATAAAAAAAAAGAAAAAATAAAAAACTCGGATAAAAATCTGTTTATTCTACGTTTCGTTTTTATTTTGTCTTTTTTGATTTGCATGATAAAAGGACGAATATTATCCTTTTATTCAATATTTTGTTTTTTGTTTTTAATGATTTTATCGTGTCACCCACACAACTTGAAGCAATGGAAACCATTGTGGCAAACAATAAATTATGCTATGTAAATTGGTACTTTTAGTCGTATTTACTCACGTTGTTTTACTTTTTCTTTTCCCTTTATTGAAAAATGATAAATTATCACTGTGAAATATTATTATTATTATTTTTTTTTTTTTCTTATTTTCATAAACAATTACATTAATTAAAAATAATAAACTTTTTCTTTTTTTCTTTTTTTCGTAACAACTTCTAGCTACTTCTGTTAATAACTCGAATGATTTTTTGGTGTATTTAAAGAAAATTCTTCAACAAGATGCAGTTTTTATTTTTTTTTTTTTGTGTTTTGTTCACTCTCCGTGGTAACAGACAGGTTGTTAAAGATAAATTGTACAGAAAGTAATATATAGCCAAACAGTAGCCAAATGAACAAACGAGCGTCACAACTAATTACAACTCACGCCTCTTTCTTTTTTTTTTTTTTTTTCATCTTGTTGGATTATTAATGATAATACAT
The DNA here is from genome assembly GCA_961205885.1 of Ptychoptera albimana. NCBI lineage: Eukaryota > Metazoa > Arthropoda > Insecta > Diptera > Ptychopteridae > Ptychoptera > Ptychoptera albimana. Next base: position 1,216,043 of record OY540805.1, on the reverse strand, counting down.
TTTACATGTCTCTTATGAATATATTTTATGTATATTAATGTAACAGAAACAATTTACGTAAAGCTGTTTTGCAAGTAAACATAAATTAAAAAAAAATCATCAATGGCGGTGATCATTTTTTTCCTTTCTTTTCTTTTCTTTTCTTTTAAATTCACGCAAGCTTTGTTAATTAATAAAAAAAACAAAAACAACAAAGAAGGTAGATTTAAATTAATCAACAACATGAATAAATTTATGTGTGATGGTAAAATCTCATAAACGCATCCAAGGCCGTAATTTTTCATTATCCAAAACAACAGCAAAGAAAAAAAAAATTCGTTTAATCAATCGAATCAATACACCAGCCAACCAGTCAGCCAACCAAAATACAAATAAATTGAAAAATTTTATGAAAATGATGAATTTATTGCATGTAATTAATGTCAATAATATTATTTTTATTTATATTACGGTGGTTAAGTCATGTTACTTGACTGAATACGTCACACTAATTTAAATCCAAAAAAAAAACATCAAGAGGAATTTTAAAAAGAAAAAATTAATTTTTAACTACAGGGCGTTTCTCTATAAAAACCTGTGTACTGGATTTATAAATAATCGCATCAAAAACAGATCATTAAATAATTTTAAAAGCGCTTAAGTGTGGATACTGTAATCTAGGGAAGAGACAAATTGATGATCTATATATATTTTTTAGTAAAATGATGTAACGAAATTAATGCTGAAAATAATTTGGGCTATAAAAGATTAATATTTTAAAGAGTTTACCGTCCAGTAAATTGATTACAAATAGACTTTAAAAATGTTTAACCAGACTAAACTAGCATCTGAGCCTGAAGTGATTTTTTTTTTTAACAAAATAAACTGAAAAATGATTTTTAAACATATTTGCATGACTTGATTAAAATGACAAAATAACCGTTGTCAGAAGCGACCATTGCATAAATTCACTCCTGATAATAATCAGAAAAATTTCAAATAATAATGTAAAAAAAAAAAATAAACAAACAACTTGCATTGTGTTATCCCCATTATTCATTTATATTCTGATTGATTTATGATTAAAAAATTTTTCTTTTTTATATTTTTATCCCAGTGCTGTACATCGTTTATTATTTCACGGGTTCAAAATGAGTTTTCTAACCATAAAACAGCCGATTGTCCAGCACTGTTAGAGTTTTATTTCTATTCAAATTTTATTAACTGTTTCTAGATTTTAAAGGTGCCTAAAAAAAAAAAAAAAAAAAAAAAAATTCCACCACGAAAACACACCTCATTCATTACATAATATTACCATATTAGTACCGAATTTTTTTATTTACATACACATGATAAAAATTGGAGAAGTAGAAGATGGAAAATGTGTATCTTTACAAACTGACAAACAAAACAAAATTTTTTTTAATGATTATATCGATAAAAAAAATGAAAATAAATAAAACAAAGCCAATATAATAAATAAACGATAAATTAATATGTTTATTATTTATGTTCATACAAAAAAAAAAATTAAAATTATTTATTTATTTATTATTTATGCTATGCGTATTATTATCTTTATCCATTTTAATTTTTTATTTTTTTTTTTTTTCGTATACATAATAATGCCTCTCTCGACTCTCGACATAATTTTATTATAAAATGTATCGATTGACTGTAGAGAATTTATTTAAAATAGCCAAATAGCGAAAATAATTGAATTTTTATTTTTTTTTTTATTAATAATAATAAAGGTAAAAAAGAAAAATCATTCTTTGTTTTGGTTAATAAAAAATAATGACTAAACGATTTTAATAATTTAATTGGATATTGGTAGAAATAGCATCGTGATTATGATAAAAATCTTTTAAATAACAAATAAAAAACTGAATTTTTTTTTTTTACCGGAATGCATTATGGAACTGTTTCTCAATCATTTCGCATTTTGACTTATTATTATTATTATTATTTTCTGTTTAACCAGCAAACGAAGAAGTAAAAACGTTTGCAACAACCTGTAATTTCTATGATCAAATAAATTTTTTTTATAAACTATGTAGTGCTGTTGTGCCATCGGCAACACAATATAACATATTACACGAGTAAACAATATAATAAAATGATGTTAGTATTTGGTAAATAGAATTACACTTTTAAACAACATTAAAAATGCCACTGGGTGTGTAAACCTTAAAGCCAACACGATAGTTTCGTTTTTCTATTAAAACGTTTTTTTATTAATTAAAATATTATTGTTGTTGTCATTTAAAATAAATTAAGTAACATGATTGTTTAAGTATCAACATCAAAGGCAAACCAATAAAAGAATAAAGAAAAAAAAAATGTAGATGAAAACCAAAAGAGATGATTTTATAGCACGGAAGTTACATTAGTTTTATTTAATTATTTTTCATTCATTATTTGTGTTTTTAATTTTTTTTTGTTTTATCGCGTGGGATAATAGTTTTATTATTTTATTGTGATGTGCTGATGATCCATATATAAGGGGACAACCGGTATAATATTAAAGCTTTTTTTATTACCATTTTCTCAACAATAATCGCTATAAATTATTAATTTTCTTGCTTTTATTTTATATGATTTAATTAAAATTATTTTTTCTTTGATCTTTTATTATCGCGATACAATTTGATACAAATTTATTGATAAATGTTTATAGCGAAATTTTTTCTATTTATTAATTAATAAAGACTTTTTTTTTTGTAATTAAGAATTACTGAAATAATTAAGGATTTTGTTAACCATATGCAATTATTGAATTTTTTATTAATAATTTTCTGTAGTTTCTAGTTAGTTATATGCTGTTGTTAGACAAACATATTGTGGTTTACATCAAATAACAATTGATTAGTTAATGTTAAAAAAAACACCACAAACAATAATAATCAAGAAATTTATTTATCTTTACTTGATTACCCCAAAATACCATGGAAATTTCGTTGTGTTTTCTTCGCTGAATTTTTTGTGTTTGGTGTAACAAATACTGCATAAAGGTAACAAATAATTTTTTATTTTTTTTTTTTGCCATTAAAAAGATTATTATTGTAGCAGCCAGAATGTGTCACATAATTTATCCCAATCTGTATGTATACGAAAAAAAATAAAAAACAATGTATTTGCGCCGCCACCACATTTTGATTTGTATGTTTCTGTTCCCGTTGAATATAAATAAATTTTGTACGCTTCAACGCAAAAAACAACAAGTGCAGAAAAAAAAATAATAATAATAATAAAATGCGACAGGATAAAAATTAAAATATCAGAGAATTTTTTTTTAATTTATTTATGAGAATATATTTTGTTCTTACAAACAGCAAAATGTAATTTATTTAAGCGATGTGTATTTGTTGTTCTTATATATTTGAAAAATGGTTAAGAAAAACGTTTGTTTCCCTTGCATTAAATGAATCACGTCGTACGTAATAATTCTCAAGTGTCATTTGGTTATTTAAAAAAAAAGAAAAAACACAAATAATTTATCAACAGATCGTGAACAGGGAACGTACTGCACTTAGTAAGATATAATTATAATACTTAAGCCATTTATATATATTTGCTATGCAATTTAAAAAAAAAATTTATATCATCACCTTATAAACTATTTAGCCGTTTTTAACAATAAAAAAAAAAAATTTACCCAGCATTACACATAAATATACTTATAATCCGATGACAACCAGCTAACAGAATGCAGCCGTTGTTAATTTATTTATTTATTTATTAAGAAATTCATGTGCTGATGCAAAAAATGTAATCTCTTCCGAATTTATAAATAACATTTGTATACTGATAGTAGAACTCTTGTCTTTACTCAATTACCCATATTTAAAAATAAAAAAAAAAAACAAAAATCTGTTTGTCTACTGGTTAATACTTGGAAAAATGTTAAAGATTGTTCAACAAAAAAAATTAAAAACACCACACGGTTTACATGTCAACCAAGAATATATGGCAAAACGCCAAGCAATTAATTTCGTGCGTACAGAGCAGTCAACAAAAAAACTTTTGCTTTGTTTTGCGAATATTTTATTATTATTTTCCTTTTTTTGTTTTTATTTGTACGATCTCTAAAAATATAAATAATAATAATAAAAAAAAAAATTATTTTTATCTTGTTATGTCGTTGAATTTTGTTTTGACGGCGATTTATAAATTAATACAATAAAAAAAAACAGAAAAGGTGTTAATGTCTTTAATTGTAATAAAAATAAGTTAAAAAAATAATTCTTTTAAAACCTCTATTAAAAAAAAAAATACGATCAAAGTGCAAACGTGAATTTTTATTATTTTTTACAAATACATCAACAGCTCATTTAATTTAATTTAATTTTTGTGTAATAAAATTCTACTTAGTTTTGTTTTTTGTTTCTTTTTTCGCGAGAATATTAATAAAAGCGAAATAAAAAGTGATTTTTGTTAGCAATAGAATCAATCAACAGAATTATATTTATTTATTTATAATTTTCTATTTGTGTTGATTGATGCAGGATTATTCCATTTATAAAAGTCACCAAACATATTTTTCCCATGTGTGTGCTTTTTGTTATGTTTGTTTGTTTGTTTTTTACTAAGAGCAAGAGATGCATCATCTATTATCATTACAGAATTAAATTATAAAATTAAAGTATAATATTTCCTCATTTTATCATTACTACTCCACACAGTTTGGTTTTGGTTACATTGTCGTCGTCGACGTCTCTCCACTTTATTTATACGCGAAATTTAGTAGCGAAAATTCTTCTTTTTTTTTGTTTTGGTTTTTCATTATAATTCTGTTCTATTGTAATATTAGTTCCAGTTCAGAACAGAAAACAGTACAGAAAACCTAACAGAACGTTAGTTATTTGGTTTTGTATATCATAGCAAATAAATTTTCAACTTAAAGATGAAATATTATCTCTGCTGTTGGCGTTATTTTCCTATATTCTATTTTGTAATTCCTTCCCTTTTTTTTTTTTTTTATTATTGACTTGTAACTCGTTATTTTTTCTTTTTTTTTTTCTTTTTTAATATATAATAAACAATATTTTAAAAATCAAATTATATGGGAAAATGTAATCAAGAATTTATCGTTTTTTTTTTATTATTTTTTATTATTTTTATTATTACAAAAATATCAACGAAAAAAAAAAAAGAAATTATTTCTAATAATGCGAATTATTAGAAAATATAAATAAAAATAAAAATTGAATATTGATCATTTATTTATGCTCTTATTAATATAAATAATAATATTTATATTTTATATTTTTATTTATTAACACCCGAGGGTTGTTGTCTTCGTTTGTATGTATTTAAAAAAGGAGAAATTTTAATGCTTTTACGTTCTTATGCAAGTGAAATATATATTTTTAACATAACATTACAAGTATTGTGAATATTTTCATCATTTAATTTATTTAAATGTATTTATGCTACCTATCTGCATTGCTACAGTATAGAACTTATGTAATATTAATATTTTTTTTATTTTTTGCAGGACCACCTGGACCGCCTGGTAAACGTGGTAAAAAAGGAAAAAAAGGTGATCCTGGAGATCCTGGTCCAATTGTAAGTTATTAACAATTGTAATTAACAGCTTTATTGTGTCCAGCTTCTTCCAAATAATCATTTTTTATTCATATTTTTTGTTTTATTCAATTTTTTTTTTTTTGTTGTTGTTCCTTTTATTTTTATTTATTTATACTTGCAGGGTCCAGCTGGTCCAACTGGCAAGAATGGCTTTCCGGTATTATTATATTTATATTGTTTTGTGTTTTAACCATCACTTAATTTTATATGCTATCAATCGAAACCATAACACACATTCATTTCACTATCTGTCTTGTATTTAAACTTTCTTCTTTTTTTTTTTTTTTATTGAATTTTATTTCAACATTTCCACAAAGAAAACAACGTCAAAATGGAAAACAAAAAACTTTGTTCATGTTTAATTCACATAAAAAAAAAATAAAATCAGGGATTTTAATCTAAAAGCTCGACATACTTACAGTGATTTAATTAACTTTATAAAGTGAATAAATTAATGCAGTATGTTTGACTTGTAGCGTCTCGACTCTATAAATCGTGTTGCACTTTTTGGTTTTTTATTTAACATTTTTTTTTTTTTAAACTTTAAATCGTTTAATTACTGAAGAAACAGCTCGTTTTGTTTTTACTTAATAATAATAATAACATGATATAAATCTGATCAAGTTCATTAGTGGATAATTGTAATTTGCATACAAACGAAAAAGCATAAAATTAAATTAGGTAACGAACACGATACGCAGTTTAGCACGTGTAGAAAAAAAAAAGCAGCAAAAAAATTATTATTTAACACTTTTTATTTCTTCACTTAATTGCTGCATACTTATATAAACTCACAGGAAACAATGGTATTTGCAGAATGTACAAAAACAAAAAAAAAAAGCTCCCTAATAAAAATTAAATCAAAAGAATAAATAAAGAAATTTTTTTTTTTTTTTTTTAATAACAAATTGCCTAAAGGAAGTATTTAAAGGAATTAAAATGAAAGGAATCGATGGTTGTATTAATCTCAATGGATAAATAATCAAATCATGATTAATTTTCATAACATAGTTTATGCTAATGCTTATTATAACTAACCCCCCTAAGGACACATTTTTATCTTAGCCGCATAATAGAATCTGCGCTTTAATTAATTTGTTTAAAAAAAAAAAAAAAGTATATATTTATATTTTCTACGATATTAATTTTTATTTTGTTTTTTTATAATTTTCTGTAGGCTGTTAAAGGACAAAAAGGAGATCGAGGATTTATGGTAAGACCACAACCGTGTTGTAAAAATTGAAAAAGAAAAAATTGAAACAGATTGGTTGATAACAAATATTAATATGGTTGTGGTGTTACTATTACTAATCCTTTTTGTTACTAATTTGTAGTTTGTTCTAACCATTTATATTTATTAATAACAAAAAAAAATATATAAAATAATAATAATAATTCTAGTTAATAACATAAGCAGCAGCAGCAGCAGTTGTTGTAGTAGTAGGAGTAAGAGTCGTAATAACAGCGGAAAATACAGCGAAAAATAAAAATTAAATTTTCATTTTAAAATAATCGTCGAAATATAATAAAAAATTTTTATCATTATAAATTCGTATTAAAATTTCTATATTTATTCTCAACGATATGGATTTTACATTAAAATTAAATGCGAGGGTGTTTTCTAATAAAAAAAAAAAGAAAAACAATACAGATTCCGTATAAGGAAAAAGTAAACAAGCAAACAAAACGGAATTCTTTCATTCAATTGATTTCTCATTTACATGAAATTCCTATTGCTCAAGAACGATTATCCCTTTTTGGCAAAAGAAAAAAACATTCTCAAAGTCTTCTAAAAATCACCCAAAGAAATACAGCAAATAAAATCATCATTTCGTCACCCATTATCACAAAAAAAAAATTGTTCAAAAGATTTTATCTACATTTTTCTGTTACCACCCTGACACACACTCATTCAATTTAATTTTAATCATTGGTTGGTACTTGAAAAGAATTTCTTTTTCCTATTTTATTATAATACTCATCGATTGTTGCCTTATCTTATCCGTATCTTACAAAACATGTTTATTGGTATTTTCATAATAAAAATAAAACATTCAAATCGATTTATTATTTTATAATAGTAGAATGAGCAGCAGCAGCAGCAGCAGAACGCTTTTATTTATTAGTCACTATGTATGTTTATTCGGGTAATTTAAATTAATAGGCAATTTTCATCTCATATTTGGGAATCAAAGTCTTAAATTAAATTTCCTAATACCCTTTAATCAAATTGCCTTTTATATTTAACCAAATTGGCCTCATCTCTTATGTGTTGTTCTCATCAATACATTTCGATTATGGCAATTTCCCTTTTTCGATTTTACTTTAAATTACTTTTACCATTTTTTACATGAACACTTTTTGCTGTTGCTGTTGCTGTTGTGTCTGCCTATAAATATATACACACCCATTCGTATTCCCTTTTTTTTTTTTTTTTGTAAACAATTCTTAAATAATATCCTGCTGTTTTTGTTTCATTTCAATTTATTTTCACCGGTTTTTCATTCATTCCTTTTATTTCCTCCTATTTTGTTGTTTTTATACACATGAAATACGATAAAATTATTATTATTAGTTAAATTTCAATAATAGTTCTTTGTTTTTATATTTTTTGAACAATCAAGTCTGCGATAGTCTGCTAATTTTATTTTATTTATTTTTTTTTTTTTTTTGTGAATTTTATCAGACCATCAATATTTAAGGGCGTTAATAATAAATAATTAGATTTTTTCTGTCTGTAATTCATTTTAATAACATATAATTTAATATATTTAAGCAATATTATTTTCTATATATTACGATAAAAATTCAACAAACAAGAAAAAATATTTAATGCATTTATTTTAAATAAATAAATCGATATGTTTTCTAGTTAATTTGTTAATAAAATAAAAGCTATTAATCAATTGTATCAATAATTAATTGATAATCAATAAAAAAAAAGAGCAGAAAAAAACGTAGAAAAACATAATATTTTATTTATTTGTTTGTTTGTTTGTTTGTTTTACCAGCATAATAAAACAATAAATTTGATTTATATATTCCTCCTATCCAACATGATTTCTCATCGTTGTTGTTTTTTTTTTTTTTTTTTTTATTATTATTATTATTATTAAGTACATTTTTATTGATATTAAACATTTTTTTATGAATATTAAATAAACATATTTTAATACATCGGTTGCATTATAAAAATCGTTGCATCTACGATAATAAACATAGGAAATAAACAAGTAAATAAAAATGCAAAATAAAATTCTTTTGTATTTTTAGTTAATTTTTAGAAATACAATTTTTTATTATTATTTTTTTTTAATAAGAAATTAATTATAAAACTGTTATTAATAATTAACACATAATTAATTAATTAATATGCATAAGAAAATAACAAAAAGTCAGCTTAGTAATTAAAGTATTAAAATAAAATTAATATTTTTAAAGCAGCATCGTAATACCCATCATCTATCCAGTTATTTACTTTTAACCGCCTTTTACTCACTTATTCATACCCATCAAGTACTAATCATCGTTTAAATTATTCTTTATTTTTACTTAACTTTCTTAATTTATGTTTTTATGTTTATTTAGCATGCAAAAAAAAAAAAATAATTTTATATATACGTATTACAGCATTTTTATCTCATGTCACAAATAATTTAATTAAAAAATCTTACGATAAAATTGTTGTGTGATTAAAACTTTAAAGTAATTTATGTTTTTTTTTTTTTTTTTAATTTTATTTAATTATATAATTGTTTCACAATAATTAAAACTGAAAAATTAAATATTATCTTTTGTTATATATTTACAGGGGCCAATAGGTTTGGATGGACCAAAAGGCGAACCGGTAATTATCTAATTTAACTATCATAAAAAATATGTTAATTAAAGCATAACAAAAACAAAACTAAAGCATAAACATTTTTAATTAATTAATTAAACAATATAACGAACAAAATAATATCGCTTTAAGCGTGTTTCAATTCAATTTTTGTTTAGTTTTTAATGAATGAACAAAGATAACAAATGGGAATAGGGAATAGAAACAGAAACAGAGAGCTTCACAAAAAAAAAAAAAATGAAAAATCCATACGAAAACAACACAAATGGATCTGAACTGAATTTAATTAATTTTTTTTTTGTACTGCATAGTTTGATGCAATTTTTTTTTCGGCAATTTGATTTAAAATTAACATTTTTACTATTATTTTTCTTTATTTTTGTTCATAGTTATGCTTGGTTTTTATGTTTTTATGCTGTTTTTATTAATTTTTATTTTTTTTATATAGGGACGACCGGGTGAAAAAGGACAAAAAGGTGATTTAGGAAATCCAGGAATTGATGTTTTTTCAGCAGTCAAGGTAATTAGAATATTTTTACTATTATTATTATTAATATTATATAATTAATGTAATAACACGAATTAATAACAATTAATTAATAATTAAAAAAAATAAATTAATAAATGATATTTAGGGATTGAAACGATCTGTGACAACATTACGAGGTGGCTCACTGGGTTATGCTGAAATTGTCGCAGTTAAGGTACATCAAACATTTTTATTTGATGTGGTTTTGTCACGTTCCTAGTCAACTGGAAGCTTTTTATTATTATTATTATTATTAAAATGCTTTTTTAGATAAATAATTAACAGTGGTTTAACAGATTATTTTAAATTAATTAAATATTTTTATTATTTTTTTTTTTTATATAGATTTTTGGTTTATTTATTTTTATTTTTATTTTTATTTTTATTAATAAGGATGGAGGTGGATGGATGCTTTTTTGTATTTGTATTTGTATTTTTTTTTTCTTTCGTATATAATTGGTAGCTTAAATATAGTATTTAAATATTAAAGAAAAAATTATGGAAAAAAGGAAACACATTTTCAATTTATTTGTAAATTCATAAGATCAATGAATTTTATTTTTTTTTCTATATATTTCTTATTGTTTGTTGTCTGTAATAAATAAATTTAATCTCTACGAATTTTCTGTCTTTTAAAATTGTCAAAGGGAAGCGAAGAAGTATAGAAGCAAAGCTTTTAGCGTATCCCCATATTTACTGTGATACATACAGCATACAGTTTTATAAAAATAAATATGAGAATTTTTAATGGTGGAATAATCATGAAAAGTTGGAGAAAAACGAAAATCAAGTTAAACTGGTAAAATAAAAAACAAAAACCCCCCAGTAAATTCAACGTTTAAACACCATTAAAGGCGTAAAAAATTATATCATGTAACATCTGTGCTTTGCTTTAACTATGTTTATTGAATTTTAACTTGTACCACCAGCCGCGAGCTTTTAGAAACAAACAAATAAATTGAAAGTTTCCTCTTTCGTTACTTTTTCTTTTTTTTTTGTTTTTGTTAAATAAAATGAATTTTACCTAGCTAAATGTAATATCCTTGCAACAAAAACACATCATGTACATGGTGAAGGAACGCACATTTAATGTATTTTGCATGTTGTTTTTTTTTTTATATATATAATTTTGTTGACAAAACATAAAAAAAATTTTTTTTTTTTTTTGTATTACTTATAATTTGTTGTTTTTTTTATTTATTTTTATGTTTTATGCTCTTATTTTAATAAATATATTAAATGTTTGCCACCCTCTTAAAGGGTTTACAAGCGGCAGGACATAATATATCAACAGCGAGTATAATTCAACTAAAAGTAAGTAATCGCTGTTGTAATTTTATTCTCTTCTATTTCTTTTTTCGTTATTACTTATTAAGATGTAGATGAAAAAGCTTCCAACGTTCATACTTTCTTTTTTTCATTCTTTCTTTTTGTGTAGTAAATTTAGAAGCATGTTTAAAAGTAGATAGAATTAGCTTTATAAATAAATGATAATAAAAACGTATGTGTGTGTGTGTGCTTCTTATAAAACATTTTTAATTAAATTTTATTTTCCCAAAAATTTTAATGTGAGAAAGTTTATTTGATATTTTCAAAAAAAAAAAAAAAAAAAAAAAGGGTGGATACCGAACGTTTTTTTTTTATTATTCAAAGCTTTTATTTACTTAAGTGTATAATAAAGACATTTCATAAAGATGTTATTAATTATTTATGGACTTTAGGGAGAGCCGGGTGAGCCAGGACCACCAGGTCCTCCGGGACCTATGGGTGCATCAGGAATACCCGGTCATGATGGTAGACCAGGACCAACAGGTGAATCAGGCCCACCAGGTGAAAAAGGAGCATCCGGTGAAATAGGACCAGCTGGTGTAGAAGGTCCAGCTGGTGTTCCCGGTGGCAAGGTAAAAAAAAAAAAAAAAAAAAAAAAAAAAATCCTTTAAAAATCCTTCCTCATCATACCATTGAAATTTTTATTTTAACAAAATAACATCAAAGTGAATTGCTGTATTCAAATTGATATCATTATCTGGATTCTTAACATAATTATTGCTCAGTCCCTCGTGTAACATTAAAATTAATTAAAATTGCTTATATTAAACATTAAAAAAAAAAAAAGAAAAGAAAAATCTCGCATTGGTACCACTTTGATGTTTTAATTTAGGCTTTAATTGTTACCCAACAAAACGTTAACACTTTTTATTAACAATAAAATTATTAAAGGGTGACAAAGGCCATTTTGGATTTAGAGGTGACTCCGGATATCCTGGAATGCCGGTATGTCTTATAAAACTTAAATGTAAATTTGTTACGCAAACAAATTTTTAAACGCAGTTTCTTTCATTAGCATTGGCTAGACAGACATTTATGTTTTGTAAATTTTCTTTTTGTATTTTCATTAACGATTATAATTATTTAATTCGTTTTTGTAATTTATTTCTTTTTCTCTGTGAGATTTATTTCTCTTTACTGTGTTTCATCCGTGCATTTTAATTCTGTCTGTAAATTGTTGCAAAAAAAACGAAATTACTATGAAAAACAAAAATTTCTGTACAACAAAAAATTAAAAATGATTTAGGGAAGATCTGGTCTGAAAGGTGAACGTGGCGCAATTGGTTGGCGAGTAAGAAGATTCTCTTTATTTATTTTTATTTTTTTCTGTAATTTACCTTGAGTAATTTTTGGTTGTAAATTTCAGCTTCCCATTTTTCGATGCTTTTTAACTTGAACGCTTCAACTTCTATAATTGTCCTTTTAACAATTTTCTTCTTTTATTTCCTCTTTTAATCAAATAAAATAAACACGTTTGTTTTTACGTTACGTCTCCTCTATTTTTTTTCTTTTCTTTCTTTTACCCTAATTCACTGTCACTAGCATTTTGCACAAAAAAAAAATGGTGATGGTTTTAAATAAATTTAATGAAAGTTTACTTCGATAAAAAAAAAAAAAAATACAGTAGGTGTGGTACAACACGACGTTTATTTGAATCGTTAAGGATAAAGAACTTACGATTAATCATGGTGCTATTATAATATTCCTCTCGACAGTCAAGACTGTCTTTTTTAATTCGTTAAAAGTAATTTTTTGTACAGATAAAATGGAAAAATTATACATTTAAAAAAAAAACTGTAATGGTTGGGTGCACTAAAATTAGAAATTCTTTAATAAATATAAAAGCGAAAACAAAAAACCGAAGGGATTCTAACAAAACTGAATACAAGAAAAACTGGGGTGATAAAGCTAAAATCTCCATAGATAAGACAATTTTTTAATTATTAATCTATTTATTTATTTTTATATCAAATAAAAAAAAAAAAAAATGTTAACACACAAAATTGGTATTAACTCAATTAATTTGTTTAAAAAAAAAAAAAAAAATCGGTTTCCCAAAATAAATCAATAAGAAATAAATAAAGCAAAAAACTTCACTGAACCGTAATCCCGTATTGCATAACAAGGAATAACAATAAAAAATATTTCCTCAATAAATAAACCACACAAACAAATTATAATCAAAATAGACGACGACATCCTATTAAATATTTGAAATTTTTGCTACAATTAAGTAAGATAAAAAAAAAACAATGCAAATTTTTATATCAAAGGAATTATTTAATTTATTTATTTAATAATCTAAAATAAAGACAAAACAAAATTATTGTCACATAATTCGTATTTATTTAGTGAAGAAATATTTTTTCTTTTAAGATTTTATCTAATTTTAAGTCTTTTTGTTTTAATGCGTAATATTATTATTTAACTATTTTATTTGATTGAAATATAAAAAAATAAATATTTTATTTTGGGTGCAGTGAATTTATTACTTTTTTTTTCTTTCTTTCTGTTAAAAGAAATTTACCTACTTTAACTCTGATACTTTAATCTTAATAAAAAAAAATTTAAAGAAAATAAATGAAAATTATAATGGATAATGGATTAAAGGAATTTCAATCTTATCACATAATAAAAATGATAATAAAAACCATAGTCATAGTCATTGAGTGTTTCGTTATTATTTATTTATTTATTATCGTTATTAAGAATTATAATGGTGAATGGATAGGTGGGGATCATCAACAATAACAACAAGAGCAATAAAATAATAATTATAGTCAATAAACATAGCTTTATAATGCAAAAAAAAAAAAAAAAAAAATATTAAACATATTATTAAAGCTTAGCATTCATTAGAAATTAATTTATCATCTCCCTAATAAATAAAAATTTACTCAAAAAAAAAAGAATTTTTTATTTTTTTTTTTCCTTACCTTTTCAATAATAATAATAATAATAAAAAAAAAAAAAATAAAAAAACAGGGTGAAAAAGGTGACAAGGGAGATAGAGGATTAACAACAACATTAAAAGGTGATCAATTCCCGACTGGTATTATCGAAGGATCACCAGGTCCGCCTGGACCACCAGGTAAACAAAAATTCTTCTCCGTTTTTTTTTAATTTTTTGTTTAACAAGAAAAATTATATTAATGTATAAAGAATATGGAATAAGTGGGAGTAAACTTGATTTTTATAACCTTTTTTTTAATACTCTGGTATATCCACCCTTGTAAAAAATATTTAAAAAACAGATTAATATTCCTTAGAATAAAATAAAAAGAAAATAACAAACACAAAACCTGTAACTCTATCCATCGTTGTATTTTTATTATAATTTATAAAACAAACAGACTTTGGTGCTTCTTTTTCCCTTATATAAAAATCAAAAAAAAAAATATATATATATTTATATTTTTTTTCCTATTTGCAATAATATTAAAGAACTTAATTAAGGGTTTTTATTATTATTAAGACGTTAGAAACCCAATTGTATAATTTTGTAATTAGAAACAAAATAATGATAATACATAAAAAAAAAAAAAAAACATATATAAGATTGCGTGTCTGTTATAATACCAACGATAAATGTTAATGATGATAATAATTACCGGATAGAATAATAAGATATTTCTCATATTAAATCAAAAAATAATTGGTTACAATGACAATGCTAATTTTATTCTCTTTTATATTTAATATTAAATCTTAAAAAAAACTCCAAATACCAGGTACACCAGGTGAACGTGGTGAACCAGGACCAATTGGACCGCCTGGACCACAAGGTGATAAAGGACCACGGGGCAAACGAGGCAAAAGAGTAAGCTAAACATTTTTATTTTATTTTAATTATATTTATTCTATGTTTTAATTAAATATCAATAGATAAATTTTGTCAATCAAGATGTTTAAAAAATTGAATAAAATTTTTGTAAAGAATCGATGATGATGGTTAATAAGTGTGTTATGATTTTGTATCCATAATAATAAACAATAATATTAATGAAACAATAGAATTTATACAATGCATAGCATTATAATAATGATTATTCTAAGGTATAATATTATAACTTAATTATTATCATTGTTATTATTATTATTATTATAATAATAAAGACATATCTATTTATACGAAACCAACGCCCCGTCATGCGTTTAATTATTATTATTATTAAAAAAAAAAAAAAAAAGATTATGATCTATTGATATTTAATAAACATATGTTAATAATTTATGTTGTAAATAAACAATAGCATAGAATATTTAAAAATTCATTAATTTAATTTATTACTGTAGTTTAGTTTGGTTTTAATTAACTTTCTTAGATTTATTTATTTATTTGCATGGGATAACACGCATGAATAATCATTATAATGCTTTTTGCTTTTATAATAATAATAATGCTTTAATCATTTTTTATTAATTAATAAAGTATGCAGTGATTGTCATTAAACTTTTGTTGAATAATGATATAAAAAAAAAGGCATTTCTTCATTGCACACAATAAAAATTAAATAATCTTATTCTTGAACGTTACATCTATAATAATAATCATTTATTTTTCAAATTTTATAATTATTTATATACAAAAGCATGTGTAACATATAATAATAATAATAATTAAAAATTTCTACCAACATCACTTTATTTATTATTATGTTAATTATATATTAAATGAAATATTTTAATTAATATTTTATATTATTATTATTATTATTATTATTATTATTATTCAATTATATTTTTATTCAATAATAGATAATAAGCAGCAGTAGTTTTTAACAACGTAAAAATAAAGCACTTTAGATGCTTTACAAATATTTAACGAAAAAGCTTTATAACAAAAAAAAAGAAGCTAATATATAATCAAATAATAATAAAAATGTTTATACATTTATATATTTATATTAAAACGTTTTTAAAGTTTATAATAAATATGTAACCTGATTAACTGATAATAATTTGTTTAATTAAAAATGAAAAATTATAACAAACATTAGACAGTTATCAGTTACAATAAATATGTTAATGTCTAATCGTCATTTATAGACGTGTACACAAGATGTGTCTTTCTAAAGTAATGTAATAAAAAATTACCCAAACATAATAATTAATATATATATAAATTAGTTTATAAAAGAAACAATATTTATAATAAAAATAAAGAGGAATAAAATTATTGTTTATGTTGTTTATTATTTTTTTTTTTCTATATATATTTCATAATTTAATACATTTACAAATTTATTTAAAAGAATATATAGTGTTTGCGTAACGTTATTGTAACGTAACTGAATGATAACGTTATTGTAACGTAACTGAATGATAACGTTACTGTGTAAACGTAAAACGTAACGTTTTGGAAATTATTTGTATATTTAAAACGTTTAACAATATAACTGTCTATGCTAAAAATTTAATTAACAAATTACCAGTGCTTAAACAGAGCATCAAATCAATCCTGATAACTTAAACACCTTTGTTCTGTAAATTTCTTCATCAATTTCTTTTAAAACTAAACTCATACAAATTTTAATTGTTTTTTATTGTGTTATTCATACTAAAAGTAATATAAAATCATTTCGTTATAGTAACGAGTAATGTAACGCGATGAATAACGTTACAGAAAACTTTTAACGTTACGCAACACTTTGAAAAAACACACACACACACACAAAAATTGTGATTATGTTTTATGGACGCATGTATTAAAAGTTTTAATAAAATTAAATAATAATAATAATAATAAAGAAAAAAACAGCAAGTAAATAAATATAAGCAGCCTAACTAACTAGCAACAAGTGCCAATTGTTGACCCCATTTTAAGATTAAAACTTCTTGTAAACAGCAGCAGCTTTCAACCTCTGCTTTTACTATTTTTATACAGCACTCACACACACACATAAACTTACATAATTTTTTTTTCATTTTTATTTTAAAATTATCTTACCACCCCCAAAAAAATTGATGTACCAATCATTCCGATATATTTGCACAAAAAATTTGACTAAAAGTAAAATCTAATAAAAGTTTTTTCTTTTTTCTTTTTGGTAAAAGTTTTACTAAATTATGATGAGCTTGAAAGCAATTCAACTTAAATAAACAGAAAACTTATAGAATTTTGATATTGGGTGTGTGAGAGAAATAAAAATATAACTGTTTTGCGGATGCTGGACGTATCAGCAAAATAATAAAAAAAAAAGAAATTTTTATTTTTATTCCACTCAAAGCAAATTTTTTTTTTTATTTTTCTATAGAAAACTGAAGTGAATAAAATTCATTCAAAATAGCAAAAAAAAAATAAATAAAATTATTCACATAAATTCAGTAGAGGAAGCTTTTTTCTTATGCTAAAATAAAAACAAAGTAAATATTCTTAGTAAAGTATTATTCCATGGTTTTTCTTCACCTTTTTTTTCTATAAAAGAATCAACAAATAATAATAATAAAAAAAAAATAAGAAGCGAATAAACTTTTGGTCAATATACTTTTCGACATTAAATATTCTCACACGTAACAGTTTTTTTCTTTATTTTTCTTAACAAAAAATGCTATCATCCGTCTACGTGGTAATAATTTTAAATTTAGTCTAGTGAATTTTATGTTATATGCAGCAGAAAATGTTAATGCAGCTTTCCGAATTTTATCCAATCATTTTGCATTTAAATCCCACATTAAGTATTGGTAATTTTCATCAAAAATTAATTTATCTACAAAGTAAATTGTTTTGGCAGCAACAAATATTTAATTTAATAAAAAACAATTTATTCAGCACCACCACCACCACCACCGCTATAACAACGTAGTTTAAGCACAATATGCACAAAAAAAAAAAAAATTAACAATTCAACGAAAGTTTATTATAATAATTAAAAACAAAAATTTTACTTAAATTATTAAAGCAAAGCCAAAAAAAAAAAACAAAACGCTAAACTAATTTTATTTTTCAATTAATAAAAAAAAAAAAAAAAAAAACGCAAAGCAAAGTAGCAAAGTAACAAAGTAAAGTAGCAAAAAAAAAAAAAAATTAACAATGCACCTAATTGTTGTTGTTGGGTAATTAATGTAAAAGCTTTTAATGTGAGTATTTTATTTATTAATTTAATTTAATCACAATCAGTTAAATGAACAGGAAGGAAGACGACAACAACGGCAACGACGACGATGATGCTGCCGCTGTTGTCGTTTGCTATTTATTTATTTATGTATTAATTGTATGTTTAAGAGCAGCAACATTTATTTTATTTTTTTTATATTAATTTCAAAGCAATTTAACGATATATATGAATGGGAAACTGGGGAGGAAACTTAACTTAAAAATAATTTAAAGGGATTTGTGTGTTTGTTTAAGCCATTTTGTAGAAAATGTCATTACTCTTGGCTAATAAAACATAAAAGTAAAAAAGTTCTTTTTTTTTTATTTAAATACGGGTTGAAATAACCCGATGAAAGTTAATTTGATTTATTTTGCGTTAATTTTTCAAGAACCCGCACAAAACATAGAGTTTTAATGAATTATTATAAAATCTCTTAATTAACGTAATTATTTGTTTGGTTTCATTGTTGTCGGTTTGTCGTCTCTTCTGTATTTCTGTTCATTTAATTGACTGACTTAGTTTTAATCACTTCGGTTTTTATTATATATAATTTAGTATAATTGTTGTTCATTTTTATTTTTTCTAACAAAAAGTAGCTTAATTAAAAACGGAAGTAACTTAATTAAAAAAAATTGTTTAACATTCTTGTTGTTAATAATAAATAATAATAGAAAAAATTAAAAAAAATCATTAATTTTCTTTGTCATTGTTTTGTTTTTGTTTGTGGTGGAATAAAAAATAAAGTTACAAGGACAGGGAAAAGATGAAGATTATGATGATACAAATGTAACGACATTACGGGGACCACCTGGACCGCCAGGTTTGTCTGGCACACCAGGTAAAGATGGTCGTGATGGAGTTTCAGGTTCAAAAGGTGACCGAGGCGATGCAGGTAATTAGAAAAATAAATAATTTTTTTTTTTCATATTTTCTATATTTAAAAATTTTTTTTTGTATTTAAAAAAAAAAAAAAAATAAATAAAAGGTGAACCAGGTTCATTGGGACCGAGAGGTTTAGATGGTTTACCGGGTGAGCCAGGTATTGAAGGACCACCAGGTTTACCAGGGTATCAAGGTCCACCCGGTGAAAAGGGTGATCGTGGTGATATTGGACCGCCCGGTCTTATGGGTCCACCAGGTCTACCAGGACCACCGGGATATCCAGGACTTAAAGGCGACAAAGGTGATCGAGGAGATTCCGTAAGTCGTACAGCATTACCTAGTCCATAAGCATCATCATAAAAATATACGAATTCAATCATATTGTTTCTCTCAGAAGTATCGAAAAATGCGAAGACGCCAAGACGAGGGTATGGCAGATGCGCCTCACTCACCAAACTTTGAATACGTAAGTTATCTAAAAGTTTTTACTTAATATTATTACATGAACAGTACATCACCTTACTATCACGTTTACTTATTTAAACATAAAATTGTACATTAATGTACTTTCCTATCGTAAATGTTTAAATAATTTTCCAAGCATATAAATTCTTAAAGTATAAATTCCCGTTCGTACCATTTACCAATTTGAATATCTTTTTTTTCTCTTCTTCTTTAAACTACTAAAAAAAAAAAAAAAAGAAACTTTGAAACACTACACAAGGACGTACTAACGTAACGCAATATGTTCAGATTATTTTTACCACCATAAAAACTCAACGAAATGCATCACCGCCCAACGTACCAACATTATCTTATTTTATAGAAAAGTTTTTGCTTTAAGCTAATGTAAAACAAACCACCTTGCATAAGTAATGTGAAAAACTTTTTCTTTCTTTCTTTTTGTTTTAACGTAACGAAAAATTAGTTGTGAAAATGAATTTATAGAGAGAAAAGAATAAAAAGAAAATGAGTGAAATTTTTTGTAAATTATTAAATAACCATATGTGACTGGTTGGTTGTAACAAGGATATAACAATAGTTAAAATGATTAAAATTTAAATAATATAAATGTAAATAATTTGTTGAAGGTTGTTGGACCGCCAGGACCACCGGGAGCACAAGGTATACCAGGTCACATTGGACCACAAGGTGAACGAGGTTTCGATGGACGAAAAGGTGATCGAGTAAGTTTTCCAAAATACAACTAAACTAATTTAATTATGTGTGCATTTTTTCATAATGATTTTTAAATGGATATTAGGGTGATAAAGGGCCTAAAGGTGACCAAGGACCGATGGGCCTTCCTGTAAGTTATATTCTTTAATTAAAAAAAACTTAATTGTTTATTTATACTTAGTCAGATTCAATTATGTATATTTTACATAAATTTAGGGTCCGATGGGAATGCGTGGTGATTCTGGACCGGTCGGTCCTGTTGGCAAACCAGGACACCCGGTATGTTTATCACATATTTTTTAATTGAATTTTTATTTATGATTTTAATACTGGAAAGAATGGTTATGGTTTTAATAGAAATAAAATAATTAATAATTAATAATTAATAATTATCTATAATTACATTTTTAATCAATTTATATTAATGTTTACACATTTTATTTAATTATTATAGATATATATTTAATACTCTATTATTATTATTATTTTATTTCTGTTGTTTATTCATTTGTTGTTGTGGGTGGTTTTATAAATAATATTTATTTTTCGTTGTTTTGTTTTTCAAATTGTAACTAACATTTTGTGTTTTTGTTTTTTTTTTTTTTAACCAATCTACCCTTCAACCTAGGTATGGTCGTATTAACACAGTAAATATTACATCAACATGAAATCAACAAAGGATTATAAACAAAAAAAAAACAAAAAAACTAATTAATTAATTATATATATATATATATGGATATTTAAATTGAATAAATTAAAACATAATACCGTACATTATAAATTATGCGCAAATAATTAATTAAAAATTAAAAATTAAAAATAAAAAAAAAAAAAAAGAAACTTCAGATGAGAATAAAAAGCTCAAACAACAATAAAACAAACTAACAGATAGCTAACAGGTAGCTAACAGTAATGTACAAAATGATAAATTAGAATTATAATAAATAAGTAAATACACAAAAACACCTGACCCATTGCTCAGCATGAAATGTTATTGAAGTAAACAATAACCAAAAAACAAAAAAAAAATTTTTAGAGTAAAACAGAAAATAATTTTTTGATTTTTGTACAATAATTAATTAATTAAATAAAAAAAAAAAATAAATAATAATTCGGAAGTTACGGTTATAGCGATTTTTATTTTATTTTCTGTTTTTTTTTTTTTCTATATTAAATGAAAATTATTGTGTCTAGTTGATTATTATGTGGGTGGAAAACTTAACCTAACTAAGTTTATTGTTAAAATTCAAATTTTAACATCATTATTTTTATTTTACGAATTATTATTGTAATAATTATTTAATATTATTTTTGAATCTATAATTAATTAATAATTTAATATGTAATTATATTAAGTATTTAAATTAATATTTTTTCTTTACACATTTTCTCTTTATTAATTATTTATTTCGTTTACACTTGTACTAATTAAATCAAAAAAAAAAAAAAACATAAATTAAACGATTAATTTATAAAGAATATATATAAATAGAAATACTTTAGATAATAAACGTCCAAATAAATTAATTAAAATAAATAAATAAAAAAAAAAAAAAAAAACGTATATTTTCTATTAAAATAAAAAATTAATAATAAATAAATATAATTGTCGCTGTTTTTTCCTCTACTCATATACACACGTCATACACTTATTATATTAATTAACTTAACTAAATAATCTATCTTCTTAATAAATTTATCTATTTAAATATTCTATTTAAAAAAATAATTGTATTTAATTAATTAATTCATTCATTAATTATTTGTTTTGTATTTTTCTATTATTCTACCTTCCTGTATTTTAAGTGAGTAAAAACCCCTCATTGGAAACAGTAAAATTTAAAGCATTATTTTAATAACAGTATTGTGTAATTTCGTTATATTATAAAGGAATAATAACGTTACTGTTACGTTATTCAGTACTGTAACGAATTGAGTTTAAGAAATGAGTTTAAGTTACCAGAATTTTGGATGCTCTGTTTAAGCATTGGTGATTGTAAATTAAATTTTAACGTAGAAATTTATATTTTTTGCCATTTTAAAACCAATGTTATCTAATTAAACGTTAAACGTTCTCATAACGTTACATTTCCCGTGTATCAGTAGCGTTATTACGTTACGTTACGTTACAATACGACATCACAACACAACACTAATTAAATTATTTATTCTGTAGTTAGATAATGAATTAATAAATTAACAAACTGAAGATTTTCAATCATTTTTTCTACCCAGCAAAAGAAAAGAAAAATATTCTCGTAACACGAAGCACAGTAGAAGCACAAAACTCCTTTTTTTTTCCTTTTATTTATTATTTTTTACCGAAAAAGAGAAGAAAAAACCCAGGAAAAACCATAGATAAATTTCCAGTTTGTTATTCAAAACTACTGAATCGTTTATTTTCACTGACTACCTCAAAAGTAAACATTCAACCATATTAAATATCTTTCTATTGACTTTGACCCTTTTTATTCTCAAAGTTGGGTTTTTTGTTGCCCTTTAAATATTCTAATTTTCATTTTCTTCTTTGTTGTTTTTCATTTTTGGCCAGATAATATTTCTATTTATTTAATTTCTGACTTTTTTATAATCAAAAATCAAAAACCTACGACAGAAATCAGAACTCAGTGTATCAACAATTTTCTTCTATTTTATTATTTTATTTTTGTAAATAATCCAAAAGTTTTATTTCACATTTTATCGTGTGTTTTGTATTTTATTAGTTTTTTTTTTTTTTCTAAAAAAAATGGTGAGAAAACCGATTTGCAATCATTAAAACACAGATGAGAAAAAAAAATGATTATTTCTTAAAGCATATTTATTCGATTTCAGTAAGTTTATGTGCTGTGGATTGGAGCCTGTCATCTGTGTCTTTTACGAGCCACATTAAAAACATTGATAACTGAGTAATAATTGTGGAAAAGATTTTATTTTTCTTTTATTTTCAAATGGTTTACCATGGTTATAAATAAACTTTCGTTTGCATTTATTTTTTTTTTTTTTTTGTAACAAATCCAGCAACATAAAAGCTTTGCTTGAAGTTTTTTTAATTAATTAACCAACTCATAGGAATTATGTATGAAACACAAATAATAATTAACGAGATAACAATAAAAACAAAATAAAACGTGAGGTATTATTAAATTAAATAAATTTACTACACAAAAATAGAATTTTTTAATTTCTGTGGTTTTTTTCTTCTTCTATGCTTTAAACTTTTATTCACGTTGCATTATTAATTATTTTTTTTTTTTTATGTTTTCTCACTAAAAGCTTTTTATTATTTCCCCTTATTTTCTTTATTCACGTATTTGAATGTTCCAATAAGCTGCGTTCAATAAGAGCAAACAAAAATTTAGTTTTTTTTTTTTCTTTATCATAAAATTAATAAATTATTAAATAAATTAAAATTAAAATTAATACTAAAAAAAAAATACCTATGTAATCAATGTATAATCATATTTATACTTAAAAAAATATCAAAATGTCCATCCAGTTTAGTGTAATCTAGATTTAAAAAGAAAAGAAATAAATAAATAAACAAAAAAAAAAAAAAGGAAAATGTTTTTTTTTTTTTTTTCTATTTCTGTTAATTCATTAACAATTTTTTTTTTAATTAAATTTATTAGATTTGATGTGTAAGACACAGTAGAAGTAATGTTCAACCGACTGAAATACATAAAAAATAAAAGAAAAAAACGCCAAATAAAAAAGGCAGCAGCTTTTTGTGTAGATAGTTTAATTCTTTGTTTTTTTTTTTTTTTTTTACAAACTATGCAAAGGAAACCCCTTTAGAAAAGTTACTTAATTAAATGAATAAAAATTTCACTCCTTTATTACCATTTATCCTTAATTTAAAAATAAATATTATTCGTATCACGTTCAGCCTATTTCTAAAAACATTACTTTTAAACATCAACCATCTAATCTAATTTAATTAATAAAATAAACAAAAAAAAAAAAAACAAACAAACAAATTTATTAATAAATAATTGTATAAAACAAAGAAAAGAAATAATTAAAATTAATTAAAATTATATAAAAAGTGTATAACCTAAAAAAAAAAAAAATTTTAAGTATTATTATTATTATAATTATTATGTTTAACATTATAAGTTAGTTGCTAATATATTAATAAAATAAATATTTTTAATTTTAGTATTAAGAAATAATTAATTAATTAATTAATATTTAATAAAAAACAAAAAAAAAAACAAAACAAAGTAGGCTAGACATTATATAAATGGGGTTAAAAAAAAAAAAAAAAAACTAATGGACGATGGAAAAATAATGTAAATAATTAAATTAAATTAAATTAAATCAAATAATATATATTATTAATCAATAACATTTTAATATTTATTGCTTTTATATTAATATACTTAATAATAATTATAATTACAATAATAATAATAATAATAAAGCTTAACGTGAAGCAAAAATTAAATTAAATTCGTGACAGCTGAGAATCGGTGAATGGTAACAACCGGGAAATTACTTTAATCAATGGTGATTTTTTTATTCGTTTTGGTTTTAATTAATAATTTATAGACGCGTTATTTAATGGTTTCAGAATACACGTACTTACCTACACAGCTTTCATTTACATTTCACTTTTTTCATCTCATTTTTTAGTCTTGACATCAATGTGATGATGATTATTGAATTTGATTGATTAAATTTTATTTTATTCACAAGAATATTTACGACATTTTGACAAATTATCAATCATAAAATGTTCTTTTTTTTTTTTCATCACTCATCATTGTGAATTTTGATTAAATTGGTCTGTCAATTATTATGATTTCTATTATTATTTGATCAAAATAAAAATAAAAATAATTTAACTAACAGGGTATGGTGACAAAACACTGATTTTATAAATTTGTAACAGAGAAAAAATAGAAATTTGATTGGTCAAATCATATTAGCGAATATTTTACTCCTTATAATTCTGAAAGTTTCAATAGCATAGCTTTTGTACATAAAAACTATATTCGCACACTCAAAACTTGTTGAAAATTCTGTATTTTGTTTAAAAAATATGTTTGAAACATGGAAATGCTTATCAAATACTCGAATAACTAGATAATATCCAGCATGTAGTCCGTTTATTTTTCTGGGAATCTCCTTACGGTTTTTAATTGTTTAATGAACGAACATTTCACCTCCAAAACTTCACAATCAAATATCGTTGGATGGTTTAATCAAAGACCATAAATTCATCCTACACGTTTATTCTATTTTAAAACCAAACAATTTCTAATGTGCCAATCCTGTTAATTAACCTAGAACCATGTTATTTTCCAGTGTTCCTATTAAACAGCCACAACAACCATACGTCATAAAAGATATTTCATTTAAAAAAATAAATAAATAAACCAAAACCCATATGGAAAATATTTGAATAAATAATTTTGTATAAATAATAATTAAAGTTTTTTTTTTTTTTTTTTGATTCTAAATTATTAAATTATTAAACAAATAAAAAAAAAATGTATTTAAATCACAAAAGAAAAGAAAATTATTATTATTATTATTATAATTCTAATTATTATTAATAATATTATTAAAGTTATGTCAGATGTAAAAATAAATTTAATTTACAAAAAAAAGAAGAAAATATTTAATAAATGTTTAAGATTTTTATGGTATTAATTAATTAATTAATTAAATAAATAAAATAAATATATAATTAAAAGAGAAAAAGCAGAAATGAAAGCAAAAAAAAAAAAAAAAACAACAACACATAACCTGAAAAAAAATGTTAATATAATTTGTGAATAAATAATTAAAAAAATAATTAATTAATTAACAAATAAATAAATAAATAAAAGAGTTGATGAGGGTGGCATGTCAGTTAAATCAAAATAATAATAATAATAATAATTAATTAATTAACAAATAAATAAGAAAATATCAACAACAGAGAGAAAAAAAAAAAAAAAGAAACTCCGTTTTGCATTTTTATTACTATTTACGATGAGCTTTTATTATCTATAATTTTCCCCCATTTTTCTTTTTCTCCTTTTTCATTTCTTTTAATTCGTAAAGATAAAATAGAAGACAGACACACAAATATCCTTACAGCGTTACTATCTAAAAGCGTAACTATCTGCAAAAACTTTATTACTTTATTCTTTTCCAACACTTTTCTATTTAGTTCTGTTTAATAATCGTTCATTTCCACTGCTGATGCTGCTTCTGCTTGTTCTTTTTTTTTTTTTTTAATTATTTCCTTAAATATATAATAAACGTAAAGCGTAATAATAAATTCCTTTGAAAACGGATGTTTTTATTAGCTGATTTAACTGTTAATTTTTATAATTTAAGCATATATATATAAAAAAAGTTTCATGGAAACAAAGCTTTGTTTTAAGTAATTAAAGCAACAAACGACTGAAAGTTTCTTCCTTTTTTTTTTTTTTTTTTTTTCGTTTAACATAGAAAAATCTATTATAAATAAATAAATTTCAAGCAAAAAAATTAACGTAGAATTCTATCTCTTTTTTAAAAGCTTTGCATAATGGAATTTAAATTTACTAACCACTAAAAGCACTGCGTTTATTACTGCTAATTGCATTAGCTGCATTTAGGATAAGATTTTAAATGAATGAAACATTGGATGAGCATAAATTTGTGTTGAAACTTTGTTATCTTACAAAAGATACAAAAAAAAAAGCTTCTAATATGTAAAAAAAAAAGAAAACAATTTAAAAGCTCAGATTTTTTTTTCTTTTTTTTTTTTTGATTATATTTTTTTTTTTCGTTTATTTTTTTTTTTTTCGTTTTTTTTTTTTTTTGGTTTTTCTTTATAGGGTCCCAACGGTCTTGATGGTATGAAAGTGAGTTTTCGAATTTATTTATGAATTTTCTTTAAAAAAAAATTTCTTCGGTTTATTATCAGTTATTTGTTAAAGAGAAATTTTGTTTTTGTTTTTGTTTCTTGAATAGGGTGCACAAGGTGAAACCGGACATAAAGGAGAACGTGGTGATCCGGGACTTCCGGTAAGATACATTTTTCTTTTATAATTAAAAAGCAATTTTAATTTGTGATTTTAATTAAATAAATAAAAGGGAACCGATGGTATTCCCGGTCAAGAAGGGCCAAGAGGTGAAAAAGGTGGAAAAGGTGATCCAGGACCGATTGGTAAACGTGGCCGTAAAGGTGATCGTGGTGATAAAGGGGAACAGGGCGTACCAGGCTTAGATGCACCATGTCCACTCGGCTCTGACGGTTTACCATTACCAGGTTGCGGTTGGCGACCACCAAAGGTACACCAAATAACTTTCCACAATAATATTTACGACAATTTTTTGTATTAGTTAAAAAAGAAAAAAACCTCCTAACACTAATTTATTAATTTTTTATTTGTTGGTTAAAATCCTGGTTTTAAAAATATTAAAAAAAAAAAAAAAAATTACCTGGTACTGTCACTAACACTTAAATAATAATTAAAAAAAAAAAAAAAAACAAACGCAAACACAAAATATAAAAATTAGGAACCATTGATACCATCACCACCGCATAAAGATTACCTACCGGATATAACAGCACCAGATCCAGAAAGTGACTATGAACATGAGGAAGATGATCAAGGTGGTGCCGAAGAAGAGTACGAAGATTATCAAGATAATTTACATCATATGCAGGACTAATCAAATTTACTTTTCGTGACTTTTTTAATTTTTTTTTTTTTAAACTGATTAAACATGCGCAGTAATACAAATTAAAAACTAAAACAAAAAAAAAGAAAAAGTAAAAATAAAAATTTTTTAATTGGGTTTTTTTTCACTCACTCTCTCTCTCTATAACTTTCTTCTTTTTTTCCTTATTAACTAATCAATTAATTAATTAATTAAATACATTTTTTTGTTTTCCTTTAGCTTTTTCTTCTCTTTTTGCCATCCGTTAGTAATCTATCCGTTTCTATCTGTCGGTTTTATCTCCTGTTATATTGAAACAATTAATTTTCACATTGTTTACGTTAAAATTAATTTACCTTTCTTTTTTTTTATTCATTTTTCTGTTTTTTTTTTTTTTATTTAATTCAGGAAATAATGAAAGATTGGCTACAACAACTACAGGATCTAAATTCAGCTTAAATTCATTTTAAATATATTTTTTCCATACTCTTTTTATATTATTTATTTTTAATATTAATTTTTAATTTATTTAAATTCTTAATCCTTATCTATAAACAAAGAAAAAATGATAAACAAGAAAAAAAAAACTCAATTAAAAAGTGAATAAATGAACAGAAAAATCCACATCCGTTCATTAGAGAAAATAAAAAGAAAAAAATAAATAAATAAACTAAAGAGATAAAACAACAAAACCCATTTTACCATTTTTATCCATAATTTAAAGTGACATAATAATAATAATAATTAATTCATAATTAATAATTAATAACAAAAAGACTGTAAAACTTAGTTGAAAACAATTTTTTATTATTTAATTCAGGAGCAAACAAACAAAATGCATTTTTGTTTAGTTTTTTTTTTTTTTTTGTAAATTAATTAATTAACTAAAAGAAATAAATAAATATATATATATATTCTCTTTATTAACCAGTAAGTGTTAATTTATTATTTAATTTTTTTTTTTAAATACAAATACAAAGAATTTTACTCTAATTGAATTTTATCGTTTTTTTTTTTTTTGTGTTTTATAAAACAATGTACAAGAGATATAATAGTAAATTAATTAAATAAATAAAATATAAGTTAAGTTTAATAAAAAATAAAAAATAAACCGATAAATTAGCATTTTTTTTTCTTTATTTATATAAATTAAATTTTTTCACAAAATTTTTAACAAAATCTTTTTGATATGGTTTTATTGCAATGCAGGTTGGTATACTTTCAGGTTCCTCTATCCATAGTGAATGTTTTATGTCATTTTCATTTAATGTTTTACTTAGTAATGTTAACGCCATCTCTGTTTTAGCCTGAAAAAAAAACATATATATTGTTTTTAATAATAAAATTAATCTTATTTTGGTATTTATTAAAGAAAAAAAAAGAAAACATAATTAAATTTACCTCTAACACTACTTTGTGCATATTTTTCCAATTAGCAAAATATTCTATTGTATCTGGATCATCACGGTAAACATTATTGACATGTGTCGTTGCATGACAGCACTGTGCTATTAATGCACCAGTAGGCCAATTTAATGTTTTCATAAGATCACCACGTACAATTACATATTGAACTATTTGTGATGCCATTATAATAATTAATTATTATTAATTTATAAATTTATGTTTAAACTGTCTAAAAACTATTTTTAAACTGTCAAATTATAGAAATGTCAAAATCGGTTCAATTCGTTACCAACATTGCAAAATAAAATACTAAATTTCCCTTTTGTTTTTATAATTGTATAATACTATTGGAATTCTATAGATGGTGTGCATAATTATTTAAAAGAGTCTTTTATGATATACTATATTTCCCCTCACGATATATATCCAAAATCATGTAGTGTATCGGTATGCATAAATTTTTTTTTTTATTATTTATTTATTGTTCTCCTGCTCTCTGTAGCACGTACATCTGGTTTATTATTTTTTTTTTTATTTATTTATTTTTGTTTTGTTTAATTTAGTTCATTTAAGTTTAATTAAGTTTAGTTATTATTTTTTTTAAAATAATTATTTAAGTGGATTTAGTTATTATTATATTTTTTTTTTTATATACACATATTTTAAATTAATTAATTAATTAATTATGGCTGATAATAATAATGTCATCGATGATATGAATCATTGCTATGAAAATCTAATTGTGGTTGATGTTGGTGCTAATTTGACAAATAAAAAGTATAGTCGTGACTTGGATCTGGTTATTCAAAGGGCACAAGACTCAGGTACATTATTAATTACATCTAAAAGCATTTGATTACACATGTTTTAAGAAGTATTTCTGTGAAGAAAACGAAAATTAACTATATGCGTATTAAACGTCATGATTTATTTTTAGGACAAAAGATTTTCTAAATATTCTCGTTTTCGTTTTTTCTTCTTTTTTTTTGCTTTGTAAAAATAAATATTTAGTTCACAATGTCAAATGTACATTAATAGATTTTAAACTATATTTATTTAGATAATTTACGTTATTATTATTATTTTTATTTGTTTTATTATATAAAAATAGGCGTCCAAAAGATTATGGTGCCAGGCACGTCAGTAAAATCAAGTAAGGAAGCATTACGTTTAACACGAATATATCCCGGCATTATATATTCAACGGCAGGTAAATATTTATAATTATTATTAAATATATAATTGAATAAATTATAAATAAAATTCTCTATGTGTTTAGGTATACATCCGCATGATTCTAAATCAATTATAGAAGAACCGTCCAGTTGGCTAGAATTTCATAGTATTGCACAGGCACCAGAATGTGTTGCAATTGGTCCTTGTGGTCTAGATTACCAAAGAGATTTTTCTGAACCAGATGTACAAAAGGAGATATTTGAAAAACAATTACAACTAGCTTGTGAATTAGATAAACCTGTTCTAATTCATGAGCGATCTGCACAAGACGATGTTTTGGAAATAATCAAGAAGTGATTCGTTTTTATTTATGCTTTTCTAAACGTTATTAATTATTTTATTGTTATAGGTTTCCTAGATTATCGCAAGTAGTTGTAAGAAGTTTTATGGGATCAACAGACGAGGCCTTAAAATATATTAATCAAGGTTTTTACATTGGCTTGACTGGATATTTATGTAAAGTAAGTACCAATAAATAGATATTATCGAATAAAACTAACACTAAAAATTGTTTTCCTTTATTTTTTTCAGGATAAATCGGATACAGGTGTTAGAAAACTTTTAGAAGACGGCAGCTTAACAATTGATAAATTATTAGTTGAAACTGATTCACCATTTATGTATCCAAATACCAGAGCATCGAAATTACCGCAACATGTTAAAACAGCGATCACAGAACGATCACTTTTATTTTTACATAGGTAAATAAATAAACAAACGTGAATTAAATAAGCAAATAGCACCGTACACAGCATACATTACTTCGCATAACTTTTACTTTTTTTATTTACATTTTAGATATTGTACTTTTCAACGAAACGAACCGTGTAGTTTACCAGCTATAGTAGAAATGATTGCAGCCTTTATGCAAAAGAAACCAGAAGAAGTTGCATTAGCAACTGCATTCAATGCATTAAAGTTATTTGGACTTTCACAATAATTAATTTATTTTTTTTTTACCTTTTTTGATCATTTTTAATTTAATTATTTAATCATCAGTGAAGCATGTAATTTTTATTTCTATTATTTATTTTACTAATAGCAGCAGCACGCATTCTACACAACTACAATAGAATTTATTTTTATATTCTTGCCGATTATTTTGCTTAAAATTATACTTATTTGTTTTATGTTTAATATATATTAGGACATAAGGAATATAGAATCAAATATTTATTTAAAATGAATGAAGAAAAAGAGCTCATTTTATACACATATATATATTTTTATACAAAAGAAATTTTATTTAATTAATTAAGGAATAGAATAGAATTATTCTGTGCACAGTGGCGGTTATGATGGGTGCACAGAATTAATTAATTTTTTTATAATAAGAATAATAATAAAATTATTTAATAATTATTTTTTGGTTGTAAAGCAAAAAAACAGAGAAGAGAAAAAAGAAAAATAATAATCAGAAAAAGTCTGGCTACTACTAAAATTTGTATTTATTGTTTTAAAAATACAAACACATATATATTTAAGTTATTTAGCTGTAAGTAAGATTTTTATGATTATAAATATAAAATAAAAATATCAAAAAGAAGAAAGATTGGTGCTAAAATGTTAAAAAAAAATAGAAAAATTGTTATACGATAATTGTGAAAAAGAAAAACTCTTCCAATGTTATTTTATTTATTTTTTCTACAATTTTATTTGATAACAAAATTTATTTATTTATCAATATAAATATTAAAAAAAAAACATTTTTAATTAATTGTAAATAAATAATTATTTTAGTGCCATATATTTGTATAAAAAAGAAAAAAAAAAATTTTAATTAACATTTATTATTGTGATTGAAAAAATGTATTTTTCTCCTTTTTATTATTGATGAATAAATAAATTTTAATAAAAAAAATAATTTAATTTCTCTGTCTTTTTTGTATGCAGGCAGGCAGGCAGGCATCATCTGTTGATTACAAAATGTTATACCAGCCAGACAAAAATGATTTTCTCTTAATAATTTATTTAATTTATATACAATTTCAATGAACCTCAATAAAAGCATAATAATATTATAACAAGTTTTCTTAACAGTTATGTTAAAATTATGTTTCTGGTTTTATATTCTCTGTTGTTTCATTTATTGTTTTAATCATTTTTCCATTACCGTTATCAATTTTTTTCGTTGTTAATACATCTAATTTTCTATTTATATTATTATTAATATTAGTATCGTATATTTCAACAATTGATCTATCATCTTCTAGCCATAATTTATAATTTTTATTAATAAGAAAATTTTTCATTTCACCACATTTATTACATTTAATGAAAAATAATTTTTTATTCATTTCATTTATGTCTAAATCAGCTGTAATGCCCGGCTTTAATATTATGTTACATCGTTTACATATTGTACGTTTAATATGTGGATCCCTAAAATAAAAAGATTATTATTATTATTTTAAAATAATTTATGTACATTTAAATAAATTACATTCGTAATACAGATTTCTTTGCTATTGTTTTTAATAAATTTCCATAATAACAAGACAACGTGTTATTTTTACCAGCCATTAATGTTGCTGCTTGATATAAATAATTCATACGTTGAAACGTTTCTTTACCGGTACAACCTTTAGTTTTTCGTAATGACATTATTTCTTTTTTTTTTTTTAATTAATTTTAATCGTTAAATTGATAATTATCTAATTGATAAGAAAACTTTAAAAATTATTTATGAAGCACACAGCTGTTTTTGACATTATTGTCGTATTTCCTTATTCGTAATAACGCTGATGTCATATTTTAATTAACTTTGTTGTGATAACAGCGCCATAACAATATAATAACAATACACTGTTAATGTTGGCTTTATAATATATCATGGTAGCCAACATTATGAATATAAATTAAGGGAAATTTTTATTATAGACATCAGTGTTCAATACAATAGTCGACGCTCGCTATTAAAATAAAAAAAAATTATGCCCATTTATTTGTTGAGTTGATTATGATTAAATGTTTGTAATGGCTTGTAAGCCGACTTTCTCTTGTTCTTAATTTTTTAATTAAATAATGTAAATAAAGTGACTATTTTTATGTGTTTTTTATAAAAAAAAAAATGTGCAGACAGTAAAAGTGGCGTTTGTTAGTGATAATATTAGTTTTGAGCGTTATTTCCTCCAAAAAATGCAGGTAAGCTTGTAACAAAAAAAATTAAAAATACATCTCGCCTTTTTTTGTTATTCCATCCATACACAATGAAAATAATATTTGCAACATTTTTAATTAAAAAAATTTTATTTTCAATATTAGCAAGTGGATGATCCCCCTTATTTAAATGTTGGTACGGAGGTTAGCGCAAAATACAAAGGGGCCTTTTGTGAAGCCAAAGTACGAAAAGTTGTACGCAATATAAAATGCAAGGTCGCGTACAAGCAAGGCTTAGGCTCAGGGACAGTATCTGATGATCAAATTAAAGGGGGTACTTTACGTGTTGGTGCAACAGTAGAAGTTAAACATCCAGATCGTCGTGAATTTGTTGAAGCAACAATTACTAAAATACAGGATTGCTCACAGTATACAGTTGTTTTTGATGATGGCGATATAACAACGTTAAGACGAAGTGCATTGTGTTTGAAAAGTGGGAGGCATTTCAATGAAAGCGAAACACTTGATCAGTTGCCGTTAACGCATCCAGAACATTTTGGAAATCCGGTTATTGGGGGCAGAAGGGGTAGAAGGTAAATATCATGACATGCATTACAAATTTATTATTTTTTTGATGAAAAAATTTTTAATTGAAATTTATTTGCATTTCATAAGTTCATTTATTAATAGATCAAGGCAGATGCCTGATGATAGTTCTGATGAAGAAGAAGATCAAGAACAAACAACTAAAATAAAAAATGAGAAAGAAGAACATATTGGAAAAGTGGTCTGTGTCGAGGGTACAGAGACAAAAAAGAAAGGACCTAAAGAAAATTGGTTTCCCGGTTTAGTTGTGGCACCAACAGCACAAGTTACAGTAAGAATACGTGTTAAAGATGAATACCTAGTTAGATCATTTAAAGATGGGCGTTACTATACCGTGCCTAAGAAGGAAGCAAACGAATTTACAAGGGAATTAGCACATAAACAAGAAGGTCTTGCCGTACAAGCCGCTTTAGAGTATTTAGATAATGATGTATTACCACCACATTGGGATCGCGATGCTCTCTTTGGATTGTCAGCTAGTTCAAGTGATTATGACCAAGAATTGGATTCGGACAGTTCAGATGACGAACCAAGAGAAGAAAAAGACCATTTTGTAGCACAATTATATAAATACATGGACGATAGAGGAACTCCACTAAATAAAGCTCCGTCGATTATCAATAAAGATGTAGATTTATATCGATTATTTCGCGCTGTACAAAAATTAGGTGGATACAATCGGGTAACAAATCAAAATCAGTGGAAATCCATTGCATCTCGTTTGGGTTTTGCACCAGCCACAACAAGTATTACTAATTTAGTTAAGCAGGCTTATAAAAAGTTTTTGCAGCCATTTGAAGATTTCAATCGTAAATTAGGTTGTACTATGGTTGCTCATCCACGTGCTAATCGAATAAAGGGACGCAGTTTATTACGTGCTAATTCTGTAGCATCCCCTAAACCTAACGATCCTAAAGAAGGTAAATCATCTCTAGCTGCTGATGAATCTGCTGATAACAGTGAATCTAGTTCAACGGAAACTTCAAAGCGTCCTGAACTATCAAAGAGAAAATTATCAACCAGTAGTGGTAAAGTTAAAGCTTTGGTTGACAAATTTGAAGAAAAAATAAAGGAAGAACCAGTTGTTATTGGGCCAATTGTAAGCGAACCAGAAATACCACCAGCGACAGTTCTTACTCCACTATCAATACCATCACCAACTCGTGTTTCTTCACCATCTCCTACAACAGTAGTTTCACCAACACCGAGTATTCTTCCAATTCCCCCAGTGGTAAAACAATATCCACGATCCGCTAAATTAATCAAAGAAGAAACCATACCGATACCGATGCTTCCAACAACAATATCGTTGCCTTCAAGTAAAAAGCAACAAATTCGTAAAGTAGATGAGAAGCGAGGAAGAAAAAAGAAAGAACCTGAACCTGAAAAAGTGGAAACAAAAATGGATGGTAAAGACGCAATTGAAGTTTCAACTGATTTTCCTATTGAAGTTGGTGACAAATTAAAAGTTCTCTACCATGAGCAGAAAGTAACTTATGAAGCAAAAGTTATTGAGATATCGAAGCAAGATGAAATTCCAGTGTATTTAGTTCATTACACAGGTTGGAATACAAGATACGATGAATGGGTTCGCAAAGAAAGAATTGCAGAAAATTTAACTAATAGTAAGGCGAAGCGAGCAAAACCCCCGACTAAGTCTGGAAGCAATAGTTCTAGCTCCTCAACATCATCAAACTGTAGTAATTCAATTAATACTACAACTACTACACCAATAAATAAATCTTCTGCAAAACGAGGACGGGGTGGTTCACGAAGTGATTCACAACCTCCACGTTCCACTACGCCATCATCAATAGCATCAAATTCTAGTCGCACAAAATCCCCTGCTACACCGGCTCAAAGAAGGACGACCAGAGGCCAACCAAATTCAGCAAGACGTACATCTAACAATACAGATATTTCTTCGATTCAAACTGACTCAGACACAGATTCTGATGAACCGGTAAAGAAACCTACACCGAAGCCAAACTTGTCTGGTTCCAAGGGTCCGGGTACAGGGGGTAGTTTAAATACAACGCCAACATCTTCGTTAGGTAATAAATCATTACCGCATCATGATGATGAACTTCAGATAGGTGCCAAAGGACGTGACTACGATTTAAATCAAATAAGATCGGAGCTAAAAGGTTTCAAAGAAATCAAATCTCCCTCACCTGACAGTGATACTCCGCTAGCATCTAGTATTGGAATTGAGTTGAAAACTGAAACGTTTGATGAATCGGGTAAATACTTGTCACTTTCTTGACCTATTTTGTACAGCTATTTAACAATCCAAATCAATTTTATTTACAGATAAACTAATTAAAATAGAATCGCCTTCATCAAAAAAATTATCAGAAATTATAAAATCAAATACGAGTTCATCAGAAGCAAAGACATCCTCTGATATATCATCAGAAAGCGATTCGTTTGATGGGGAAGATGATTCACAGTCGTCCAGTAAACTTCTGAGTACAATAGCGATGTTTACATCTGAAAAGACAGATAAGTTGCCGAGTGAACTTTCTGAAAAACCACCAAGTGTTGCTGGAAAGTCATCAAGTGATAAAAATGCAGGAAAATTAATTCCACAATCAACGGATTGCAGTATTGTAAAACAAGAAAAGAATCTAAAAGAAATCCAATCGGAAAAGGCTCAATCTGGAAAATTAGCTGATAAAGTGAGTGGTAAAAGTTTTGTGCCGACTGAAAAACTACCGTTTAAATGTCAAAAAGATGGTGATAAATTTATTGAACAAAAATCACCAATAAAGCTTGGCTCCGATGTACCAATTTTAAAGCCTTCAGTTAAACCCAACATTCCAGAAAAAATAATTCCTATTAAAGTTGAAAAAACGAACGTTGCAAAAAAATCAAACATAGCAAGTACAGAAAAAATTATTAAATCTGGTGCAAATGAAAAATTATCGAAAATAATTGGTTTAACTGAAAAGAATTCTTTTAAAAGCATCGCTGCGTTACAAGATAAACAATTGTTGACGGCATCAAGTATTTCCTTGAAGGAAACATTAAAGCAATCATCACTTCAATCAGCCGCAAGCGATGTTTATGAATTTAAGGAACCAGAGCCATTTGAGTTTGAGTCTACAAGTGGTAGAAAGCCAGTGCCATCTACATCAATCAATATATCGCCGGAAAATGAAAAGAAAAACAAAAAGTCAACAAGTAGTAGACTTGAAGCAGAAACTAGTATTAATGAATTAAAACCAAGTGTCTCCGGTACTAGTCCTGGGCCCACTAAAAAGAACAAAAAGGTACCTAGCAAAGATTTTGAACACATTGCAAAAACTAAAGTAATCAAAAAAGAAGAAAAACCATTAGATGATAAAACAATTGTACCAATTGCTGCTGCTGCTATTTCACAAACTGTTCCTGTTCCAGTTCCATGTACACAACCATTTATAATGCTAGTACCAAATAAAACTGAATCTGCATTTGATGTTTTAAGAAAATCACCTAATTTTAATATTCAAAACTTTGGTTCCTGTGATGAGGCTGCTCCTGATGGTACAGTAAAGCCAATAGCATTTGCTCCTGATGAGAAACTATATGAAAGTGTAAATTTATTAACAACAAAACCATTACCAGCATTTGCCAATCCTTTGGCAGATTGTAGTAGTAGTAGTAATAGTAGTAGTATTATTAACAGTAGTTCTAGTAATAGTAATAAGATAGCAATAACCGGAACAATAACAGGCACAGAACTAACAACAATAAAAGAAGAAATTCTACCTAAAATATTTGAATTGATGCCAACTGTTGACAGTAATAATGATTCAAAAGGTAAGGATGAGAATCCTATTAAAGAACTGGAAACAGTGAAAAAGATATTGTTATCCAATACAGATTTTGATTTAGAACCGCCTAAAATCGAAAAGCCTTCCATTGCAGATAAAGTACTTAAGGCGTTAAATCAGCAGCAGCAGCAACAGCTATCACCACCACAGATATTGCAGCCACAGACATTGCCACAAACGCAGCCACCAGAGACTCGTGTAAAAATTGAAAACACTTCAATAACAAGTAGTAATAGAATATCACCAACGGTAACTGAAGAACCAACAAGCATTAAATTAATACAACCATTTGAGCCACTAAAGATCATAAATATTGGTTCTCCACCAATGCAAATTCATCAGCAACCACCAAAAATAGAAATTCCACTCCTTCCAATTATTAAAAAAGATGTATCATTAGAACTAATTACAAGAAAACCAATGTTGAGTTCACCAGAGCATAAATTAGATATACTAGAATCAATAGCGCCGAAGAATAATGATCTTAGTGAAACAATACAAAAATTAGAATCGGCTATACAAAAAGCATCGAATATTGAAAGATTTTCACAAGATTCATCGGACAGTACAGATTCTGATCAACGTTTAGTTATTGAAGATGAATCACAGAGCTCAGAAACAAATCAAGCACAAACAGAATTTATAGCAATTAATAAAAAAGATACAGATGTAAGTTATGGAGCAAGAAAAGATTTAACTAAGGATAAAGTAAGTATAGATGTGATAAATGACGAATATGTCATATCAACGTTGCCTAATAACTAATAATTTTTGTTAACGTAGGTATTCTCAAAGACTACTGTTAAAGAAGATAGTAGCTTAACATTTTCTAGTCGATTTCAAGAAAATGCATTTAATGTATATCAGGACGTGATAGCAACACCTCTTCCGACAGCCGTAACAATTGAAAGTACTGTTTCGGTTCCTTCTATAACAACAGCCACAACAACGATTACTCCCAAATTCTTAATTTC
This sequence comes from Ptychoptera albimana, assembly GCA_961205885.1. Taxonomy (NCBI): domain Eukaryota; kingdom Metazoa; phylum Arthropoda; class Insecta; order Diptera; family Ptychopteridae; genus Ptychoptera; species Ptychoptera albimana. The sequence goes on along the minus strand of OY540805.1, from coordinate 1,176,825 downwards.
GAATGCACAAGAAAAATTACCGAAATTATTTAATGTGGATATTAAAAAGGATTTAACACCATCACCGCCGCCACCCTTAAAAATTGAATTACCAAATATTGACGACAATGAAATTGATGTACAATTAAAAGTTGAAAAAGAAGATATAACAAATCCACAAACAATAACAAGTGAATCAGCACATAATAATGAAACGATATCCTTGTTACTCTGTGAAGAGACGATACCCGGTAGTCCTGCACCGGCTTGTGGTAATATTAAAGAAGTTTCAGAAATATTAAAGAAAGGTTTTGAAATGTCATCGACAGTGCCATCGTCCTCTGCTTATTCTAATCCGCATCCAACGACAGCTGATATAAAGCCAGTACCAATGGATATTGAAAACGATACAAATCCAACAAGTACATCGTCACCAGATACTACTTCAACAGTGTCCCAAACACAAGAAACATCAACAACAACAGCTACGAGTACAACAACAACAACAACATCGACGGGGGCCTCATTACCAACGGCGACAACAACATCAACCGCAGCTACAACAAGTGCAACGGTTGTAACAACAACAGTTAATACAGGAAAACCTCAAGATAAAACCGAGCCAGGTTGTACTTCAAATAGTTCGCCGCGAGATTCAATTAGTCAAGACGAAAGTAAATCAGATAGTGAAGACTTGAAACATCAAGGTTTGATTTTAATCCTCTATACACATAATAGAATAAAATACAAATGTTTTATTTTTAATTTACAGATAACGATCCTGAGATTTCACCAAAAAAACGAAGACGGCCTAGAAAGTCGTCAGAGTGTGACAATCCTAATAATAGTAAAAGGAGAAAAACTACTAGGCAAAAGGCGACTAATGGTATTCACCCTTCATTATTCATATGTTTGCCGTTTAATTAATTTTAAATTTATTTGCAGCACCTAGTAGTAGCAACAATGGTGGTAATGGATCAGATAGTGATGAAAATTCTGACACAATTCATACATCGCATCGATCTTCGAATGCAGGGAGATCTGGAAAACCCTGTCAATATAATTTCCTTGTGCAATTAGGTATTTTTCTTATTTTTATTTTATTATTATTTATTAAAGCTAGAAAAATTTCTAACCTTAAATTATTATTTTTAGATCCCGCTTTGAATAGTAATCAAAGGATTGCAATATTAAAAAAGAAAATACAAGATTTAAGGAAAACGTATAATACGATAAAGGCGGAATTAGCAAGTATTGATCGTCGAAGAAAAAAATTACGTAGACGAGAACGTGAAATAAAAAGAAATGCAAATAAAGTAAATAATAGTTAGGTGAATTCTGATATAGGAATTTTTAGAAGTTTTTAAGACGCAAAAGATGAATATTATACAAAAACAAAAAACAAATTTTTATGAAATAATAAATTTTTTTTTATTTTCTTTTTTTTTAAATTATAAAGATAAGAAGAACAATGAAATTATTACATATTTATATATATATATATATATATATATAAAAAAATCTATTTGTGAATGTTTAATGCATTATTTGTTGCATTAATGTATTGTTTTTAAATTAAATATTTTAATCATTATATATTATATATATGTATTATAAGTACTTTTGTCTTTTTTTTTTATGTGGTTTAATTATGTAAAGGAATATTGTGCGCAATTGAGTAGCATGAGTTATTGTAACGTAATTAATATGTACGTCTGTTTATTGTTTGTGAATTGTTGTTTTATATTCATTAAATACTCTAGCCTCAGCTGGTTTTATTATGCTTGAAGATACAGAATGGAAAGAATAATTATGAATAGTTGAAATTTTAGCAAAGCCAATGGAAATTGTTTGTAATATTTAAGGAAGTAACGATGAGCAACAAAAAAAAGGAGATATCTTGGCTTGACAATTCCAAACATGCTTTAATCATTTTAACAAAAGATTTTTCTTTGCTAAATTCTTGCCAATAATGGGAATTAAAGATAATAATAATTGATAACGAAGTAAAGTTATTGGATATTTTTATATAAAATAAACGTGCGAGGTTGAATTTAATTTGTGTGTATTGAATTTTAATGATGATTTGCTTACATTAATGGAAATGGAAAACTATAAAATCACATGATTTGTTTAATTAATTTATAACAGCAACATATTATTCTACTTAGACAATGTTAATCAATCTTAAATTGGATAAACATTTATTAATATTTTTTTTTACATTTTAAAGTACTTTATGTGACTAAATATAAACAAGTCTAAAGTGTAATAAAAGACCAAGAATACAAGTAAGCTTTAAATATTATTAATACATTAATTAATTTTTTTTTTCTTTCTATTTTTGGTTTCAAGATAATAAATAATTAATATACAGAAAAAAAATAAATAAACTGGGCGGTAATGGAATCATATTTAATTAATTTTAATCAAGGCGAATTATAAAAAAAAAAATATTATCTCTTTAGTTATTATTTAACATTACACTGTGCAAGTTGTTGATTTATTTTATTTAATTAATTGTAGTGATCCTGATATTATAAATTTAAAAAATAAAAAGCCAAAATGCGTTTAGGATCAACAATACCAAACTTTCAAGCTGATTCAACTAAAGGATTAATTGATTTTTATGAATGGCTTGGTGAATCGTGAGTTCTTGTTAATTAATTATTTAATTCCTGTTTTAATTATTTTTTTTTTAATAAATAATAGTTGGTGTGTGCTATTTTCGCATCCAGCTGATTTTACTCCTGTTTGTACAACTGAATTAGGACGTATTGCTGTACATCAGCCAGAATTCAGTAAACGTAATGTTAAGGTGTTAGCACATTCGGTTGATGATATTAAAAGTCATGTTGATTGGGTTAATGTAAGTAATAATTATCAATAATTGATAAAAAGAAATTATCTTTGATTATAATAAAAAAGAAATTACAAAACGCCATAAAGTATGCAATTTTATTTAAAAAAAAAATAAATTAACATTTAGGATATTAAATCATATTGTAAGGATATTTGTGGTGATTTTCCATTTCCAATAATTGCTGATCCAAAACGTGATTTAGCCGTTTCATTAAACATGATTGATGATAAACAAAAAGATAATCCAGAGATTGCACAAACTGTACGTGCTTTATACATTATCAGGTAATTAATAATAATTATTAAATAAATTACATAAACAATTATATTATTTTTATAGTCCTGATAAGAGATTACGTTTATCAATGCATTATCCAACTTCATGTGGTCGTAATGTCGAGTAAGTTTTTTTATTTGCTACTTAAAACTAATTAACATAAATATTTAACCTTCAACGGTAATTTATTTTTTTACTTGAATTTATAGTGAAATACTACGTTGTATTGATTCATTACAATTGACAGATCGTTTAAAAGTAGTAGCAACACCAGCTAATTGGACAGTAATGTTTATTTTATTTAATAAAAAAAATTGTTAATCTGTAATAATTTATTTATAATTTTTTTTTTTTTTTGATTACAGCCTGGTACAAAAATAATGATATTACCAAGTGTTAAAGATTCTGAAGCTGAATTACTATTTCCAAATAGTGTTGATAAAGTTTCAATGCCATCCGGTAATAATTATGTACGTACAACAGAGAATTATTAATGAAAAAAAAAGAAGAAAAATATATGCGATTTTAATAAATAAATAAATATTTATGTTTATAAAATAAATAAAATAAAAAATCTTTTATTAATTATTAAACAGAAAAGAAAAAAGGTTTGGTTACAAAAAAGAAAAAACATTTTTTTTTGTGGTTTTGTCATTAAAATTTTATTTATTCAGTTTTTTTTTTATTGTAATAATCAGTGATTTAAAAATATTTATTATCAAAAAAAAAAAAGAAAGTATTTCAAGAAGAAAACCTAAATTTCCACAGTTTTACTACTAGAGATGGATTAAATAATAAAACACATAAATAAAAAATGTTTTAATGATCAATGCTATTCAGCTGCGCGTACCTTAAATTAATTTTTTTTTTTATTTAAATCATTTAACATTGGTCCATAATTTGTTAATTATTATTCATAATTCATACAAGGCTTATTTATAGAATTAAAGATTAAACAAATAAATAATAAATGATCTTTCATTCTTTCTTTTTCACCTTAAAATTAGTTTAACAATAATAATAATAACAATAAAAAAAAAATTTCAATTCAATACCTGAATAAATAATTAACTCATACAATTTACGTTTTAAAATTTATTTATTAATTTTGATCTCTGTTTAAATAATGACTATATTCTTGTTTACAATAAATAACAATATCGGTGTTTTAATAATAAAAAATAAATTACCACTAAGCTATAAATAATTAAACATTGAATTATCATTAATTAAACATTGGATTAACCAAATAAAAACAAAACAAAACTGACCATTAATATAAATATAAATATGATTAAAAAAAAAACAATTCTCCATAACTCTTATAATAATAATAATAATAAACAAATTCCAAGAAGGTAATCAAATACTTCTCTGTTATAAACATTTCCCAAACGAAAAGACAAAAAAAAAAAACGATTTTATGTATAGAGAAGAAGAGCTTTAAAACTTATACATGTGTAATTATGCATAGAAAAAGATAAAATTTTCAACTTTACAAGAAATTTCACCAATATTATCCTCACTATGATTAATGTAATTAATATTAATTCTTTGTTTTATTTATCTTTGTTTTTATTTTATTTAATAAATTAAAGTAATTAATTAATATTAAAATCTTTGTATATTTTTATGATCTTTATACTTATCCAATTGATTTAAATTATCCCACCATAATTTAAGACGATGCTTTAATATTAAATTAAACCATGGTGATAGTGGACCATCAAGATTTGCTATTTGACTTTGTAATAAAAAAAAAAATTTAATTCATTAATTATATAAAACACAAACGGTTAATTATGTAAATTCTAAAATACAAACCTGTCTACATTTTCACGACTTAAATAACGTATTTCACTAACTTCACTTGGATTTGGTTTTAAGTCAACATCTTTATATAAAAATAAAACATAATCAATTTCATGTTCACCCCATATACCATCACCAGTGTCCTGATACTGGATCCTTGTTAAATATTGAAAATCCTCAGGTTTTGCCTATTTTTTTTTTTTTTTAATTAAATAGGAAATCAATAATTAATTAATTAAAAAAGAAAAGTGAAAGCCAATATTGCAAATCAAATTTTTAAAGGTAGAAATAGAAATTTCAACAAAGTGCAAATAATTTTTTTCCTATTTACAGTTGATTAGAATCGGTTGAATGATATTTACCTGATCAAATGGTATTCCTAATTCAAAATTAAGACGTCTTTGTGCAGCAGTTTTAATACCAATTGCATCACGATCAATTGTTTCCGTTTGTATATCGCATAATGGGTGACTGCAACATGCATTTGTATAACAATCAGGAAAAGTTATCTAATAAAAAGAAAAAAAAAATTGTGTAAATAAAATTTCATTAACACTTTTGTATCGTTTTATTTAATTTAATATAATTAATTATTTTGTAAGCTTTCAGCGTTAAATAGAAAGTTTTTTTTTTTTTTTTGTTATTAAAATTAATTTAAATTTAAATTAAAAAAATTTAGGTTACTTTGTATGGGGAACGTCGTTGTAGTAACATTTCGCCCTTTGAATTAAATAAAAAAACACTAAAGGCACGATGTAATTTAACACTACCATCTGATTGTACTAAGTGACAATCTTTCTTTGATGATTGTCCAATTATATTATCATTTATATCAACAAGGAGACAATTTTCACTCATTGCCTCATTTTGAAGGTTTCGTGCTTCTTCCGCACAGGCAGCGGGTGCAACAGTTGAAAATTTATTTGACATTTTTGTTATATTAAATGCGGATCTAATAAATCGATTACAATGATGCAACATTTTTATATATATATATATAGTTTCTTTTTTATTACTACAAAATAAAACAAAAAGAGAAATTGATCTTCACTTTAACAACTAATAAAAAAAAATGAATTTTTCACAGGTTTAACACAAAATATTTTTTGGAATAGCTGTGCAGTAATATTCACTACAAATGTTTATTGTTTCAAATTCATTTCTACACTGTTATCAAGTGCCAATTCGCCCAACGCTTGATCAGACAAAACAAGCTTTTTTTACCGCCACCACAAAATTCTCTAAAAATTTACAATTAAAAAGAAAACACTATCATCTTTCGTATATTCATTTACATATCAAATATATAAATCCGCATTAGTGTAACAAGTTAAAAAAAAAAATTGACATTTGAATTTTGATTCATTTACACCTGGATGCGAATTTTATCGTTTAGAAACGTCAAATATAAAAAAAGTGGTAACCAAAAGATGGCACCATATACAGCTAAAGGGGTATTATTAATTAAAATAAAAAATTTTATATACTGTTGGCAACGATTGTGGGTGTCAAGAAAAATAAACGTCAAATAATTAAAATTCAATAGTGTTTCAAAGATACTTTTCTTCATTTAATTTAAGTTTAATTAAATAGAAAAAAAAACAATTAAATCATGGTAAAATATATATATATATATTATCGATTTATTATAAATACAATTTATTTTTAGATACGATTTATTTTAATACAAAATCGCGCTGGTAAAACGCGTTTAGCGAAATGGTATATGAATTTTGATGATGACGAGAAACAGAAGTTAATCGAGGAAGTGCATGCTGTTGTTACTGTACGTGATGCAAAACATACAAATTTCGTTGAAGTAAATATTTATTTTATTTATATTTATAAATTTTTTTTTTTTTTTTGTATTAAACAAACGTTTTCCTTATTTTAGTTTCGAAATTTTAAAATTGTTTATCGACGCTACGCTGGATTATACTTTTGTATATGCGTTGATGTAAATGATAATAATTTATGTTATCTTGAGGCAATACATAATTTTGTTGAAGTTCTTAATGAATATTTTCATAATGTATGCGAATTAGATTTGGTATTTAATTTTTATAAAGTTTATACTGTTGTTGATGAAATGTTTTTGGCTGGAGAAATACGGGAAACATCACAGACCAAAGTTTTAAAACAATTATTAACATTGAATTCCTTAGAATAAAAATTAAAAACAATATAATTAATTATTAAAGCCATAGATTATTAATATTATTATTATTATTATTATTATTATTATTATTAAATATAATAAAAAAAGACAAATTACAGAAAGAAAATTAATTATAAATAAATGAAAAAAAAAAAAATATGTATTGATTACACTTAAAAACTTACGATCTGGATTATCTTAAAAGAAGCAAAACACAAACAAAACAAAAAGAAGAAAAGTAAATAGTTTAATTAAGGATTTATTTATAAATAATAAATGAAAAAAAAAAAAAATGATATGTGTTCGTTCGTTCATTCAATAATCATTATTACAAAGTAAATATTCGTAACATAATCACAAATAATGTTTTTGTCAAAAATAACATTTCGTTCAACAAAATAATATTATTCATTTTTAATTCATATTATAAATATATATATATATATATATATATAAAAAAACTCTTATGTTTATTAATTTTTAAGTAACTTTACTATTATTATTATTTACTATTCTCAGTTTTTACTATTATTTAATAATTATTTGTACTATTCAAATTTATTTAGTTTAATAAGCAAACAAAAAAAAAATATATCGATAATTTAATTAATTGTATTAAAAAAAATTGCAAAAAAAAAATAAATAAATAATAATAATAAATACTACAGACAAAAAGATGTAATTTAAAAAAAAAAAATTAAATCTCTATTCATTATTTAAATAAATATATCCCAATAAAATGAAAAATTTAATTAAATGAGATCTTTTATTTATTCTCTCACCCTATATTAGAATATCATTTCCATGGTTTAAGCGGTTTCTGACGATCATTTTTATTATCCATCGTTGTTATTGTTGTCATTCCTGACGCTGTTGCTTGTTGTGGTAAATTTTTTGTTGGCATATTTAATATTTCTTCTAATTTATCTAAGTCACGAGGTGATCTTTTTAATAACTGAAAATATTTACCATATTAAAAACAAATTATTTAATTATAAATTATAAATTCTACATACTAATTCTATATATGATTGTAGTTTATCATTATAATTACGATTATTTATATTTTCATGTTGGTGATAACGATTAAATGTAGGCGTTTGAAATATTTCATTTTCTGGTTTATTATCTAATAACGTTGTTATACCATCAAGACGATTTTTGTCTAAATTTTTTACATCACTATATTTTAATTTATTTTCATTTGAATTATTATTACTATTGCAATGTTTATCATCATTATTTGGGCTAGTCAATATTTCTAAAGCCTTTTGCCATTGTGTTTCCATAACGTTATGTAAACGTTCTGCAATATCAGCCCTAATATAATAAATTACTCATTAATTTTATTCATTTATTATAGAAATATTTTTATTTACCTTCGTGTTTGATAAGCATTTAATTTATTTTCCAATTGATCAATCGTTTTTGATGAATTCACTAATTGTATACGATACAATCCTATTTCTTCATTATGTTTTTCTATTAATAAACATACTTCCTGTTCATTTCTAAAAGTAAAAAAAATAATCAAATCAAAAAATGTAATTAAATTTCAAAAACACAAACAAACTTTTGATTAATCAACTCCATTTGTTTAATAGCACGTTCAGCAATAATTCTTTCCCGTTGCTTTGCATCTGTCCTTAAATTATCTTCGACGGAATCTAATTGTGTTTGAAATTCTTTTAATTTCTCTTGCACAACTAATTCTAATTGCTTTTGATAATATTGTTTTAATGAAATACGCATTTCATCGATTTCTTTTTTTAATAATTTTTCTTTATCAATTAATTTATCGATATGTTGTTCCAAACTTATTTTATGCTTCTCTAGCAGATCTCCACGATTCTTTTCCTCTTTATATTTATCATGTATATTCCCCTTTTGTTGTTTTAATATTTCAAATTCAGCCCTTAGATCAGCTAATTGTTTTTTATTTGTATTACTTAATTCACATTCTTTTTCATAATTTATTTTAATTGTTTTTAGTTCCTGTTTCATTTTATTATTATCCTCATTTTGTAATTGTTCGCTTTGTTTACTGTTTGATAATCGTATTTCAAGATCATCTAATTGCTTTTTATAAATATCACGAATATCATTCGAGGATCTAAAGGGTTTTAAGTGAGATTTTAATAAATATTTCTATAATCACAATTAAAAAAAAAATCTTTTCTTACGTCGTTAGTTGTTCAACTTTATTTTCTAAAGTTTCATTTCTTTCCTGAATGTTTTTTGCCATTTGAATAGCTTGAGCAATTTCATTCTCCAACAATTGTGTTCGTTGTTTCATCTCTTTATTTTCAGTCACTAAGTGTTCCCTGTCATCATCATTATGTTGTTTTATTCTTAGATTATTTGCCTGTAGCTGATTTATAATATTTGTTAATTTATTATTTGTTTCATGCATTTTTTGTATGGCATCATCCTTAGATTTATCAACTCGCATTGCTATTGAAATTTTTTGTTGGAATTCTAATAATTTGCTTTGTAATTCTTGGATCATTTTTTCACAATGCTAAAATAAATTAAAATTAAATTTCCATTCTATTTATAACTATTATTACTCAATCACATACTTCTCTTTTTAGACGTTCTTCTTTCAGACTTAAATTATCATTTGAATGAGCGTCTGGACCCCACATCTCACTCAAACTTAGTAATTCATTGCCCTTTTCAGATTGCATATGATTAAAAACATTCATTGAAATTATATCTGAATATTTTTGTAGGTTCGTTGAGTCTTGATTTCTTGTATTTGTTGGAATTTTTCCATTTACCTGTTGACTAGTTGAGCAATGTGGTTTTAGTTCATTTATTATTTGTTTATTTTTGGTTTGATTCATCATTCCCTGAATATCAGTTTGGGTAATTGGTTGAAAATCTTTAAATGTCATGTCTTGAACATCAATTATAGAACTTTCTTTGCATGTGGAATCATCCAACGACTTTCCTTCATGCAAAAAATTGTCAATTTCCATAAGAATTTGAGATTCTGGGAATTTCTTTCCTCCCGATGTACAAGCATTATTATAAATACTTTTACTTGTATAATCACAATATTTTAAAGGTGAATTGTATTGAAAACCTGGATTATCGTCCATTTTAAAAAATCGTGATGAATCTTCCTCAAAATTATCCGGTTTACTTATATAATTTTTAGAGGTTATGTTACCCTTCTCATTTATTAAACAATAATTATTATTTTCTTTTATATTATGTTGATAACTAATTAAACTATGTTGTAATATTAAATCTTTACTGCGTTCGTTATTGGAAGATAATGAAATAAGGTCTGTCACACTGCCTTCATTAGAACTTGCATCGGCTAAGAAATAATCTGGTGGTATTAGTAATAACACATCAGTATCATCCGATTCACTCATTACACATAAATTTAATATAAATTTTATATTTTTTAATTCATATTTTATTTATTGATTATACATATTATTATTATTCTTTTTATTGTTTATAATTACACCAGGTGCACTCAACTTTAACCGTCAAACATAAAGATAAATAATGCTGAAGTCTGATATCTACCACAATTATATTCAATGATACCAATGATTAGAAAAAAAAAATATTTAAATGTCTTTATACCAATTAATTAAAATTTAATTAAAAATTATAATTAATTTAATTATATGTTCAAAATTATGGTAGATCCTATGATTATAAACATTAATAAGACTTTAAATTAATGTTGTTTTAAATAATTTTAATTTAATTATTTGTATAAATGAAAAACTACTGACGCCAATTATGTAACGGTTTTAACTGTGCAAATGCAACATTTTTATTTATGCAAATTGTTGATGGACCTTTCTCTAAGTCGAAGTCACCGATTAACACTTTATTTCTGCAAATTATTATTAAATAAATAAAAAATCAATTCTTGCGTTAATACAATAAGCTTTATTTATTTTAATTGATACAAAAAAAAAATAATTACATAAAATCTTTGATTTATTATTAAAATAAATAAAAGTGATAAAAATTAAAAAATATAAAAACGATTTATTGAGATTAAATTCAACTAAAATAATAAAATAAAATTAAAATTACATAGTACCAGAAGTGTTAAAATATTTATTCTTTTTTGCTTTAGATAATTTACAGGAATTGACAGTAGCGGCAAATCGTAATGATTTCACTGACTCAACATAACAATCCATAAATGGTGAAACATTAATGAACATCAACGTTTTTGAATTACCACCTAAACTTGGCATTAGTAAATGTGTTAATTTTGAATTTCTATATGGTACATGCTCTTGTTTTTGTAATAATGCCAAAATAACATTTGTTAATTCACTTAATGATCGATTTATTTTCTTCGTTTCCTCCATACGTGTACTTGTTTTTGGACTCTCTGAACCAGCTAAATCCACCAAATTTATTGTTCCCATACATGTTTCATTTTTCTCCTCATGATATCCGATTAATTGTATTCTTGTTACTGCGTGCGATCTTGATGATCTTTCATTTCCCACAGTCGCTGCTGTTGCTCGATTCATACGTGATAACTGCAACAAGTTTTTTAATTGTCCAGGCGTAGATACTACTTCCTCTGTTATATTAGAAACATAAATGTCCGTTTTGTTTTTTGCACTAACCATTCGTATTTCCATCTCTTTATTTTCATTACTTAATAAATCATAAAGTACCTCATTATATATTTCTAGAAATGTTACACGAATTTCATATTCCCAACCGAGCCGTTTATAATTTTTTACAGAGTCGAATAATAAGTCAACTGTACGCGGTATAACGCCTAGGCTATCCGAAACACCATCCATTGTGTATGTTTTTCCACTGCCTGTTTGTCCATATGCAAATATGCACACATTATAGCCGTCCAGAGCAGATTGTATTAATGGAGAAACCATTTCAAATATATCACTTTGCGATGACCTGGGATGAAAAACATGGTCAAAGCTGAAGTCATGTTTACCTGATCTATTTTTCTGTGTTGCTGCTAAGAAATCATTGTTGCAAATTTCTAATGATTGATCATCTATATATGTCCAATTGCAAAGTTGTCGATCTTCCTCACATGTAAGTGGGGGCCGTACTCTGCAGAATACGCGAATATTACCTCTTAAATCCATTACATCATTATGTAAATCTTTGCGTTCAAGATTAGACTTAAAGAGTTGTTCTTTAAGTTCGGATGTTTCTATTGTAAGCGTATCAACTTCGGTTGTTAAAAATTCACACTTGGAACGTAGTTCCTCCACTTCACTTTTTATACCTTGATGCTCATTTTTTAGTTTTGTATAGACTTCCTTTTGGTGGTCCAATTCTTCTTTAGTTGCGTGCAAAGCTTTTCCTAATACATCGATTTTTACATTTTGTGTTTTATTTTGATCACTCAAACAATCTCTTTCGAGTTTTAAATTTTTTATTTCTTCCTTTGCTTTAAACAAATCGTTTTGAGATTCTTCAAATTGTTCTGGCAAATTATCCAATTGTGACAACTGTTCGTTTGCATGATCAAACTTTTCCTTCATCACTTTATGCTTCTCTAATAGATCGTTAAATCTTGCCTTATAATCATAGGGGGGAATTCTTTTAATCATTGATTTATTAGCAGCTGTATTGCTTGTCGGTTTTTTATTTATATTATTGGCGACTGAAGATGATGCATTATATTTGCTTTTACTTAAATTTGAGGTGACACTTGATGAACTCGAAGATGGATTAAATTTTGTTGTTTTCGATGGTATTGGGCCCAATGTTGTTTCATTACGTTTCAGGGATGGTTTTAAATGCAAATCCCTTCTAATATCACAAGCAGAACGACTTCGGCGCATACGGGCGCGATTTATGACAGTACCACCAAACTCAGGTGAAGCAGCCCGCTTTGGGATCAAATGATTATTTTGTGGAAAATTTATTAAATCACGGGACAACGGCAATTTATCTGTAGCATTTCGTAAATTACCCATTATCTTAGCACGTGATAATGAAGTAGCATTTGTTATTTGCTTTGAAATTCCCGAAGGCTTTATTAACCGACTTGGCTTAGGTAATCTAGATTCCATTATTGTATTAATACTTTTATTTCCTTTTATCTATTACACAATACACAAACACATAATATTAATTAGTTTTTTTATTTTATTTATTTTTATTTTGTTTTTTTTAATGAACTTACCGTTAAGTAATGTTTGGTTCAATTATATACAAATTCTGTTGGCTTTTAATTAAAGCTTAAATGACATAAGTATTGCCATATATATAAGATATTTGAATTTGTTCTCAATATTTTTATATAAACAAATTTATAACTGAATTGTCATGGAGTATGTATATTGTTTTATTTTATTTAAAAATTGACAATTAAAAACAATAATTACAACATTGTCACCTTTGAATATAAATAAATAAAAATCACTAGTATTATATTTGAATCAATACTTTTCCTTTAATAAATTTATTGTAATAAAAATTTTATGTGAAAAGCACAGTAGGGTGTGTTTAAACAACTTAATTCCTATTTAAGTTTTCAAAGTGAAGTGAAGAAAAGTTCAATGGTATAGCAGTGCGTAATGTCAATGTCAGTTTCACTTATAAGTGTGTTGCATATTTTACGAATTAATGTTACTATCTCACTAAAAGTTTCATTAGATAATTGTAATTAAAGCCATTGTAATCAATTTTATATTTTATTATAAATATATTATATTAATTTCCATGTTATTTTCTTTAATTAATAAAAAATAATATATAATGTCGAAATTAATGGCAAAAATTCCCGAATTCTATGATATGTATAAAAAATGGGTTAGTTCCAATCCACAAATGATTGGAGATGTAGAATCAACAGTTAAATGGGTATCATATTTTATTGTTGGTAAGTTTTGATAGAAACAAATTAATAATTAAATATATGTAATGATTTTTATACAATTTTATATTAGGACGTATCGATAGTTCAGCAGCTGTATCAGAATTGGTCTACTGTTTATCTAATCTATTAGTACTTCTTAATGATAGAATAATTAAAAAATCAATAGTTAATAATGATTTAATTGAGGAGAATAAAACAATTGATCAAATTAAAATATTTCTTACAACTTTAGAATACTGTGAAGTGTTTATTGAAATTTCAGCAAAACGAACATGGGGTACAAAGGCTAAATGGTTTTTCATTACTGTTATTCAGATAATTAAGTAAATATTTATTTTTATTTTTATATATTTTATGTTTTAATTTGATTTATTTAATTTTTTAGATGTATTGGGCGTTTGATTTTATCAACGCATTTTAAGGAAGCAATTATACAAAGTCCAGCAATACCTTCACTTGATAGAAAAAACCTTAATCCAAATAGTAATATATCTGGTAGTGGTTTTGATGGTTTTGATAAAAATAATTCCTTTACATTCACGTTAAAAAGATCAGGTCGTGTCGTACGTAAAGTTGAAGGTGCACCACCAACGTCTTTAAGAAGTTGGAAACTTTTATCTGAAGAAACAAAGAATTCTTCACAAGTGAAAAAACATATAAATACAACAGCGGAATTGTTGTACATATTTAAACCAATTGTTCATTTAGGTAGTATAGCAACATTTGGTGATAAAAGTTGGAAAAGTTGGGGTTTACCATTAATCATTGATATATATAGGTAACATATAGAAAAAAATTTCTTTTTATTTAGTAGTTTTAATTATATTTTTTTAATTTATTTGTAGTCTCCATATGTATTATCAGCGTCGTGAACATTTAAATAAACAACAAAAAACAGAGTTATCCAGAAGATGTGTAACATTATTACTTTATCTACTTAGATCTCCATTCTATGACCGACACAGTAAAGATAAAATTAATGGATTATTAAATGCGATTGGTGGTAATATTCCACTTACAAAAACTGTGTGTAATCCATTGATGCAATATATACCAAAATGGCAAGATACATATGCATATACCTGGTCATCATAGGATAAATTTAAAATTTATTATTTGCTTCATTTAATTTGTGGGTTCAAAAACATTGAAATTTTTTAATACGAAAGATAAATAAAATTAAACATAATTGGGCTGTGTGGATGAAATTTTTTTATAACTACTTTTAATGGTGTACTATTTTTT
Organism: Ptychoptera albimana; assembly: GCA_961205885.1. Classification (NCBI taxonomy): domain Eukaryota; kingdom Metazoa; phylum Arthropoda; class Insecta; order Diptera; family Ptychopteridae; genus Ptychoptera; species Ptychoptera albimana. The sequence goes on along the minus strand of OY540805.1, from coordinate 1,161,627 downwards.
ATAATTAAATATAATGTTAATTTAAAAAAAACACAAGGATTTATTATATAATATATATTTGTTTTATTAAAATATGTAAATAATATTTAAAACCAGTGAAAAGCTTATATTCGTAATGTTTAGATAAGAGAAATTTTTATTTTCTATTCTATTGGTAGCAATGGTTTGACATTGAAATTTGTTTTCTTTTTCTTTTTTTTTCATTATGTTGATGGTAACAAAACGTCAAGAGATGTAGATTTATTTTTTTATCATAATTTGTGTTGTTTAAAATGTAAAAACAAATTTAATTTTATATATAATATATATATAATTTTATATAAATAAAGAGACCAAAGTACTACTTCTATACAATTAAAAAAAAAAAAAAATGGGACAACAAAAAAGTTTAATGGACACAGTGCCAGATACAATAGATGTTCTCCAATATGAAATAATGAAACATAAAAAATCATTAACAGAAATAAAAAATTTATCATATGATGAACTTAAAAAATGTTTACTAGAACTAAACGACCTGTTGGTTTACTATATATTTTACTTTTATTTATTTTCATTCATTTCCTCCTTTTTTTAATTTATTTCTAATAATAGTAATAATAATTATTTATTATATTTTTAGTTCAAAAAAATGTATTGATTCCGATGGCAATCAATTAGTATTTGCTGTTAAAAAAGGAACAGATAGTCCATTATTCTGGAAAGTAACTGTCCGTATAGCGTGTGTTAAAATAAATTCAAATACAAAAAAAATTGTTAATTATAAATTATTAAATTTAAAACAATTTTTACAAGTTTTTAAAACATTTGAAACACATCTACAAGTTATGTTATCAAGTGAAAAACAACGTGTACGTTTAACGATATATGTTTAATATATGTTAATTTTTATGTTAAAAAGAAATTAATTATAGGATGACATGAATAGTCCTAATGCAGGAAAATTAACGTCATCATTTTTAGATGGTGTACAAGATATTGTACAGAATGTTGTTGATTCCAATGGTCAGAATTCAACATATTTAGAACATGGAAATGAGTGTTGTATATGTTTAGATAGAAAACCAGATGTATTACTACCGTGTGCCCATATATATTGTTATCCCTGTATTGAACAATGGTATTGAAACAATAAATTACCAATTCAATCTATATCATGAAACGTTTTTTTTTTATTGTAGGAATACAAATAATAAAAGTTGTCCAGTATGCCAAGAATCCTTGCCAAACACAGATGAAACCTGGGTACTATCTGAACTACCATTACTTGACGAAGTTAATGAAGAGATTTGCTCGGAATTAATGAAATTATCAAAGGATAATACTAAATAATTTTTCAATTCATTGTATAACTTAAAAAATAATAATTTTTATTAAATATTTGTATATAATATTTATTGTTATATATATATTTATATATATGTAAAGATTAAATATAAATAAAATATATTAAATGTATATTAAATTCATTAACAAGTTAAAGTTAAAATTAAAATAAGCAAAATCCAATAAATAATATATTACACAATCACCTAATCGTCGTCCTTTAGCCTTTTTACTTTCTTTTTTGATTGTGTCTTCTTCTTTTTTTCCATCGCTTCTATTCTCATATCTTCTAAATCTTCCATTATTCCTATAAACATAATAATTTTTTTTTATTGTTGTTTGTTATTATTTTTAAAATATTTTCGAAATATATTTATTTAGAAATTTACCAATTTTTTTACTAATATATTCTTCACGCATTTGTTGCGAAAAGGACGATTCCATTGTTTTATCATCAAAATTTTCATCACGATACCGTGACTTATCATATCCAAAAATTTCTTTAATATATTTTGAATAATCACCAGCTTCGGGCTCATCATCTATAAAATCGTCCATTTCTGAATCATATTCACTATCGTCATCATCTATTCTTCCTGTAATTAAAAAAAATAATTTTTTTTTTTCGTTATTTGATTTTTAAGAATTTTTATTTGAATGTATTTACGCTTGACGGGTTGCTTAATTTTAGGTTTCTTCATTGGAATGTATTTGGCAGGATTGTAACCATCCATTAAAGATTTTCTCTTTACAGGTTCTAAACTTCCTTTTTTTTCCATGATTGGTGGTTTATTATTAACGTCTTTTGACGTTGACGGCTTCATTACAGTTTTATTATTTATATTTGCTTTGCGAATATCTTTCTCTACAATTTTTCCCTTAGATTGATTGCTTAAACTTATATTCCCTTTTCCATTACTTATACTATTCGTGTTATCTCTCGTATTATCTCTTATATTAGTACTAGGTTTGATTTTAGGTAAAATTGATTTTTCATTCTTGTCACCCTTGCTAAGGCACTTTTTATTCTGTTGCATTTTAACACGATTATCATTTAAATTATTAATTTGTTTAACAGCAGTCTTATCTTTAACAGTATTCAAAGCAGGTTTATCATTATTTCTGTTTGAAGCAGAATTACTATTATTATTATTATTATTATTATTATTGATATTCTGATTTCTTGGGATTGGGACGTTATTGCTTTTCTTTATTATTTTAGGATTTGATTGAATTGTGGGCTCAATAGAACTTTTTGTTTTCTCACTCGAGTTACTTAGTTTAGGAATTCGACCATTTAATGGTATTTTGGGCAATTTGCTTATTTCACTCTCTTTAACAGTATTTCTATCATTATCTAAACGATTTTTGTTAAGAGTCTTCGTATCTTGGCGTTTTTGTTTAGCATCAAAATAAGCCTTTTGCTCTTCCAACTCTTTCCTTTCTCTCGTAGTCATAAGACGTTCAGGTTTTTTTTTAACATCTACTTCAACTTTAATTGGTTCGTGTTGTTTCTGTGCTGCGATTTTTAAGAGTTCTTGAAAATCCAAAGCTGGCGGTGGTGCCATTCGTTTAACTTTTTCTTTAACGGGCGCTGCCACTTCTGGAACATCTTTTTTATAAGATGTTTCCTTATAAGGTTCATAGGCCTTAGTACTTTCTTGGCGTGAATGGGATTGGCGGGGTTTGGGTAATTTTTCATCTTCTATTTCTTTATTTATGGCTGCTTTCACTCGATTCTTTGTACTTGCTATTTGTTCTTTGCTTAACGATTTTCGCTCTAAAAATAAAATTCGTACAATATTTAATCATATAATAAAAAATATGGTGGCACTTTACCTCCACGTTGAAATTTATTATCTTCAGGCAGAGCTTTATATTTATCCATAATTTGTTTGTAAAGAGCAGACGCTTCCTGTGATACGTAGCCATAATCATCTTCATCGGGTTGTTCTGGTCCTTGTAATGTAATTGCTGTATTATCATTGTCTATTGCATCTTCGAGAACAGATTTATTGGCCGATTTAATAACTTTTAACATTTTTTGAATTTTATTCTTTGCTTTAACATCGCGCTTTGATAGTAATTCATCGCGTTGCTGTTTTTCTTGGCGAAGTTTTTCCCTTTCTTCTTCTTCCTTTTTAGCAAGAAATTTTTGAATATTTGCTGATAATTTTTTTTCTTTGCTTTCCTTTTTTGGTGGCGAAAATTTTGCTGGATAATATTTTGCCTATAAATAATCACAAATTATTAATCAAACAAATTTATGTTTAATACATTAATTTAAAAAATAAAAATAATTAGTTCATTGTAATTAAATACATAATGTGAAAACTCACCTCAGCCTTTTTGTCATTCGAACTATTCTGCTTAGCAACGTGAAGCAGAGTTCCAAAATCCATTTTCTTTGTTACTATTATTTAAATACGATTTATTTTTATTTTTAATATATTTTTATAAATATTCAACTGGTTTCAATAAAATATAAGAAATGAAATGACACATCCATGTCATAATTTGCCATATTTTAGGCATTACTAAATAAATATGAAGTAGCATTCATATCAATTGGAAAGTGTGTAGAGTATATTAAATTTCTTGTCAATAAAATAATGTGACATTTGAACAGTCAAATATGGTCAAACAACAATAAAGCTTTGTAGAAAACATATTGAATAGTGCGTCGGAGTTAGAAACTTTAGTTTTTATTAAAATAAATCAATTAAACCATATTAATTATACCACCATTTGTATTTACAAATTAATTGAAATAATTAGTATTATAATATTTAATATCAAAGTGATTTAATAGTAAATAAATATATTTACTATGTCTTTTCATAGTTCGCCATATAATTCATTGCAGATGAATGATAGTTATGAGTTTGAGGATGATCAAATGGATTTCTATGATGAACAAAATGCACATTATCAAAATCAAGACGAAAGCGAAGAAGGTTGAATACATTTTTTGTGATTTATTATAAATAAATAAATGATTAATATATATTTTGTGCTTTTAGACACGGATGAAGCAAGTGAAATAGAGTATTTACCACATTCAAATGCAAATAATATAAATGCGAATAATAATAGGAATAATGAACCCATAGAAATAAAAGAACAGTAATTAATAATTTATTTATTTGCTTAACATTTTAACCTAATTTGTATTGTTTTATAATTATAGGATGTACCAAGACAAACTTGCTAATTTTAAAAAGCAATTGGATGAATTGAAAGCTGGCAGTCATCCTGAATATGTCAGACGAATTAAACGTTTAGAATATCAGTATAAAGAAAGATTACGATTAAATGAGGCATATCGTGAATATTTAACTGAATGTGTTGAACGTGATTATGTACTGGAAAAGAAAGCAGCTATTAAAGAATATGATGAGAAAAAATCTGATTTACGTGAAAATTTATTAACTGACTTTGAAGATAGACGAAAAATAATTGAAACTGAAAGACATACAATGGAACTAACTGGTGATTCAATGGAGGTAACTAATAAAAATTCATTAAAGTAATATTTTAAACATATTTTATATGTTTTTTTTTTTAGATAAAACCAACAGTGACAAGAAAACTCAGACGACGTCCAAATGATCCGTTGCCAGTAGTAGAGAAACGTAGAAAACCAGCAGTTGGCCAATTGACATTTTTATTGGATGATAAAGATATAGACAATGATTTAAAACTAATTAGTCGAGGAAAGGCTATGACTCCATTACGTAATTTTATATTGATTAAAGTAAATTGAAATATTTGATAAATAGAAATTATATATTAATAGGTCCTCATTCAAATAATGGCATCCCTTGTAATATTCCGGTTGCTAGTAGTGAAACAATTCCCTTAGTAGAAACAAAAATTGAAGATGGTAAATTGTTGTATGAAAGGAGATGGTTCCATCGAGGACAACCAGTGTACGTAGAAGGAAAAGATATAATTAGATTTGCTGCTTCAATTTCAGCTATAGGAAATGAAATTGTAAATATTTTATTTTAATTAAAATTAATTATTTTCACGTGTTTAATATTTTAAATTTCTTTTAGATTTGTGTTAAAAAGATAAATGATAATACTAAAGTACGGATTTACACATCACAACTTAGTCGTGGAAAAATTTCAATTAAACGAAGGGCTAATTAATATGTTATAATCTAAATAAAATATGTATTTAAATAAATAAAAAATAACTTTCAAATAAAATAATTAAAAAAAAAATTAAGTTGAGTACTTTTAATTTAATAGCGATGTAGTGATGTCAAAAAATACACTGTGCTGTCAGATGTTGTATATTTGCCTTGCTCTAATCAGAATTTTGTTCTGACAATTTTCTTAGCGGCACATGTAATTGAAATAATATACAGGTAATATACTTGTAAATAAACGTGAATAAAAAACGTCATTTTATCCAGTGCATAAAAGTTTTATATTAGTTCTTCTCTACCTCTAATTAATTTTTAATTTAAACAATTATAAAATAGATAGTTAAGTTATAAAATATAAATATGAGCAATACTCGTGAAATTTTGTTAAATGATATTAAAAATCAAGGTGAAACTGTACGTAAATTAAAAGAAGCAAAAGAATCTAAAGAAAAGGTATAAATTATACAAAAAAGAAAAATAAATTAAAATATTTCATTTATTTTAACGTAATAAATTATTAATTTATTAAATCAAACAATAAACAATTTAATTCAATTTTTTTTTTTGGGAACGTTTATTTTAATAAGATATAACCTAAAATTATCCAAATTGCAACGTATACAAATTATTTTACTTCTACATAGCAATAATAAAATTTGCTCTAAATTTGATTTTCAATTAAATATAACGTGAAATAAATCAAAAAGTTACGAAATGAAACATTAGTGAAATGCTTATTTCTCTTTTATAACTAACTGTGAACTGAAATACCAAGAAAAAAAGACTGAACTAAATTAGAAAAAAAGTAATTGTATTTGAATGATAAGTGTATACAGTAAATTAACCAAACTATAAAACAATGAATAGTTTAATAAATAGAAATGGAATTAGATGCTTTTATTTATATAAAAAATTGAATTTTCATTATAAATTATGCAGAAAATTCTCCTCTGTTGATAATCAATTACATTCACTTATCAATATTAAATTGCAGGTCAGATTTATTTAGCATAATTAATTTATATTTATCATATTTTGTATATTTAAAGATTGCCGAAGAAGTTGCAAAATTATTAGAACTAAAAGCTAAGTTAAAACCAGACGAGGATGCTGGTGCCGGACAAAAATTTATATTAAAAACACCGAAAGGTACAAGAGATTATGGAGCACAACAAATGGCATTACGACAAAATGTCTTTGATAAGATAACAAAAGTTTTTAAACAGCATGGTGCAGAGACTATTGATACACCCGTTTTTGAATTAAAAGTAAATCAAATAAATTATTTGGTTTAATTAAAAAATAAATTTTAAATTGTTTATTTTTTTTTTTTTTTAGGAAGTATTGACCGGAAAATATGGTGAAGACTCAAAACTGATTTATGATTTAAAAGATCAAGGTGGAGAAATATTATCATTACGATATGATTTAACTGTTCCTTTAGCAAGGTATCTTGCAATGAATAAAATATCAAATATAAAACGTTACCAAATCGCAAAAGTGTACAGACGCGATAATCCTGCAATGACGCGTGGAAGATATCGGGAATTTTTTCAATGTGTAAGACGATTTTATTTTTAATATACTTTAGAAACATTTTTTAATTTCTATTTTCTTATAGGATTTTGATATTGCAGGAACATATGATGTTATGATTCCAGATGCTGAATGCATCAAAGTTGTATCAGAAATTTTACAAGCTTTAGATATTGGAGAATACATAATAAAAGTAAATCATCGAAAGATTTTAGATGGTTTATTCGAAGCATGTGGTGTTCCTTTGGATAAATTCAGATGTATTTGTTCATCAGTGGATAAATTAGACAAAGTGGGTATAATCTATTTGTTTTACATTGAAATATAAATTAATTAAAATCTTTTTAATGCAGTCTCCTTGGGTGGAAGTAAAAAAAGAAATGATCGATGAGAAGGGGCTAAATGAGGATGTCGCTGATCAAATTGGTTCTTATGTTCAATTGAGCGGTGGAATTGAACTTATTGATAAACTTCTCAATGACCCAAAACTAAAACAAGTTGAATCCGCTGTTAAAGGTTTCCAAGAAATGAAGTTACTGCTCAAGTACTGTGACCTGATGGGTTTAAAAAATCAAGTTTTGTTTGATCTTAGTTTAGCAAGAGGCTTAGATTATTACACTGGTGTTATTTATGAAGCAATATTGAAACGTAATTATTTCCATAAAACATTTAAATAGATAAACCGTTAATTGTTTATTTTTTAATAGATGAACGTGTACAGGGTAATGACGAGCAGGCAACAATTGGTTCAATTGCTGGTGGCGGTCGTTATGATAATTTAGTTGGAATGTTTGATACAAAGGGTAAAAAAGTACCATGCGTTGGAGTATCATTAGGTGTTGAAAGGATATTCTCTGTTATTGAAGCAAAACAAATTGCCGAAAAACAAAAAATTAGAACATCAGAAGTCGAAATATTTGTTGCATCAGCACATAAAGGTTTACATGAGAAACGTTTACAAATTTTAAGTCAACTTTGGGATGGCAATATAAAGGTAATAATTTCAAATAAAATAAATTCTATTTGTCCCATAATTAATTCTGTTAAATTGTTGATTTGATTCTAGGCTGAACACTCGTACAAAGAAAATCCAAAATTATTAGCACAACTACAGTATTGTGAAGAAAATGGAATTCCATATGCAATTGTTATTGGTGATTCAGAATTGGAACGAGGTGTCGTAAAATTACGTCATGTTACCACAAGAAAAGAAGATGAAATTAAACTAGATAATTTAGTAGATGAAATAAAAAAATTTCTTAAATTAACAAAAAATTAATTAAAGTTAAAATGTTTTGTTGAATTTTAATTATTATTTAATATTGTTTATTATTTTCTGCTTAATTTATTATTAGTTTAAAACATTCTTATTTATACATTTAATGTATTTTTCCTTTAAAAAACACAAAAAAAAATTATTATTATTATTTTATAAAACTTTATGCTTGAATGCTTAATAAATAAAAAAAGAAATAAAGAAAAAGAATTTTGTTTTTTGCACAAAAATAAATTAAAAGCGAAACAAAGGTTAATCAAGCATTGTAATTCTCTTTAGTCGTTTTTACCACTACTAGGTGATTTTTCTTCTTTATTTTATTGTTCTATCTAGCTTATCGATTAAATATTTAAATAAAAATTAAATTAAAAGATAAATTTTGTTGTTTCTATTTACCTCTACAAGTGAGTTAAATTATTATTATTATATTTTTTTTTTTCATACAATTTTCGAGGAAAGCACTAAAAATAATTCGTATGCCCTCAAATAAAAAGTTTTCTTTTTTTTTTTTTGAAATCCATAGAGATATTAGTGTTTTATAAGTTTTATTTCTTGGCCGCCCTGTCCGGCTGTATGGTTCACACATGCTACCGCTGACCATGATTCTTCATGTGGAAAATTGAATTCAAGATGATGACCGTTAGCTCTTTTTGTATTATTTTGTCTCATTGTCTTTATTTAAAAAATATTTTTCAAAAAATTACGGAAATACGCATTAAAATATTAAACGTTTGTCATATTAAACCGTGGCATTTGCCACTTTATATTTATATCACCATCTTATAAAATGTTTACTCAGTTTGATTTTAAACATTGCTAATAGTAGCAATAGGTGTAGTTTATTAATTTAATTGAATTTATTAATAGTTAAGCATTATGGGGTCTTTAATGCAGTGTACAGTGATTGTATTTCTGGCTGGTGATGTTTTATGTGGGCCATATGCAAATAATTATCCACATAAAAATTACGAATATGTTTATGATGGTGACCGGGCTAGTACAAATGACCAAAGTGCAGCTGATGCTAGTGGTTTTACTAAAAATAAAGTTTTACAAGAGGGAAATGATTCAAATATTTTACAAAATACGGGCAAATTTTATAATATTGATAATACGTCAAAAGGACATGGAATAGAAAATGTTAAAGTGGGATCATCAATTGATAATCATAAACAAACAACTGGTGAAGATTTTGAAAATGATAAAACTCATAATCGTAAGCATATCAAGTCTGGCTTTACAAATTCGTATCACAAAGATGAAAGTGGAACAAATAGTTCATATTATGAAGACTCAGATGATCATGGTGGTAAGTTGGTTTACGATAAACGGCACGGTACACGCGGTGACAATCATGACAAACGTTATAAAGCCGGAGTTAAAGATGATGCTGTGTATGATAGATTGGATAGTAGATACAACGATTATTCTAATAGAGGATCACAAGATGTTCAATTAAAAAACATTCGTAATGACGATTCTGGTATAAAATAAATAAATTTAATTAAATTATTTTTTTAATAATTTTATATTATTTACAATGGAATTAGGAAACAGTCGTGGACATCGTGATGAATACAGTCGTGAAAAAGATGAACAATATGAACATTACAATGACCATCGTGGTTTATCTAATATAGACCCACTACATCATAATAATTATTATAAACCCCTAAACGACTATTTACCACATCGTAATAACTATCCACGGCCGGCTATTATAAATTATAGCCCAGTTAAAGTATAATTGATTATATTTTCGATAAAGAAAAAAACAAAAATGTAATTTATGATATATTTTAAGGAATATCCAATTGATCGTCCAGCTCGATTACCATTACATGATTTACCACATTTTCCATATCAACGTAGAGAACAACATGATGATAGCTATATACCACGTCATAAAATAACAATATATGAAGACCCACGGGAATTACGTAGAAGTTCTAATCAAAGAAATGATTATGATCATCGTTTATCAAATCGTGATAGATATTATGAACCACACTTAGAATTCCGACCAAGTCCACTACGTTTAAGGGAATACGATAATAAAGAAAGGATTCGTTTATATTAAAAAAAAAAAAATAAGTTTTTCCTGAACGCATTTTTTATTTAATTAATTTATTAAAATTTTGGTTTTTTTTTTATTATATATATTTTATATCACGATACAAATAAAAAATAATTTTTTTTTATCTATTGAAGGAATAATTTCTTCGTTTTTTTTTTCTTTTTTCATTACACCTTAATCAGCAAATATGGTTCATATAGCAACGAAATAATAGAAATCTTTTGAAGTTTATAATATTCTGATATATGTATGTAATATCAGGTCAAGTATTATATTCGATAATAATAATAATACTAAAAATAAAAGGGAAATTTGTGCAATGCTAAAAATTTTAACACTTGAGAAAATGTAAAAATAAAAATTTCATTCCAATATGAAATTAACTAATAAAATCGCAGTTGACATTGCATAGAGAATATTTACAAAGCAGTTAGGGCAAATAGAGAAATAAAAAAAAATAAAAAAAGAATTTTTTCCCTGATTTTTTATTACATAAATTCCATAAATAAGAATTTTTTTTTTTTTTCTTTTTTTCTTCAACAACAAAATAAAAATATTTATCATTTTCTCTTATTTTTTAGAGATATTTGATTGTCCGAAATTTTCTTATATGTTTTTACCTTTAAATAGACGACAGGTAAAATAGAATTTTTATTTATTTTAATAAAACGGTCATTTATCATAAATAACGGACATTTTTTCATTTATGTAAAGAATTTTTTTTTTCTTTTCTTTATTAAAGATTAAGAAGAAGTAGAAGCAAACATCAGTCATGAAGCTTGAGATAAAAAATTTACGACAAGACACATTTTATATTGATATTGATATGAATTTAACCGTATATGATTTAAAGGAAAAAATAAAAAATGTAATGGGTGAGGAATATAGTGTTGATAAACAATATTTAATATATTCAGGATTAATAATGTTAGATAATGAACAATTAAATAAATATAATATAAATGAAAATAAATTTATAGTTGTTATGGTTAAAAATAAGACAGAAATAAATAAAAATGATAATGAGAAATTAGAGAAAATGTCAAAAAAAAAATCTATTGAAAATAAGTGTGATGTAAAACAAGAAAATGTGATTGTGTTAAAAGAGGTGGAGAAAAAAGAAGAGGAAAAACAGGTAGTAATTAGTGATGTACCAGATGTCGCTAGTTCAAATAAGGTGAACACATTTGAGGAATCATTAAAGAAAATTATTGATATGGGTTACAGTCGTGAATTAGCAGAAAATGCAATACGTGCAAGTTCAAATAATATTGAATTGGCTATTGAATATTTAATAAGTGATATCCAGAATAATAACAGTGGTACCAGTAATAATATTGTAAATGATAATATATTACAATTACCATCAAATGCTGAATTTTATAATTTTTTAAATGAACAACCACAATTCCTGCACATAAGACAACTAACACAAGATAATCCATCATTACTTCATGGTATTTTAGAACAAATCGGTTTAAATATTCCATCATTATTTGAATATATCTCAAATAATCGTGATACATTTATTGATTTTTTAAATGAGCGACCAATTGATACAACAAATAATGTACATAATATAAATTCAAGTCCAATATTACATAATATAAATCAATTAACCGATTCACTTGTATTAACACCACAAGAACATGAAGCGGTTGAACGTTTAAAATTACTTGGATTTCCTGAAGATTTAGTTATTCAAGTATATTTTGCATGTAATAAAAATGAATTACAAACAGCAAATTTTTTATTATCAGACAATGATAATGATCCTAATCATTGAAATCTAACAAAATTATTCTAAAAAAAAAAAAAAAAAAAACCCCCAAAAAATAAATAAACACAAATTAAAATAATAATAAAATGGATTTAATTGCAAATTATTGCAAATGGGGGAGTTCTCAAAATTACAAAAGTTTTATAGAAAGTAATTTATATATTAGAAAAGACTAAATAATTTGTTTAAAAACGCAAAAAAAAAAAAAATTAAAAACACCCCCACAGAGAGAAAAAGACATAGAATCACCTATTGGGAATACTTTGTTCAAGAAACTAAATAACCCTTTAGTTGTTTTTTTGTTTGTTTGTTTGTTATAATTTTCGTTACACAATTTCTACCATGAATGAATTAAATTTATTTTTGTATTTTTGAACCAAAAAAAAAAAAAAAAAATTTCAGTTAAATAAAGCAAAAAAGAAAGAAAGATTTTTGGATAAAATAAAATAAATTTATAGAAAATTATCTAATTAAAAATAAACTAAATTTAGTTTTAATATAAATCGTTAATTTTATCATAATATTAAATCTGCACGTTGATCACTATTACACAGATGATAAGAATTATTATTAATTACTTTAATATCGCGTGTACGTCTTTTGTAATAAATTTAATTACTAGAAATATATATTGAATTAATTAATTTTTGTAAATGGGAATTTACGGTTTTGATATTCCGGATTAAAATCTAAAAAAAAAAAAAAAAAAAAACAGATCTCCTGCTATTAATTATACAGAATTTTTATCACTGGAATTCTTCGTAATAAATTATTTTTAACATAATCTGTGGATAAATTATGAAAAATGATTTGTTGGTCATGTGTAATTTTTCTTTTTTTTTACTTCTGTGTTTATACGGGCTGGTTTTTTTTTTTTTCTATTAATCTTTTAATTAATATGTTGTTGTTTTAAAGATTATTAAAGACTTTTAACAATTTAAATAAAAAGAAAAAAGAAAAAAAAAGTACATTTCTCTCATAAAAATGGTTTTGATTTTTGACCAGTTGCAGCAATTTCTCTTGCATATTTAATTCCTTTTTTGTTTTGGATTTTATTTTTTTTTAATAATAATAATAATAAATGTTTGTACCTACCCCTTTTTTGGTGGTGTGTCCTTAAGTATCACATGCTCTTTTAAACAACATTCAAAATACACTTAAACATATTTTACTTCCCCTTAAATGATTTTTCTTCTTTTCTCATTTGCCTCCCCCATTTACATCCTTTTTTTTGTTTTTTTGTTTTTTGGTACAGTTATTTTAATAGATGCGCTCAAAATGATGCGCCGTTCTATTTATTCTACGTTATATAATTTTTCGCCAAAGTCACAATAACAAAAAAAAGAAAAAAAAAATTCATTCAGGATTATTATCCAAACAAAATAAAAAAATTCAGTATAACGTTCGACGTTAGCCGACAACAGTTGATAACGTGATTAGACTTAGAACGTGGTTGTGATATTTTCTGTTTTCAATTGTTTGTTTTTTTTTTGTTGTTTACGTTGTTTAACAGTTTAATTATTGTTTTTGTTTTACAAAAGTGTCATCAATAATTTGCTACCAAAGGCGGCTATAATTTATAATTAAAATAATATTAATAAGAAAATTAATTAATTAAAATAATTAAATAAAAAAAAAAAATCGTTTAAATGTTTTGTAAGTAATTAGTAAAAAAAATAAAAATAATTATTTAATTTTAATGTGTCTATATTTTGTTTATGAATGTAAAATTGTGCAAATCATTACGTTTCATAAAAGCCAGACAAAAATAAAGTGTGAGCGTATTATACGTTTCCGTTTCAGGAAGAATTAATTTCTGTATATTCTAGATGACAATTCATTACCACGTTTGTTTAAAAAATAAGTCAAAAGGGTTTCTTAATAACGGTAAAATTTAGTGTTGGAAAATAAAACGAAATTTTATGATGATTTGTAATTAATTATGCTTCAAGTACTTTTGTTTAAAACCATCAACGTTTATGGTTTAATTTAAGCGATACACCACCGGTTATTATTTTGTTGTTATATTTAACCATTTTATTAAATATAAAAGGGAAATCATCTTAAATGTTCCTTCTTTAATATTCAACGTAATTAATTAAAAATTAACAGAGAGATTTTTTTTTATGTGAAATTAATATCGTGGTTTTTTTTTTTAACATAATAAACTTCAATCAATTATTATAAATATGTGTAATGTTTATTCGCTTTGTAATTTTATATTACATGTAATGTCTTTTGACAAAGTATTTATTTATTTATTTTTTTAATGTTTTTTATCATTATTTTTACCCCGAATACTTTGAATAATAATAATTATTATTATTTTAATTATTCTCTGTCTGTTATATTTATTGACAAAATTCAATCAATTAAAATTCATTTTTGTATGTAGTAAATTCGTAGAAATGTACAGCATACAACATGTAATTTAATATTCTTGGTTGTTTTAATGAAAATACTGTTTCATATATAATATTAATTGTGTTTATGAAATAGTTTTTTTTGCTAAAACAACTTTTTGTGAGGAAAATTGAAAGAAATTATGTAATTAGTTTTTTTTTTTTCGATAGATTTTATAATGGATTTTCCGAAAGGGTTACAATTAAAAGAAAAAAAAATTGTTTTTCTAATTTGCCGATTAAAGTATATTTTTCAATTGATACCAAATTCACCACCCTCTACTTTGTCTAGATTAGATTGTCTTGAGAGTCTAAGTAGGTGATTTAGTTAATTTGTAGAACACTTTAGAGAATTTATTTCTGCTTTTATAAATCATAATTTCTTGACAATTACCAGACACTTTAAACATAAAATTCCCATTTTTAGTCTCTTCTAAAATAATTAATGCAAAATTTAGAATCAAATTTTTATTAATTAATGATCAAAATTATGGTTTTTATGTTTTTTATGTTTTTTTTTATATATATAAATAAATATATAAACTAACCATATGGTGACAAAAATAAAGTCATCAACAATGTGTACAGTGTTTTAGCCGTAAATATTCGTTGAACGTACGTGATGGTAAAATTGTAGCTAACAAATCATTTCTGTTCATGCTCCTATGAAAATTTATAGATATTTGATGTTATGCTGCTGGTTGTATTACTGTAACTGTATTAACGCGATTTATTAAGAGGCGAAAAAAAAAAAAAAAGACAACATAAAATGTTGATAAATGTATTTATCATCAATTTTATTTTTTTCGTCTCTATTTTTATTTGTATATTTGCTAAATATAGTTGCATATTCTAAAATTATCTTTATATTTTATGGATAAATCTCTTAAATTTTTTTTTTTTTTTTTGTTAAAAATAAATTATTGATAAGAAGAATTTATGCAAAACATTCTAATAATAATTTTTTATTTTTATCATATATATGTGAGAGACTCCTACAACAATTATGTTTTAAAATAATAAAAACCGGATAATGATAAAAATAAAATAATAATAATAATAATAATAATATTAAATGACATCATTTAATTATGTTAAAGAATTTTTTGTGTGTGATAAGAATTATTATTTATTATGGAATTACCCTCATATATGGAATTATTATTATTATTATTTATTTTTTTTTTTTTTTGTGTATGTAGGATGAGATTTTCTTGTTTATTTTATTCTAATAATGAAGATTCATAATTTATTCTTTAAATGTTTTGTATGTTGTTACCAAAATTATCTTCATAAAGCAACATAAATATAATTTAAGAGTTTTACTTACTAAATCTTTATTAATGAATAAAGTGTCTTAATCTTATTTTAAATAAAGATAAACGGATAAAAACCCTTTTTTCTTTTTTTTTTTGGAAAACTAATTACAACAAAATAAGGATAAATCTGTTTTAATTATGTGTTATAGTAATGTGGGTACATTTGTTATAATTTTAAAACGCACAGATTAACCTAAACTGTGTGCAATTAATAAAAAAAAAAAATTTATTAACATTTTACGGGTTGAAATTTGTAGACAGAAAAATTGCCGGGTAAAGTGTTTTTTTTTTATTTGTCACATTTGTTTACATTTTACGTTTTTATATTAAATAATTAATTATTAATGTAATTAAAGAATAATTAAATAATCTCATTCGAGTATTTAGAGAAAATATATAATTTTAACGATGACGATAACGATGACGAGAATCGATAATAAAAATAAACAATTTTATATGCCGTATACGTTGTCTACTTAAGTGCAGCGTTAACGAAATTATTTTTAAAGCCTCTTTAGCTCAGTGGTAGAGCACTGGTCTCGTAAACCAGGGGTCGTGAGTTCAAACCTCACAGGAGGCAAAAAAATCTCCTTTATATTTTTTTTTCCTTTACTTTTTTAATTTAATAATTATTTGAGTGGTTGTCCTACCCCCATAACCCTACTATACCATAGAAGTTTTCGTCTTGTAAATAGAAAACATTTTTTTTTTTTTTTTTTATATTTTTAAAATGGAAAAAAAAAAAATCTATCAGACCAGAGAAGCCAATTAAATAACAATTAACAATATTTTAATTTATAATTAACAAAGTTTTTTTTTTTTCTATGAAAACTCTTTTAATACACACCCCCAACCACATATTTTTGTACCTTACGTACCTACTTATAGGTGTACTTAGCTGTATTAATTTTAATTGTTCATTTAAACAAAAACACAAGTTGCACACAATAAGAACTTTTAATATCAACGAACGAATGGTAATAATAAATTACAGCAAACGATTTAACAAAAACCGTGGGCAAACAAACATTTCACGGTTTTTGGGTAGCAAAATTATTAAAAGAAAAAAAAAAAATAAAAAGAAAATTTTTTGTTCGTCCATCTCCATCTCCATTTTTTTAATGTTTGATAAAAAAAAAAAAAACAACAACGAAATAATCGTAAAATAAAATTTCTATGCCATATAAATCTTTCACAAACAAAAAACTTTTCTATTGCTTTATCGCGATTATTTCTTTCTTTCTTTCGGCATTTGTTTTGCTTATTTTTTGTTTTGTAAAGTTTTTGTAAAGTGAGAAAGATTTTGAAATAGGGTTACAGTGAGAACAGTAAAAAAAAAAAAGAAATGAAAAGAAATGTAGAAAAATAATAAACGAAATCGCAAGATACATACTGAATTCTATAGATTTTTATTAAAGTCAAAGAAAGTTTTTTTTTTTTTTTTTATTATTTATTTATTTTCTAAATGAAATTGGTACGTGTTTATCGCTGGTCACTTTTTTTTTTTTTACTTATAATTATTACAGGGGTATTTTTGTTAGGATTCTTGTTTTGTATGAACTGAGTGTCCGTAACGCGAATGCACATAAATTTTACCTTAAACACATATTTTAAAACACTTATTAACTAAAAAATGTAAATATATTTTCTCTAGATAATGACTATGGATATAACTAAAACGGAATCCCTATCGGGACCGAATAATCAACAATCAACAAATATGGTTGGTGGCAATAATAATAATAATAATAATAATAATAATAACATGGGTAATGGAAATCAGTTATGTGCTGGTTGTGGTAAACATATACAAGATCGTTTTTTATTGAGAGCACTTGATCTATTATGGCATGAGGATTGCCTCAAATGTGGATGTTGTGATTGTAGATTAGGTGAAGTTGGCTCAACACTTTATACTAAGGGAAATTTAATGTTATGCAAACGTGATTATTTAAGGTGATTATATAAAAAAAAAATTATTGTTTTTCATTAATAAATCAATTTTATTCAAAACATATTAATTATAATTAACACATCTCTTTAATAAATAAATAAATAAATTAATTAATTATTTTCACCTTTTGTAAATACAACAAAATATAGATTATTTGGTAATACAGGATTTTGTGCAGCATGTAATAAAATAATACCAGCATTTGAAATGGTTATGCGTGCTAGAAATAATGTTTATCATTTAGAATGTTTTGCCTGCCAGCAATGTAATCACAGGTATGTGGCTTTTATTATATAGATATAACCGTTTAACCTTTGTATTAATTTCTTATTATTAATTGACTGTAAATTTTCAATATAAATTTTATAGAAAATTGTTTAAAGTAGTCGGTTAATCGTTTTTTTTTTTTTTTTTTTTATTTTTGGTTGAATTGTTTACCTTTCGTTTAATCATAAAATTATTTAAATATTTTTATACTGGTAAAGGGGTGTCTATACTATAAATGTAATAAATTTACCATAAATAAATAAAAAAAAAAAAAAACAACTAAAGGTAAAACTAGCTAAAGAAATGCAAAATCACACGTAAAACAATAAAAAATAAATTTTAAATTACACCATTGTCGGGTGTTCAATGTTAAATAAATAACGAAATAAGATAAATAAAATAAATTCAACAATATTCTATGTATTGCTTTTGATTTCCCATTAGGCTTGTAAAAACCTATTTTCTCTCTTTCTTTTCGACCGTTTTGTTACTTTTTATATGGAAACAATTCACCTATTTGTGTGGTCGTAAATAAAAATAAATAATTTATTCGTTACTCTTAAAAAAAAAAAAAGGAAAGAAAAGCGACAACCTTTAGCGTATCGTTGATACAAAAATTTGTTTACAATAAATACATTAAATAAAATATTTATATATGACACCCATATGAGTTTCTTATCTTTAAATTGGCCACCTTTTTCCATTATACCTGAATACAGGGATACAGTGTATTTTGTTTTGTTTAAAAAAAAAAAATGAATACAAATTCTTTCAGGTTCATCTCTCAATTTTCAATTAATCCATTAATAATTAATTTTTTATGATTTTTCGCGTTTTATTGAATTTTTTTTTTGCTTCATTATTTATTGTATTGTTTGTTAAACAATTGCGGGGGGTTGAATTTTTTTTTGGTTAACCTGTGTATACGAATTTATTTATATATATATTTATTTAATAAAACAAATTGGAAAAAAAAAAATTACAATTAAATTGATTTTATTGAGAAACCTTATATTAAAATTGATACCGTACGGAATGGTGGGTGGGTGTGCTCGCTTATTTGTTGTATATATCAATAATTTCCTTTTCTGGTTTTTTTTTTTTATTTAATAAATATATATTGCAATGTAATTGTTAAAACAATTTAATAAACATTTGTTGAAAATAATGCCCAATTTGTATATCAACCACAAAATAACATTTTTTTTATTTATTTTTTATTACAAATAGGGTGGCCAAATGTTAATCATTTCAATTTAATTTGATTTTTTTTTTATTTTATTATTATTATTATTATTATTTAATTTACATTGAATATATTTTTTTAATAATTATTTTTATTATAAATATAAACCTAAATAATTTTTAATTTTTTTTTTGATCTTATTATCGATAATAGATTTTGTGTTGGTGATCGATTTTATTTATGTGAAAATAAAATTTTATGTGAATATGATTATGAAGAACGTTTAGTATTTGCATCAATGGCTAATCATCCAATGATAAAACGTCATGTAAACAATATAAATACGACAAATCAAAATACAGGACATCAATCATCGGTTGGACATAATATAATAACAGGTGGTGGACAACAAGGACAACAAACAATTATGTCCGGACAACGACAAACAGGTGATCACAATAATAATAGTAATAATAATAATAATAATAATAATAATAATAATACGAATAATACATCTAATTCTGGTATTAATTCACCATTTGGTACTCCTACCCATATGAAAACAACACTTGGCACATCAAGCTAAATTAAAATTAATTTAATTTGTTGATTTTTTTGATCATTAAAAAAAAAAAGAAGAAGAAAAATAATAATAATTTTCTTAGAAAAACATTATGCATTGGATAAAAAAAAAAAAAAAATCTTTACTGAATTTCCACTTCCATATTATAATAAAAGAATGCAAGGATTCAGATAAAATTGTTTATAAGTTCCTATAGACTTTATAATTACATGAGAATTCGGTTCTGTTTTAATAAAATATTATTTGTTGATTTAAAGACATAACGAGCCTAATTTATTTAAACTAATTACAATTGGCCGTGTTATTATAATGTGTAAACATAGTTTTTGTTTATTCTAATCTAATTAATTCATTCAGTGTATACAGTGATGTTTTTAGATGGTACATTCCGTTTACCTCACTGCGTGCATCCAATGCATTAGCCACAAACAAATTAAAATTGAAAAAAAAAAAAAAAAACTTGTGCAATATAAAAAGAAAAAAAAAAAAAACAATAATTTGTTTAAGATAAATTATCCAAAGATATAATTAATTAATTAAAAATAATATACATGTGCCAATTAAATATGTAAAAAATTCTTTTTTTAAATAATTAAGTAATACATTTTTTATTTTATTTTTATTTTAATTTTTTTAATTTAAACCAAATAAAGTAATTAAAAATTAAAAATTAAAAATTAAAAATTAAAAAAAAAACGATAATATATTGACTTCCAATAAAAAAAATAATAAAATTATGTAAATAATTATAGAAAATAAATGGTAAATTCTGTTTTTAACTAATTAAAACAAAAAAAAAAAACTAAAAACTAATTAAAATTAAAAATAATATAAAAAAATATTTTCTTTTTTTTTTTTTTTTAAATTTAATTAAAAAAGAAAATGTTTAACGAAATAATAATAATAATAATAATAATAAAATCAAAAAAACGTTAGTTATACCTAAGTTATTTGTAATTTATTTATTTTATAATAAATATTAATATATTAATTAAATAAAAAAAAAAAAAAAAAAAAAGAAAAAAAATGAATTAATTAGAGAATATAAATTAATTAAATGAATAAATAAAAATAATTAAATTTATTATACTAAAAAAAAAATCATTTTTTGCATTTTTATTTATTTAATCCTTACAACATCAAAACGTTTTAAAATACCTTGAATTGTGGTGTTTCTTAAACAATGCGTTAAATAAATGTTTACGGATGATCAATACTCTTTATAAACATAGTGAAATTCATTTGAATTATCAGTAATTAGTATAAAGCGTTAGATACGTTGATAATTTACGTTTACTACCGCGTTAAACGATATAAGACAGTCTTGGACTATAATCAATAATTTTTACAATTACGTACGTTTTGTTAAACATAAACAGCATATTAATTAAAAAAAAAAAACCAAACCATAAACAGGTTAAATATTTATTAATAATTACAGGGCAATACTGACTTAGACTCTGAAGATGATCTATAAGAATTTGGTAGCAATTGAAGGATATTAAAAAACTGTTATTACCGGAAAAGTTTCACATGATATTAAATTCAACTCTCTACCTCTTCTAGATCGTTTTGAGGGCCTAAGTCGGTAGTTCCAATGACAGTAGGTAATTAGTTTAAAAACGTGTTTTATAACTTTTAACGTATAAAAAGCTTAAACATCGAACAGTAACGAAATATTTTATAAATTTCTACTAAAGTAATATCATTATAGGGGTAACTCTGACTTCTAGAATTATCATTTCCCTAATGTAACTACAGTAAGAATGGGTTAAGTATTATACCACACTGGCTGTCAATTATTACAAAAAAAAAAAAAAAACAACCAAAAACTTTCATCAAAAATGTACACAAATTCCAATGATAATAGAATTTTGTATTAAATTTTATATATTTTCTAATTGAAACAAATTTATACATATATCCAATTGACAATTTTAAAATATATATCTTAGCTATTAGATTTCGATTTATTATCTTTTCTTATATATATTAAATATTTAATTTTATTGACAATATATATATAAATTTAATTGTATATTTTCAACATTAAATTGTTTTATTTGTTTTTTGACTACATTCAAACTTTTTTTTTTTATAACTATTGTAAAGTTTTTGGTTTCTGTCTGATCGAAAATAAAATCAAAGATAATAAAATGGTAATATTAACTAAGTTTGTATAGTAGTAAAGTAAATTGTAAGTTACAAAAAAATACCCCTACGGCATTTATTATATTATATATAGTATTTATATAAACAATAAGAAATTGTTTTTGATTATATTTTCTATAAGGGTATTTCTTTTTTTTTTTCTTTTTTTTTTTTTACTATAAGAAGACAAACATTATTTATTAATATAATTTATATTATTCTCTTTATCTTTGAATAAATTTATTATGATATATATTTGCGATGTAGGGTTTCTAGTATCGGAGAATTTTACTAGTATCGATATTTCGATATGTTTCCATAAGAATACAGATACTCTCGATACTATCGATGTTGTGTTTTGTCTTGGTTAAGGAAAACACTTATTCCTACTAATTTAATAAATAGAAAATTCCTTAGAAAAAAAAAAATAAATAAAGTTTTTACATGATTATATTAAAGTATCGAAAGTATAGAAAGTATCGAAAGTATCGGTATTTCCCTTTTGAAGCATCGATACTTTTGATACTGGATTTTAGTCGATAGTATCGGCAACCGATACTGGAAATCCTACTGCAAAGTTTTTTTTATTCTAAAAAACTATGTAACGAAATAATTGTGATTTTATTTACATAACCATATATACAAAAACCGCATCTTTATATAATTGACTTTCTGAATATTCATGTTTTTTTTTATATTTTTTTTATATTTTTCTTCTACTTCTTCTCCTCGTTCACTGTTTCGCTATTAAAACTAATGACATAATCGATTAAATTGTTGTTATTTTGAACATAATTTCCGTCAGACAAAAAAAAAAAAAAATCTACAAAATATTTTTCACATCGTTTTTTTTTTTTTTTTTTTATGTATGTGACAAGGGACAAAATGTATCAAAACAATTTTTATTTAACAGATACTGAATAAAAAAAAAAAAAAATCTCCTTATTTGTAAGTAAACAAAAAAATTATTATTATTATTATAGGGTAACAATATTTTCAACATTAAAATGCTGATAAGGGAAAAAAAATGTACATTAATAATTTTTTTTTTTTTTTTTTTTTTTTTTGTTATCCTATTTTGTACCTTGTTTGACAATTTGATTTTTTTTTTTTTTAACATATTTAATAATTAAACAAAGAAAATAAATAAATATTTTCAATCATTAAAAAATCCCCGAGAAAATACCGGAGAAAAATCAGGAAAAATCAGGAAAAAAAAAAAAACCCTTTAATAAATAAATTCTAATTCATAATAAAAATATATTTTAAGGATTCAACAATGCATATTATTGTTTTCCCGTTTTTCTGTTACCACTAAAAATATATTCGACGTGATTTTTAAATACATTTCGTGTCGTTTTGATTAATGACATTTACAGGATGACAAAAAAAAGAAAAAAGAAAAAAAATGTTTTTGTTGTTGTTATCGTGATTAGGGTGACTAACTGTTACGGTACTGTAACGTATATCAATATTATTTCGGTTATTTATGCCACATAAATATGCTTTTTATTTTCTACAAACAAAAAATATTTTATTTATTTATAAAAACAAAAAATAACCACCCTCAAAAATTAGATTTTTCAACCTCAGATTACTCTTCATATATTTCATTTTATTTTATTTCATTATAACCATAGTTAGTTCCTTCTTTCTTCTTCTTTTTTTGTGAAATAATTTTTTTTTTGTTTTAAAGTTCATTCGTGCACGATTAAACATAAATACGCTGAATGATTTAATTAAATTTTTATTTTTAAGGGTAATTATTTAATAAAAAAATAATAAAGATAAATGTGGAATAAAATGCAAATTTTTTTTTTCTCTATCAGTTAAATGGGAGTGTGGTTGGTGTTTTATAAAATACCATTTGAATATGATTGGGGGTAACAAGAAATATAATAAACAAAAATTGATTAATAATTAATAACATTTTTGTTGATCATTTAATTAAAATGTTATTAAATGTCATACCTTGTTATAATTTTCCTAGACATGGTTTTACGCTTTTTCTTTTTTTTTTTTTTTACATATATAAAATAAATAAATATAAAATATTATTGGGCAAGTGATACAAAACATTGTTATGTTTTTTTTTCTATTTCAACGTTATCCAAAAGAGTTAACCAAATCCATTGACCATAAACTGTACGTTTAGCTAGCGGCTGTAAATAAATTAGCATTAATCGATCCCTTTCCTACCTTAATAACCGTAATGTCCTTTCATTTTTTTAATATATAAATTTTATTTAACAGAGATATTTAACCTTTTTATTAATTTGTTCTAAAGCATAAATAAATTTGTTATAACTATTAAAACTTTCATATATATATTTAATTAAAACTTAAATCGGATTATTATGGATAATAAAAGTTAAATTTCTAGAGATTTTTTTTTATTAACCTAAGGTAAATTAATAAATGGTTTAACATCACTGTATTTTATATTACATTTACTGTCCAGTTAAGTGGTTTTATTTTTTTTATATAATTTTCAGTAAACCACACATCGAATGTAATAAAATAATTTTCATTTTTTTAATTACCCCAGGATAAACGATTTAATATTATTTAAATTATAAAATAATAATTAAACACCATCGATACTTAAATCATTAACATTAAAATACTGTTTATAATTAATGAAATAATATTATTTGTATATTTTTAAAGTATTGTTGGTTGTTTATTGAATATTAACAGTAACATTGTTACTAACACCGTAAAATATAACTAATACATTTTTTTTTTTTTTGGATTTAACAACGACAAAATTTTTTGTACAATTTACTCAAATATAGCCACACAGATTCATGGATTTTGTTATAACAAAAAAAAAAAAAAAATGATTACAGCAATTCAACTAATCACACAAATAAATTTCACACAAGTACCCTGCAGCACATTTTTTATTAAAAAAAAAAATTCACATTTCGAAAAGCTATCAATAAAAAAAAAATGTAATTATTCTTCTATTAATTTTTGTTGTTGTTGTTGTTGTTAAAAAATAAGAAAAACAAACAAAAAAATTGTTAAACGATTAAAATAAATATTCAAAAACATTAAGAAGAAGAAAAAAAATATATAATTCAATTCTTATAAAGCATCATAAAAAAATAATATAACAAAAATATAAAACGATCTCATTTATGTGGTCATAATGTGTACAACAGATTATAATCTTATTCTCCTCTTATCATCATCATTATTGTTGTTGATGTTGTTGTTGTTCTTTTTTTTTTTTTGCGAAACCACTTTTAGGGTGGCTAATAAAAGTTCATCATTGCATTTACTTTTAACGTAGCCCCGTTTTTTTTTGTTTTTTTTTTCATTCTCTCTAACTTTTGAAAAAAAAAAATTTTTTTATTGCAATACGGAGGAGAAAAACAAAAAAATCATCATTGTTGTCATCTTATAGTTGGTTGTGCCATCGATTCAATGTTATGTTGTGCTTGCTTGCTTTGCTGTTTGTTATTATTATTATTATTATTATTATTATTATTATTTCTGTTTATGTGGTTAGAGTATTAGATTTTGGGTGGTTTGTTTTCAGATTAACGAAATTACTAAGATAACGACCAACAAAAGAATCAGTTATATTATTATGTTTGTTGTTAATAAAAACAAGTAATACCCAAAATAAATATAGAAAAAAAAAAAAAAAAAATGGTGATGAGTAACATTTGGGGTTTATTATCTTTATGAGTTAATTTAAAAATATTATATTTATGCTTTTAAAATAAAGAAAAAAAAAGAAGAAAAATAAACAAACTTTTTTTATTCGATTTTTAATAAACTATAAAAATAATAAACTTAACTTAACGCGATTTTACAATAAGAATGATTTAAAACGTTTTTATATTTACGATTTACTAAATAGAAATTTCTATTTTTATCATTAAATAAAAACGTATTTTATATACAAAATATTTACCAAACATGACAAATTGTATTAATTCACTAATTCACTTAAATAAATCACGGTTTTTTTTTTTTTAATAAACAAGTAAATGAAAATGTTTTTCAACAAATACAAAACAAAGTAACGATAAATTTTTTTTTTTTTATATTTTTTTTTCTTGCTTAATTAATTAATTTAAGTAAAGAAGAGAAATTTTTTATTATATTTTCTTAAGAATAATAATAATAATAATTTTAATTATTATAATTCTGGTATTAAATTTACTGTGAAACAAAGGTAAAACAAACTAAACACACAAAAAATTAATGATTTGATTCGTTGAGTTTCTTATTTAATACAAAACAAAATAAAAATATCATTATAATAAAATTATATGATACTAGTTATATAAGTATTTATCAGTGTGGAATTTATATAATCATTTTAGTTTTCTTTATTTAGTTGGTTTAGGTAAATGTTTCCCAAGTGGTGCATCAGTTTGGAAAATTAACAGCACGACAGAAAATACGCGTTGCGGTCGTTAAGGCGAAAATAGCTTTTATATTTCTACAGAATAAAAATTATTTGGTATGAGTTTTTTTTTTTTTATAAAGTAAATGCTAAGTAAAAAAATAATATATAAACGTAATGGGGTTGTAGAATAAGAAGAACAATAAGATATATAGCAGGAAAAACACCTATAGACATAAAAACAATAGTGATGCAAAAGACTTGTGTTGTATGATGCTGATGATGATGATGACGATGTCTTTATATATATATTTAAAAACATTTGGTGGTGGTGTAAAAATACTAATAAAAAAGAAAAAAAACGCGGAAAGGATGTTAAGATAAGGATTCATAGACTGTTTTTGTTTTAATTTTTTTTTTTTTTTGTTTTTTTCTTGATTTAACGTAACAAACAAAAGCGTAATGTTTTTAAACATGGGGGAGGAATAAATAAACGAAACGTTACCACACACACAAAAAAAAAAAAAAAAAAAATTAAGAAAAAGAAAAACATATACACAAAAGTGGTTAATAATTGTAGTAACAAATAATAGAAAAAATAGGAAAAGAGAAATTAATGTTTATTGAGTGGTTTTATTTAACAATGTTTTATTGTGTTTACTTTCCATACTGTTTCTTTGTTGCCTTCTTTTTCTCTTAAACCATACGATAATTTAATAGAAATATTTTTTTAAAAATACTTTCTCTTGTGTATTGTTATTTACAATTAAATATGTAAAATGATTTTTTTTCTTTTAAATATTTATTTCAATTAATTTAAATAAAAATAAATTATTTTTTTTTTTTATTATTTATTATTCATAAGGGAATTTTTTCTATCTTTAACATAAGATAAATTTTTATCATTTTTATTAATAATATAATAAAAACTTAGTTTTACTAATTTGTTATCTATTGAACTTTTATAAAAGTTATGTTGGAAAAGTTTTATATTTTTTTTTTCTTTTCTTTTTTATTATTATTATTATTATTATACTATGTGATATCGATGACAATCATACAACATTATGCCATTAAAACTTAATTTTTCGTTATATATTTTATTTAAGAGCAATCAAAATGGAGAGAAAATAAAAAAAAAAAACCAACAACTTTTACTTCACTATTCTTTATCTGTGTCCTTTATTTTCACTAATTTCATTAGCTTGTTATTGTTATTTAGTTAACTTAGTTATAGAAGAAAATGCGTTTTATTATTTAAACAGAAAAAAAAAAAAATTAAAGATACAGAAACATGAAAAACACAAAAAAGAGTTGATACAAAGACGATTATTTATGATATTCACGTATTTTTCCGTAAAGCTTTCTACAAAGATTTTCTAAGCTTATCAAGTTGTTATTTTAAATAAAATTCCCAAAAAAAAAAAAAAAAAAACTTTTCATACTTCTCTTCTATTCCAGTGTCACATCGTTTTTTTGCTTTTGCTTTTACTTTAAAAATAAAATAAAAAATTTTTTAACCCCAATTATTTCGTTTATTTCCACTCAAACCATAAAATTAAAATAAAGTAAAGTATTGTTAATACTTAAGACAATTTAAAAGCGAATAGGTCTTATATTCTTTTTTTAAGATATATAGAAGAAAAACATAACAACTTTAAAGTTTACATAGGGTGAATTGAAGGAAACAAATAGGCGATTAAGCTAATAACGTTCAATTCGTGAATTTTGTTTAAAGAAAAATTTGTTGTTACCGATTAATGAATGCTTTGTTTTACTAAAGAAATTGGATTATGTTGACGATGGATTATTTGTCGTTTATATAGATTTGTTTGCATTAACTGAATTTTTTTTTTTTTTTTTATTGCTCTATAATTTGATCGAATTTTTGTTAAAAACATGTACAAAGGTAAGAAAATAGATAAATCTTAATGTTTTAAATCATAATCCTTTTATTTTGATGAAAGTTTTCACCAATTTTTTCCTCTAAAAGTTATTTATCTTTATTTAAAAAACATTAAGATATTCATTTAAATATATTAAAAACAAGATGATATATATATATATATATACACCAAAAAAACCTCCCCAAAAACATTACCATAGAATGAGTTGATGCAATCAAAATGATTTATATAAATAATATTCAAAATAATCAACTTTGAATTTTAAATTCCCCGTGTGTTTTTGTGTTTAAATTCTTTAACTTTATAAAATAAAAGTATTATAAGAATAAAATACATATGAAAAGATATACAAAAGATGTATAATATTTATCCTATCTAATTTAGTATTCACGTAGCAGTAAAAAAAAGAAACAAACTTTTAACTGCCTTAGTTGTGAAAGTCTAATAAAAGCCTCTGGCGCTCATATCTCTATGAAAAAGACATTAATGTAACACCCGGTTATTCTCTATTCAGTGTTCATCGTATTTAACAAATAAAAATATGACGATTTTAAAATACATAAATGGTTAAAAACATAACATAAAAAAAATTATTTAAACGAGACAGAACAAGTCATGATTACACAAAATACTAATTCAAAGAAAAATTAGCATAGAAATTTTTATTTTTTTGTTATTTCTCTTATTCAAATGAATGGAGATTACATTACATGAATTTTCGAAAAGGTGTTGTAATGATAGTAATTTTGTATATATATATATATATTTTTAAATGACTAAACATTTAGTGAATATTTTTCGTTGATTTAATTTTTAAATTAGATTTCGTTAATAATTTTTTTTTTTTTTTTTGTTATTTCTCTCACTTATTTTCTTTATATTATTACCAACCCCACCCACGCACATCCATCCAATTTATTATAGACATTAAAAAAAAATCTCATTCATCATTTAGTTAATTTTTTTTTTGAACGTTTAAAAAAAAAAAAAAACGTTAACGAGTTGCATAAACAAACAAACAAAAAAAAAAGCAATTAATTTTTATTAAAAAATAATATTTAAAGCCACAGAATATACTTATTTAAACTAACCATTAAGATATTTAAATATACAAGGAGAGAAAAAAAAAGGGGTAAAAGGGGTGAATTTATTATTAAGGGATTAACAAACAAAAAAAAAAAAAAAAGTAGAAGAAGATGAAAATAATAAAAAAGGTAATGCATTGACAATTTATCTTCCTGTTTCTTTTTTAATTATAATTTATTTAATTGTATTAATTATAATTTATTTTTTTTTATGGAGATTATAATGGACAATCAATTATAATCAAATAATTTTTTTAAAAACACACACAGACAGTGTGTTTATGGTAATAATCTGCTACCATTTCTAAGATGAAAATAAATAAAAAAAAACCGAAACAATTTATTTGTGTGTACCAAGTACAAGATATACAGGGCATAAATATTCAGTTAAATCGTATAAAATACACATTTACACATCATATAGGTGATATAAGTTAACATTAGAACACTCATAATGTGTTAACATAGACGATTTTCTCCTTTTTTTTTTTTTTTTTCTACTTCGGCAATTTATTTCTTAAAGTTTGTGTACTTTCCTGTGTGTATGTTTTTTTTTTCTTCTTTTTTTCTTCTTTCTTTTGCAAGGGGTTTTTCTTTTATATTTTCTTTCTATGCTGTTCCATGAAATATGAATGTTCACGGTGAACATTTTTCGTAAAGGGGGAATATTGAATGAAAATATATAGCAAAAAAAAAGTAAGAAAAGAAGTCAGTACCCAGTAAATGAACCATCAAATAGTAAAGAAAAAAAAAATGTAAATAAGACGGAGGAATGTCTACTAAATAGTGGTTGTCGTAGGTCAAATATGTAAACAAGTGTATTATTGATATTACTCCTGTTTATCTTCTTTATTTATTTTTATTTATTTATTTGTATTATTATTATAAAAAGTTATTAACGATTTATTATTATTATCGATAATAAATGTTTATTTATTTATTGTAATGTTTGTTATGTAATTATAACAATGTAATCACTGTGTATATACATGATATATGTATATATGTATGTACGTACAACATAAACAATTGTTAAAATATGACATTAAATTAATGACCGGTATTTTAAAAGAATATATATATATATAAAACCAGATAACATAAACACGGATGATATATTATATAGAAATAGAAAAAAAAAAAACTTTTACCAAAACACCAACAATTGAATAATCTAATTTAATATTTTTAATATAAGCAGAATATTAATCCGGATACAATATATCCTAAAATCCTTATTTAAATTATAATTAATCAAATTTTTAAAATTAAAATTATAGAAAAAAAAAAAAAAAAACATATTAATTAACAGCTTTTATGTTATTATTTATGCATTTTATTTGTATTATTATTAAAAATGTGTGTTTGTTACACAGAAAAATTGTTGATTACTTAACTTAACAAAGCCAACATTAAAAAACATAAATTTTATTTTATTTTATCATCAAACATTTTCTTTTAGATGTTATCTCATATATAAACATTAAAACTTTTTATAATATTGTTATAGGTATTACACTGTATGTATCTAGTCTTGTTGTTAATTCATTTCTTCGTTTATCTCTTCCACCGTCCTTTTTTTTTTTTTTTTTGTAAAACAATTTCTTTTCTCAGTGCTTTTTATTATTACTTTTTTATTAACTGTAAAGGACACACACACACACACGTACACCATTTGCTTAATAAAGTTTTTTTTTTTTTTTTTTACTTTACTTTCTTTAGTACTCAAGTAAATTGAAAGAGTAAACATTTAAGTTTTTCGATAATTCATGAAGAAAGTTCTGTAGAAAAATTGTTTTTATGTTTTAAATTGTTTTTTCCTTTTTTTTTGTAAGTAGAAATTATTTTTTAATAAATCAAGTTACATACATACAACCGATATACATTTATATGTATATAGAATTAAAGTTTAATAAAAAAATAATTGTATGATAAAAATTCATTTATCACGTAGAAATAATATTATCAACCTACCTAATCGTTGTTAGATAAAAATATATATGTATAACAATCGATTTGTATTACCCTATAAAAATAAGAATTAACTTTATTTGTTAAGAGAAAATATAATACAAAATACAAAAAAAAATCCAATCAGCAATTGGATAATCGAAGATTATTATGTTTTATTTAGGGGATTAACGAAAGATAATTCGTAAAGCTTTTTTCTTTTTTTCTGTAGTTAACTAGATCGATTAGATTCAAGTTAATGAAGGGTGAAGGTAAAGATTTTTGAAATTATATAGCATTATTATGCAATATAAAGGCGTGTAGATTTTTGGTTAAATTGAGCAAAACAAAAACAAAAAAAAAAAAAAAAAACAGAAGGATACAAGAATAATAAGGTAAAAGAAAGTAGCAAAAAAAAAAAAAAAAACAAGAAACATTTAATTGTATAAATCGAAAACAAATCTAAAGTCATTAAGACTGTAATTGTATTATTAACTTAACTAAAAAAAAAAAAAAAAGCACAGAAAATTAGTTAATCGGTTTTAATTTATTATTATTTTATAAATATTTCTGTTGTATTGTTGTTTAATTAATATAAATTCACAAAACTTAAATAGGAAAAACTGAATCCCAAACAGTTTTAGTTTGATTTAAATGAATAATTATTACAATTGTTGTTTGAATAACTTTTTGGTTTGAAAACTTTACAGATGTTACCATATTTTGTACTATAAACCCATAATGATTTATCATAGATAGAATATTTTCTCTTATCCATATACAATACATAAATTTATTATTTTACTATCTGTATAATAAACATGATTTTACTGAATTGAGTTAACTGGTCAGTTTGTATGGATATTTTTTAACTTTAAATTAGATCATCACCCAAATTCTGATTTATAAACACATACACACACGCACACACAAAATGAAGAGGGAGAAACATTTTAACAAAAACACCCAAAAAAAAAAAAAAAAAAAAAACAAACATCAATAACATACAACCAATTTAATATCGCCTCACTATTAACAATTCAGTTATTCTAAAATGAGACAAGCACATAGTGTTAACAAATGGCACTCGTTAGTACAACATGACGTTATAAACATATTAATAAATGGATGTATTTATGCTTTTTTATATAACAACAATACCCCTTTTTACCACTAAAACAAAATAACCCATATTTCTACTATTAGCCAGTATTTACAAAATATATAAAATTTTTCTACCATTTGATGATATGATTATTAATAAATATAATTGCTTATTATTTATGATTAATTAATAACCAAAAAGTTATATATATATATATAATTATTAATTGTGTCTACCATTCGGTGGTATTCTATTTAAACAAATATTTTAATTTTGAAATGATTTAATTTATTATTTAAAAATTTACAAACACACCGAATATAAATATTTATATTCTTAAGAAAATATTTAATTATTATAATGTCTATATAAATCCGTTTTTGTATATATTTACTTGAATCAAAAAGAAAAAAAAAAAAAAAAAAAAAAAAAGGGCAAGGAGTGTAACAAAAATTGCCATATAATTAATTATTATCTTAAGAGAAATTGCTTTTATAAAGTATTTTAAGGTCTGTAGTTTTCTTTCCTTTCCTTTCCTTTTTTTTTTTTTTTTATCGATGTAAACATTACTAATGTCCAACACAAACAAATCTAATAGAAAGATTAAATAACAGCAGACATAGTATGTGGTTAGATGAAAATAATCATTTTTCATTACCACCCTTACAATATTATTTGTTTTATTTAATTAGAATTGTCTTTAAACAAAAATATGCATCGAATAACATTTTTTGTGTAAAAAGTTTTTAACGTGGTATGACACATAGAATAATTTTCCGATACGATTTTATAATTGTAATTGAAACTTTTTAAATAAAGAAATCACTGGTTTTAAAACTATTGTCTGGGATAGTTTTTTTTTTTATTTTTATTATTATTTATCTAAAGTTAACCGTGGGTTAAGTTAGGATGTTTTTTAGGGGGATTTTATGAAAATTAATCTATTCAGAGAAAAGACATATTAAACATTGACTAAGTAAACAATATACTAGAAGAAAATTTTATAACTTTATAAGTATTAAAATACGTTGGTATTATATTTACTTAAATTTTCAAAAAAAAAAAATGTTATCTTTGTTCAGCATATTGATAGTTTCCAGTAGAAGGATTAAAAGTGAACAAATTTTATATCTTTGTTACTTAATTTACACACATATACGTATAATTTTGATTAAAAAAAAAAAAAAAAAACTATTTTAAAACAACAAAAGAGATTTCGTTTTTTTAAAAGAAAAATTCCTTTTCTAACATAAATACCGATAGAGAAATAAAGGTAAAAATAAAAAGGGTTATACTCTAAAGAATTTTTAAGCATAGTTTTTAAAACAGTTTTTTTTTTTTTTAATTTTTTTGTTTGTTTGTTTCACTAAGCCAAATAAACAGGAGTTTAAAAAAAAAAGAAAATAAATAACCCTTTACTCCTTAGCATTCTGTTTAAACATTGTTCAATTCTCAAAGCAAATATTTTTTTTTGTTTTTCTGTTTGTTGTTTGTTGTTGTAACAAGAGAAAACTTTTCAAAACATTTGTTTATTATTTTGATTTAACAGAAATTAATAAAATAAAATAAAAAATTATATATGTTATATTGAGGTAACGATACAACTAACACATTTTTTATTTTAATTTAATTTTTTTTTATTTGGCAGCAAACAAAACGATTGAAGGGATTTTAACTATGGTCATGAAAAATATTTTTTTCCCTTTTTCTGGTTCTTTTTTTTTTTTTAATATAAATTATAATCCGTGAATGAATGAATTAGTGAAAATATTTATGGGTTTCTATATTTAAAAAAGTGTGTTAAAGTCTGGTTATTAATTAATTTAAAAAAAAAAAAACAGAAAAGCTCACAGCTTTCTTTTTCTTTTTCTTTTTTTTTGTGGCAACTATTGCAGATATATTTTTTTTTTTATTGATTATTTATTCACGTATAGCATCATAATCATTTAAAAAATTCACTCAAATTTCATTAAAATTCAACAACAAACCTTTCTTAAAATATTTTACGTTCCCTTCGAAAAAAAATTCGTTTGTCAATTGATGAATTTAAGCAAAAAAAAAAAAAAGAAAAATCAAAATAACTTTCATGAATGAGATAATTTTCCCTCATCAAGGATATCATACTTAAAATCATCATTTAACAAAAAAAAAAAAAATTAAAACATAAATGTCTAGTGTTTATTTGGAAAATAATCAAATAACAAAAATGTCAAAAACCCTTTTTTAGAAATAAAATAAAATAATAATAAAGAAATAAATATTTTCAATGTTTCTATCAAATCAAAATTAAAACAGGGTAATTAAACAACCGTAGAAAAATGATAAAAGGGATAATAAAAAAAAAACCCTAATGAAAAAAGATTTTTTTATTATTAATATTTTTTTGTTTTTTGATAAAAACATTCCTTTAAAACTAAATAATCCTTAATTATAAAATTCGATAAAGAAAATATTTTCTTTTTACCACTTGTTCCCTATAATATTAAATTACCTAAAGTAACCTGAAAATTTTCTTATTAATTTATTATTAGGGAATTGTTTTAAGAATTTTATTATTTTATATCCTTTTAAAATCTTAATGTTGCTAATTTATTTAACGTTTTAATCCTAGTTATTTGTGTAAATTAAGTTAACTTTTTGTCAAAATAATATAATTTCAATTGGAATTTGTTGATGTTTTATTTTTTATTTTTTTGTGAAATAAGATTACTATAAGCTTCATGCACTCCTATATTTACGTTTCAGCTATCAAATTGCAATCTTCAGATTATTCATAAGAATTTTTGTGTTAATTAAACATTTTCTAATAGAATCAAAGCATAAATTCCTTCAATTTTATAATTAGTTTTACTTCAATAAAAAACAAAAAAAAAAAAAAAAACAGTAGAGAATATAACAACACAGCTTTTTTTTTTTTTGTTAAAGCTTTTTCATACACAGTCATTGACAAAAAAAAAATAAATACTTTAAAACATTATCTTGATCACTGCACTATAAATATCCTTAGTAATTAATTTTTATATTCTATAAAAAAAATTAAATTATTTTTTTTTTTCCAATAAATATTAAATAATAATTTATGTTCTCTGTTAAGGATTATTGGATAAATATTTAAAAAAACAAACAAAAAATGTTGTATCTATAAAAGTTCACAAAAAAATTATTTAAGCTTTCAAGCTCCGCCTTGTATGTGTGGCAAAAATAAAACCACGCCTGTTTGCTTATTGGGCATTACATTATTAAAAAAAAAAGAAATATATTTATCCATAAAAAAAAGCTCCCATGCCACCCACTTAGCTGGAGAGTTTGTTAGTTAGAGATAATGTGTCTTTGGATGCGCAGACATTAGATCCTTCAGGAAATTGCTCCCCATTGTGTTAAAGTACACTTGGAAAATAACACCAATACCATCAGTTTATAACAGCAGATAAGAGAACTAAAAGGAGAACGAAAAAATTCATAACAGCTACAAAGGTATATAAAATAAAATTATAATAAAACAAAAACAAAAATTTATTAAATTTGTTTAATTAACAGAGAATTTTTCATCTTAAATAATTAAAAACATAAAATATATATATATATATATATATTAAATATATTTACCCAGGAAAATATCATAAATAAAATGTCACTGTTAAAATAAATGCTAAAATTTAAAATGTTACCAGAAAAAGCACAGGATGCTTATAATTGCTGCACTAATGTTATTTATGTTTAAATTATTTGTTTTTTTTTTTTTTTTTTTTTTGATTTATTCTACGCCCGCACTATACAAAAAATAAAAACAATTAAGATAAATTATGTAAATAATATATATTTAAATAAAGTCCTTTTAGTGCCTTTTTTGTACTAAAACCATGCGTAACTATTGGATAGTCAGATAAGACAACAAATTATGGTTTAAGGTCAAAGAGATGCCACAAATTGTCTAGAAAATAACAAAATAAAAGAAAAACCATAAATTTAGTAGCCGATTTAAAATAATGGATAATAAATTTAAAAGATTTAATTTTTGGATAAGAAAATCTTTCGGTTTATAGCGTTTAAAGTTCTCTGCAGAAGATTTTTAATAGTTAAAAAAAAAAAACAATTTGCCTAATATGTTACAAAATTTAATAAATCAGTGAGAAGTTTTATTTAATTAAATAATTATTTTGTAACTATTAATAAAAATTAAATTTTTACAAATATAATACCCTGGCTAGAAAAAAAAAATTTGTTTATAAAAGATAATTGAAAAGTATTTATAATAATAATAATAATAATATTCAATTATTATAATAGATTTAAAAAAAATTAATAAATAAAAGAAAATAAAATCAAATTGAAACCAATAAAGTGATAAGATTTCTATCAGTATCGTTGCAAATAAAAAGTTTTCCCTTTTTTCCATTTCATTTTATTTATCATATTTATCTGCATTGTCTGCTCTTATTTGTTGTTTTCTACATTTTTTCTGTTTGTCTTTTCCTTTTTTTTTTTTTATTTGTCACAAATAAATATTTTACTCATCTCATCCCATATATAAATGAAAATAATAATAAAAAAAAAGAAAACAATTCTGATAAATTTATCAATTTAAAAAGTTATTTTGGAGACAGTGAACCGTTTTGAGTGTTTTACCATCTATTGAAATAATGTCAAATACAATTGAAGGAGCTCCTTCAGTTTATTTTCTTATGGTTATAGTTTACCATGATAACAATTGTAATATTTATTTACTTTTTAAGATTTGTTGTCTCGAAAACAAGATAAACAACAACAGTGAAAAAAAGACGTCGTTGCTACCATTGACACAAAAATACATTTCGGTGTTATTTTTGTGTAACAAAAAAAAAAAAAAAAAAAAAAAAAACATTACAAATTGTAATTAACTAAAACTGAATTTTAATTAATATTAAATAAATAAATTATAACGAAAATAAAAATAATTGATTTGATTTTCCAAGTGAATAACATCACCAGATGATTTAATATGAAAACAAGTGGAGAACAAAAAAAAACGAAAAAACACTGATAAAAATATTCTAATCCACGGTATCAATTCATATTAAAAAAAACATTTATTTTTAGGGTGAACAATTGTAATAAGTGGAAAAATAAAAAAAAAATAAACTTTATAACACCACACAAAAAGAGTGGAAATTATTTTTTACTTTCTTTTTTCTTTTTTTTGTAACGATTATATATTTTTTTATTGCTTTAAAGAAAGAAGAAAAAATTTAATTTATTTTATTATTTTTTTATAATAATAATAATAATAATGTAAAGACAAAACGAGTATATTATATATAAATCGTATATATATTTTTTTTTTTATAATAAAAAGAAAAATGTAATCACATATTATGTAATAAGAAATATATATATTAAACGCCTTGAGACAATTTATATTGAACGATATGTCATCATTTTATGAATTGAGATTTACTAGCCAGTGGGGATTAGGATTTCTTAAAAAAAAAAACACGAAAAACAACCAACAAATAAGCGTAAAAAAAAAACAAAAAAACTTCGAAATTTTAACAACATGTTTTCTTGTTATGTGGGTGATAAGTTGTTGATAAATATATCTAAAGTATATTTTTTGATTTTATTACTTTACAGAATAAGTAAAATTGCTACAATGAAATAAATCTCTTCTTGAAATTTTTTTTTAATAATAAACGTACAAATCGTACAAACAAAGGTAATTTAATATTTTTCTCTCTATTTGATTAAATGTTTTACCAGTGTTATTATCTGTAATGTACGTTACCATTCATGTTACTTACCCAAGATATAGTGTTTATACGTATCACATAAATTCATAACATCATGGTTAGAATATAAAATATAATGTTTTTTTTTTTATGTAATAAAATGATGTAATCACCTGTACAGTCGTTAATATGATAAATGTTTGAAATGCGTTAAAAAAAGAAAAAAATAAAATATATTTTCCACGGTATCCCAAAAAAAAAAAAGAGAAAAAAAGAAGAGAAATAAATTAATCAAACCACAGTACCCAGTTTTTTGTGAATTAATGTTGAACAATTAAAGATTATTTAAAAGCTTAACTCTTTATATACGTAGTAAAGGTATAAACAAATTAATTCCTATACAATTTTATTACCTTTTCAATACATAAATTCAGATTTAGCAAACGTTTAAATTTTCGTTACAGAGAGAAAGCAAAGCACAATAAAAAAAAAAAAAAAAAGGAAAAAGTTTCTATAATAAACAACCAAGAATCACAGATGATAATTATAATAAATTTAAAATTCATTGATACTTTACTATTCGTAATAATAATAACAAATTTTGTGTTTATATGTAGATTTTAATTAAATGTATTACTCTTGGTATTATTTATATAAATAAACAAAAAAAAAAACACATGTGCGATATGCGTTCTACCCTTATTGCGTGCGATTGCAATACTATTAATTTAACTAAATCCACTCATTTCTCAAAATGGCGTACTAAATTGCTTTGAAGATTTATAGCATTTTATTTAATTCGAATTTATATACATATATATATATATAGAAAATTAAAGCATATTACCTCTTCGGCTACTTTATATAAATGGTATATATTGCACATACTAAAAGTATTTATTATATGACAAAAAAAAAAAAAAAAGCCTAAAAAACGACCGCTATATACCGTTGTTGTTGTCCTGATTTGTCCTAATTGAGGGTTACCCTTTTGTTTTTTTTTTTTTTTTTAATTTATTCTTATTAGGTGAAAAAAGGGGTTCTTTCCCGAATAAATTCCTTTTTTTTTTTTTTTTTAAGTTTTTTGTTATCAGTGATATAACCTGTATACAAACGATTACCTTATTATTATTTATAAATTATTTATTTTATTT
The DNA here is from genome assembly GCA_961205885.1 of Ptychoptera albimana. Lineage (NCBI taxonomy): Eukaryota > Metazoa > Arthropoda > Insecta > Diptera > Ptychopteridae > Ptychoptera > Ptychoptera albimana. The sequence goes on along the minus strand of OY540805.1, from coordinate 1,122,336 downwards.
CACATTAGGCAAACAACAAAAAATTAAATGTCTTCATTATTTTCTATATAATAATATTAATAATAATTATCCTATTAATTGAATTATATTTATTTTTCTTTAGTATTTCAAATAAATAAAGAATGGACAAACTGAAAAAAAAGTGTTTGGTTAATTATTTTCTATTATTCCAAGTCAAATACAAAAAAAAGAAGAAAAAAAAATATATATTTTATTAGAAACGATTAATTTTACCTGATCTCCCTGATTACACTGTTACGTATGTAATTCATAGAATTATTTATTTTTACTTTACTAAACAAATTGTGGAAATACCTTTGGAAATATTTTTTTTTTATATTTTTAGATGAAGATTTATTTATTTACAGTGTAATTGATAACAACGCGTTAAGAATAAAAAATCCCCACATTAGTCTATTGTTATTGTTATGGTAGAAACATTTTCTATAGGAAAACCGTTAAACGTATATTTCCACCCTCTTCATTTTAACTAGAAACTAGAAAATGAATGTAGGAAAAGGGGAGAAAAGTTTTTCCCAAACAAAACTATGCTACTGATACAATAATTCCTACTTTTTCCTTTACCTCTTATAACTGAATAATTGCACCAACAATATTACAGTTTTAGGTATAGCTATGTGAATAACAATAATACATCGGTTATCGGTCAGTTAATGCGGGTCATTCATTAGCCTTGATCACGTGGTTATTTCGGTTTAAAATGAGAATTTCAAATCTCTTTTCTAACAAAAAAAATTTATTTAAATAAATGTCTGGGTGAAAGTTTTGTTAAATGGGTAATAAATAAAAAAAAAATAATAAAAATTTGTTATTTCAATTTAATCTAATACAAAAAATTTATATTAATCTAATTACTAAAAGTGTGCTTTCGGGTGTGCTTATTTGTCCAAAACTTGAACTTGCTTTAAAATATTTAATTGTTAAAGAATCATTTCTCTTATAATTCCCAGTTAAAAATCCATTAATCACATTATACATAAATTATAATATATGCTTTTACCACAATATGTAACAACCACTAACTATTATGTGGCTATTCTTAGTTTTATTTTCTCGATCTCATTCAAGATATGTAATAAGTATCAGAAAATAATAATAGAAGTAAAAAAAAACAAAAATACTTTTTCACAAGTTTTGTGTCAGATATTTAGTGCCTTAGTTAACTGAAATTAATCCTAAGGGACGTGTCCATTTCTAGTCATCACAACTGTATCATAGACAAAAATAATATAATAAACATCCGAATAGGTTATTATAGCTAGAAGGCAAAAATGTTGTTAGAGAAATGGAAATAAAGAAAACAAAGATATAACCATAAAAGGATATTAAGTAAAATAATAATAATAATAATAATAATAATATAAATAAATATTAACATGAACAATTCCAAGAAAAAAAAAAAAAAAAAAAAAATAGCAACAGTTAATGTTATGCTAAATTATGTTTGCACATAGTAAACATATAAAGAGTAGCAAGAGTCTTATAGAGAAAGTAAAATAGAGAGAGAGATAGAGAAAAATAAATTTCTTTTCTTAATTTCAATTAAATATTATATATTAAAAAATTACTAATCCAATGTAATGTCCATGAACCACAACATATTGTTTTTAATGTTTTCGTATCACAACCATTGAAAAATAGATAATTAAGAAAATAAGACATAATAATGGGGGGATCATTGAACATTGAACAATTTATCCAGTTATCTTTATTTAATCGAGGTGAATTTCCTTTATTTCTATTCTATTTATATGGATAAAAATATTTTAAAGATTACAAACATTGTTTTTTTTTTTAATAACATAGAAATTGATTGATTTCTAGTTCAATAACGATTTTTTTTTTTTTTTTTATATATATAAGGAAAGGAAATTAATTTAAAAAAAAAAAAAAAAAACAATTTGTGGATGAGGTAAGAATACAAGAAAACAACAAACCGTTTAAAAAAAAAAAAACCCTCTGTTAAACAAAAAAAAAATTGGAATTTTATTTTTATGTTTTAAAAAATCATCCAACTGTATTGAAAAAAAAAAAAAAAAAATTATATTACTGTCGGAAGTAATTAATTATGGACGCAGTCGTCAGTATACGGAATAAAAAATATAAAAATAAAAAAAAAAAACACCAAAAAACTTGTAAAAACTTTAAAATCATCATCAGCGACATTACGATGTAACTCACTGTAAATCCTCCAACCGGAAATGAAAACACAAATAGACGACAACAGACCTAAGCGCCTCTGATAGAAAAAATCGCACATCATTTCCGGTTGTTTAAACAAAAAAAATAAATAAAAATAAACAAAATAAATAAATATTAATAATATGAAAAAAAAAATCCATAGAATTTCTTAGGGTGGTTAGGATGAAATGACGGGAATATGAATCAGTTTTGTTATGCTTTTAACATAGAACATTGATAAAGGTAAAAAGCATATATAGGAGACAATAAAATTTTGTCTACTTATGACTTAATAAGTGTATCCAAAATTCCCCTGATATCATTTTAAAAAATAAATAAATAATATTTTATGTTATTTTCTTAATGACTTATTTTTTTTATTCAAGTTATTACAACACTCAAAAGTTTATCGCATCGCCACACAAAAAAAAAAAGGATGATTTGTTTCCTTTAATAATTGTATACATAATAACACTAACCTCATACCATAGATACCTTTTTGTTTGTTTACCATGTTAGTTATATAATTTTATAACAATGTGTGTATAGATGATATTGTCCCGTTTCAAACGCTAATCGGTCGTGAACGAATAGATAGCGATATTATGGGTATCATCTCATATAATTTTATAAACATTTTAGTTAACAGTAAAAAATACGGGCATATCCACATCCACATCCACATGTATTTCTCTATTTTAAAAATGTCCCAACGTTTTATTCAATTTTATAGAAACAACTACAGACATGATAAACAAAAAAAATAATATCTATATGCGATTGTTTATTGAAGTGAAAAACCACAATGATATCCAGTCACATATATTTATATAAAAAGATGAATAAAGTCGATAATTTGTACATCTAAACTGTTCATCTATAGTATGTGTGTATTTTTTTTTTTTTTTTTTTTTATATAGAAATTAACTGTAGAACTGGGGTGCCGAATATGTTGGTTATTTTTCTCCACTAAAATCATTTACACAAACAAAATAATAAATTATTATTAATGTTCTTAATTAAATAAAATTCTCTATTTATTATTTTTTTTATTTAAATTTACCTGTTATGTTGTGACATCATCATTAAAAAAAAAAAAAAATTACCTGATTCTGTGACAAAATTGATTTTTATATCAATTTTTTTTTTTCATTTTTTGTGTTAACCAAACATAAAACGATACAGACTGATTATTTAAAATTGTCAAACCCTTATTTTCACCCTGTTTTGTTGTTTTATTTATTTATTTATTTATTTATTTTCTGCTCCATTTATAACCCTAATATTTTTCACTGATGTCCTACTGGTTTAATTCAATCATCAACCAAATAGAACTTATCATCATTTTGGTTGTAATTTTTTTTTATATACGATTTTATAATATTATTATGTGTTAGAAATATATTATAAAAGCTTTATATGTGTAGGAAAAGAAAAAGCCCAAAAAGGAAATGGTGATGGTTAACCACAAATATTATGCGGTTTTAATATAAAAATAATACGATCAAATTATGTAGAAAATTTAAATTTTGAACAAAAAAATTAAAATCAGTAATATAGCAGCATAGAGATTTATGCTGTAAACAAATTTTTAACTACAAAATATAATGTTCAAATTTTAGTTTTACACAGTGCAAAAATATTTTAGCTCACCGAACGACAAACGTTAAACGTTAAACGTTCAGCGACGATATTTTCAATTGTTAAATAAATAAAAATGTATTTTGTGAAATTATGTATGTTGGCTAAGATGCTGGCGCGGCTACAAAATTAGAAATTTAATCTAAAACAGATGACAATCTAATTTTGACAGACGTTGTAGTTAGTCGTTGTTTTTTTTTTTATATTCTGTTTACTCAATTATTATCACTTATTCTCTTTATACAATTTTAATTATGTTAATTAGTATAGACAATTTATAATTTATAAGATTATTATTATTTATTTATTTTAATAAATTGTTTACAAATGATACATGAAAAATAATTATACATAATAATGTTGTCGTTGTTCGTTTTTACCTTCATCTTTTTTTTTTTTTTTTATGTGCCGACAACATGCACTTTATTATTATGATTATAATGTTGTGATATTTTACTTGTGATATTATATTAACAGCACAACATGTTACAAGGCGTTATCAGCTTAACGACCCATTCGTTTAGTACAAAAGATATTCAATTTTATGACAAGTTTATAAAATATTTATCTATTTAACCAAATCATTGATGTACATTTTTGTTAAATATTGAATAAACAATTTTTTATTTAAAGCCACAAATTGATTATTATTGGTAAACGCATTAAATATTTTTTTTTTTTTTTTTTATTTATAGTTTTCTACCTCATTTATCTTCTTCTTTTTTTCTATTCAAAAGGATTTTTCTATTTTTCTTATTGTTTGGCTAAGAAGTTACTATCACTTTTCATGTAATAAGTTCAAAACTTATATAATAAAGGGAATAAATAAATTTTTTTTGTTAACAAACCCGTGCCAATCATCAATCATAAACAATCTAGAGATTCTAGATAAAGATTCAATTGTTACTGATTGATGACTTAGTCATTTATAAACATACACACAATAGCCACCATAGTACCAAAACCGTTTGGATAAAGATATTTTCATAAAAAAAAAAAGGTTTACAAAAGATAAGTTTTGGTGAGGAGAAACCAGAAAAAAAAAAAAAAAAAATAGGTGAACAAATCACACCACAAACAATTTTCACTTTCAATTAAATTTTCATGTTTTTTTTTTCCTTCTTTTAAAGTCCTTTTGTTACCCTTTTTTTGTTCAGCTACTTTTACCACAAGCTTTTTTTACTTTAAATAAAATTCAGGAAACACCGAGTAAAAAATGATTTATGTTTTATATCAATTTTTTTTTTTTTTTTTTTTTTAAATTCAAAACTTTAGTTTATAAAAACTATTTATTCTATTTAATCAGACGTTATCTAATTTATTTGTTTGTTGTCCTCTTTCACTCTCGGTGTGTGTGTGTGTGTGTGTGTGTGTAGCTTTACAACCCCTATATATTTTTTTTTGTATGTATTTATTTCTGCTACAAAGGATGACATAATAAATTTATTCATATTAGTAAGTTACTTTTGTACTTTTTTTTGTTTAAAGTTAAAGACTTAAAAAACTTTTTACTATAGTTTTATTTTCTATTTGACCACACACTATATACAGGGTTATCTTAAAAGATAAATTTAATATTTACCTTTTAAGTTAATCATTTTAAAACATATATATATATATATATATAACACGCCAATCAGTTTATAAGCTGACTCGTTTAAAGTGTTTACTTTCTTAGTTGTGTTAAGAATGTAACTCTTTTTTTTGCTTTTAGCTACTTTAAAGTTTATTTGATTTGTAAAAGGAAAAGGGGAATAGCAACGCTATAAGTCATTCGTATTTTATAATAAAAAAAAAAAAAAACCAAAACTAAAGAGGCATAAATTTGTAGTTTTACGTATTTTGGACATGGGATAATTTTAATTGGTTGTTAAATGAATCCTTTTTCTACCAACCATGTGCCAAAAATTTTGAAAGAAAAGTTTTACACATTTTCTTAAATAAAAGTTATAATCTATAAGTTACACTAATAGACACAAAGTATATCCACTTAATTTAATATATTCATATAAAAGAAGCTTAAAAGTAAATAATGGTCTTGAGATTAAGGCAAGTTTAATGTTGTCGTTTTTTTTTTGTATACTCGGTGAGAGGACTCTTTGGTTTGTGAATATTTAACAAATTGTTGGTAGGGTGGTTAAATTTTTCTTCTTTTTTTTTTTAAATGTCTTATGGGAGATTGTATAACGACATATTTTCTACTATAAATATAACATAATACAAAATTAGTATATTTGCCAAAAGAAGAAGAAGAAGAAAAAGCACAGGCAAAGGTACATATTGTGAATTACCACAAATAACAGATTATTTATTATTTTATTAATTATTAACTAATTTAACTACTTGTTAAAGAAAAGTTTTTTAAAAAATTATATTATTGAATAACAACTGTTTAAGATTGATTAAACTTAAATAAAAATATAAATAATTCATATGCTTTATGCATAATGAAAATTACAAAAAACATTGAAAATAAATGTAGAAAACTGTCATAGAGTTGACAATATGATTTGGGAAACATTAAACAGGAGTTGGTTAGATTTTAAAATTAAAAATAGTATATTTATCCTCTATATTTAACACTGTTTAGATAATAATAGAATATAAATTATAAATAACACCCCATTAAGTTATTATATTTAACTGTGTAATAAAATAAAGCATGTGACACATGAATAATTGAATTTAAATCTTAAATTGGTAACAATCTTTATTTACCTTTATCATAAATAAAATAAATACTTACTTATAGTATTTTATACTATAATGTAAATTTGAATTATTCTTTATTATATAACTTTATATCAATTCCCCTCTATTTTTTTGCTAACACATCCTTATTGTTAATGTCAATTTACTTTAAGCTTTTCACATCTTCTTCATCTTCTTCTGCTACTTCCTTCATCTTCATTACAAATTAATAAAAAGAGTTGATATTCTCATGATGAAGTTTTCTTAAACAAAAATTATTCTTCATAAATTATTTAAAAATATTCGTAAATTAATCTTTTAAAATCATTTCCCCAATATGAAATTTAAATATTGAAAAAATAATTCATGTGAATAAAAACAAAAAAAAAAAAAATTAAGCTTAATCATAATTTATACAAGCTTTTCACGTTTTTTATGTGTTTTACTTTATTTATTTTAAATCAAGTAAAGGAAAATAAGAAAAAAAAAAATGTTAATGTTAAACTAAGTTAAGTATATCTGGATGTGCCCCAGAAATTAAATTCACATCACATTACCGTCATAGGCAACAGATGAAAATCATGAAAATAATAATAAATTATTATTATAAAAAAAAAAGAAGAAATGTTCATCCCTTAATGTAGAAAATTCTTTTATGTAAATATCAAGAGGAAAACCTTTTTTTCTTTTCTTTTCTTTTCTTTTTTTGTGTGTATTGTCTTAAAAAATGTATTAATTTGTTTTTAATACTCTCCTTAGATTACAACAATTTAAAAAGGAAATTTCTTTTTCTTTTTTTTTTTTGATTTATTTAACTTTAATGTGGTTGGTTTAATATACGAAAATAATTTTATTATTAAACGAGGGTAAAATTGGTCACAAATGAAAACACAACGAAAAAAATAAAGTAAAATAATTTTTTCAATCTTATAAAATTAAATAACATTTAGGGTTTTTTTTTTTTTTTTGTGGTATTTAATTTATTTTTAATTAACAATTATTGATACGATTAACCTTTTCAATTAATTTTAATTAAAATTTTTTAACTCTATTAAATGTTTAATCAATATTTTGTGTGTGTTTTTCTTTTTTTTTTAATGCACTTGCTATTATTTATTATAAATAAAAAATAAAAAAAAAATGACATTAGAATAATAAAAGGGAATAACTAGGGAATTATACTTTAGTTAATATTAATAGAAATATATTTATGTATACATATCAAATCATATGTGACACTTATATTATAATATTCCTACTTTATTTATTCATATCACGTTTAATAATATATAAAGAAGAATATGGTTGAAAATGAAATTAAAATTAAAACTAAAAGAAAGAAAAAAACTTAAATACACAAAATTTATTTATCTGTCTTGATAATAATGTAATTGAATGAAAATTATTTTGTATTATAATTATAAAAAAAAAAATATATATATAACTATTAAAGGTAAATTTATTATTAAAACGTACTCACCATTCGTATCCACAAAATACAACCCCTTTGATATTACTTTATTAAAATCTGTTATCTTTCGTTATGTTTGTCATGTATTCAATTACAGAACATCACATATTTATAGTGAACAAAATAAAAAAAAAAAAAAAAAAAATTTATTTGCATGTAAAAAAAAATAAATAATGCAATAAATCAAATTATAATTTTATTTTATATATTAATATTTATCCCCTTGTTTGTGCTTTTTTGTTGATAGAAATTGTCAACATTTGGTACGTTGTATCATTTATTTGTTCGAAAGCCAAAGTGTTGTGGTTATTTTTGTTTAACGTCATAAACAGGTGTTACTAATTAATTGGTCATAATATCCATTGTGGTCAATATTATAATACGTTTAAATAAATATTTTACATAATTATTATATCTACACTAATTAATAATAAATTTAATTATTGTTTATTATTTTATAAATTGTGTTGTTTTTTTTTTCTTTCATGATTTATAAGCAAAGAAATGATGTTTTTTTTTTTGGTTTTTAATTTAAATTGCCCAGAATAACTGAATGGTTTAATAATTTTCTTTTTAAAATTATTTTGTAATCAGTGTTGTAACATATGTTGTAAGTTGGCCCCATTAGTAAAAATTTTTTTTTTTTTAATAATAAATTTTATGTAAATATTTGTTGGTGGTGATTTTGGAATAAATCTTAACTGGGATCTTAATAGTTGATTAAAAACTTTATTAATACAAAAAAAAAAAAAAAAAACTATGAAAAAAAATTCACTACGTAATTAATTCATAAATTGCGTGGTTTCTAACAGTTTTTAATAATTTTTTTTTTTTTTTTTTTGATTACTTGATACCTGAATACTTTATTCTTAATTTACAATTAAAAAAACTTTTTACCTTTTTAGCTGCTTATTTATAATAATAATAATAATCCTTAAAATCGAATCAGTGTGTGACCTTTAAAAATTTAATTAATTATTAATTATTGTAGATAAATAAATAAATAAATATATAAAAAATATTTTAATCCTTTCAACAGGTATAATATGTATGCATAATTAAATAAATTGAATTTATTACATACATACATAGATATATAGAAATGGGAGAAAGTATAATAATTATTTTTTAATTACTTTACTTTTTATTTAATTTTTCTATTTCTCTCTCTCAGTATAAATAAAATTTTAATTAATGTTTTATTTTGTAATTATTATCGGGTAACTGTAACTAATTTTATTGATTTTGTGTTAATAAAATTTAAATAATTAATGAAAGACAGTTATAAATGTTTGAAACAAAACGAAAAACGAACATTTTGAGAAATATACAAGTGTTAAATAAATGTTTATTTAAATTCATAACACGGATATGTTGGCGAATAATATTACGAATACACGATTACAAATGTTATTCCTGTTATTGGTAAGAAATTGTACGTGTAATCGACGATATTTCATGCTTATTACGAATTTTTTATGTTTATTCCCATCAATATTCGCTTTCTATTAAATTGATGCACGATTATATAAAATTTTGATGATCTTACTGAACACCAAAATCTACTTACCTAGTACAATAATATAAAATATACATAAGTTGCATAACTATAATAAAAAAAAACGTGAATAATATGAATACAATGCCAATATTGAAGAAATAAAAACAACCGAATAATGTAATTCCTATGCGAATAAAATAAAATAAAAAAAAAAAAAAGGAAAAAAATCCCACACACAGGCCAACCCCTTTTTCTTTTTTCTTTTTTCTTTTAATATTAAACAAATAAAAAGGAAAATCTTTAAACATCAATAACACATGATGAGAGTATGTTAAAAACGATTTTTGAATTTTTGATTTAAATACGTGACAATATTTTTTGATATTTATTTAAATAAAAACTAAAAAGAAAAAATTTTACACAACAATTGTAATATAAAACAGCTTAATTGTGCTTACATAATTGACTTAAATTAGGATGACAAAATGTTAATATGTTGTTATCATAACGCGAATATATTGTGTGTAGAAGTTTTTATTTAATTTTTTATAAACAAAAACGTAAACGTAAACATGAAAATCTAATTATAATAATTTGATGAACAACATACAGTAAAACAACCCCTATTTGGTATATTTTTTAATTGAACTGTCATCTTAAATTTATTATCGTGTTAAGTGTTTTTAATGTTTAACAAATACTTGACACATTAAACATGTTATTTTATACTTTAAAAAACATAATTCTTAACAAACAGTTAAATAAAAAACAAAATAATAATAACAGATTATTACCCAAAAAAAAAAAAATTATTAAACACTTTGTAATGAGAATTAACTCGTGTGATTCTTAACATTTGTGCAAATAATAATTAAATAGTATTTCCTATTAATTATAGAAGAATTTTCTTAAGAAAATTATAATCAATTTATCATTCATGGGTTTTTATCTATTATCTATTAATAAGATTAACGGAAAGTGTGGTTCTTACAACACTACAGTATATATTTTACCTGGTATTTCTTATTACTATTTTAGCGAGACGTTAACAACATTTTTTACTTAGGACAACCACGTCCTGTTTCACCCTTAATAATAATAAAAAAAATATATATTTTACCTTCACTTCAATTATCCTATTACTGTCTATCCATAAATAAAACAAGGTCATTGAGAATTTTCTTTTCATAAGATAAACTGTGGAACTTGTTTATCCAAAAAAATAAAAAGAGTCTTGAATAAATAGTACGACATCTATGATAAATTTATATAAAAAAAAAATATGTATTATTTTTTTTTTCTTCCATTTTATTTATAAAAAAAAAAAATTAAATAAAATGATTTTTGTACATTAAATAAATATTTTAAAATTAAAATTTTATAAATAAATATAATACGTATATTATTATTATTATTATATTTATAATTTAAGTATGTTTCTGTATTTAGATACGTACTGATGGCGTAACAGAAGTTGTAACTTCTTCTATATACAGATTACCACGATCAGGATTTTTTAATAAATTTTTACCAGCTAATTCAAAACGGAAATAAATTTATATTTAAATATGAAAAAATAAAGAAAATGAAAAGTTTATTAATTATTATTTGTGCATACCTAATAGTTGTTCAAGATATAAACATCTAACTTCTAATTGTTTTTCAGGACGTTCATTTATTCGACTATTACCAATAAAAATCGCTTGACTATCCGTTGTATGTTCATTTAAACGTGCCACAAGTCTAGCTGATAATTCTTCACAATCTATATTTACATAAAAAAATGATTAAAATAATATTTATTATCATTTCAAATATAAATAATTAAGCATAAATAGTTCAATTAGTTTGTATTCGTTTGTATTATGTGAAATTTAAATAAATATTCCATTGATTTGTTTTTTTTTTTTTTTTTCTTTCTATTTTTTAATTATTTACATTAAAATACTAATTACTATTATTCTTAGTTAATAAAATTTATTTAATTTATTTTAATAAAACAATCAAATCATAAAAATAAACGAAAAATCTTTAAAGAAATAAAAAAAAAAAAAAAAACGTTTTATTTCTATGTCACTCAAGAATAAACGAATGTAATAAAATATTTTTATACTATATTTCCGGTTATTATTATTATTAATTATTATTATTTTTAATATTATTTTAACATAAAAATAACACAACCATAATAATAAAACATTGTAGGTAGCAAAATAGTTTGTAACAACAAATAAATTAATAATAATTTTTTGGTTATGATGTGATACGGAAATAAATTTTTTTTTTTTGTGTCTACACGCAAATATTAATTAATTTCAAAAAAAAATTTTTGTTTGATTGTAAAGAAGAGTTAAAATACTATTTAATTAATTAATTATTTATTTATTATATATATATAGTAATGTTTTTGTAAAATAAATATTATTTACCAGCATCAAAACGTTTTTCAATTTGTCGCCATTGTCTTGCATGTTGTATTGATATAATTGCGGCAATTATAAAGAATAATAAACATGCTATTGTTGCCATTATAAGTGCGGCCGCCTGCCAATCCCATATTATATCATTTTTTAACTCCTCATTCTCCTATTATTAATAATAAAAATAAATAAATAAACAATATTTGACTGTAAATAAATCTTAAAAAAAAAAAACATTTCTCACATTTTCCCATCGAAGATTTTTGCGTTCGGTTCTCGCTAACCAATTCCAATCAAATTCTAAATCATTTATTGAACCACATACAGTATCTTTATGTGCCTGACACGGACGTAATACAACTTCTTGTTCACCACATAATTGACATAAAATACAGGAATCTTTAATTGGATCCCACCAATAATTATCCTGGCACGGCACACTATAACCCATTGTTACAAATGGTAATACTGTTAATGTTATTAAAAATAATTTATTTATATTTAATAAATTATTTGTCTAAAACGGAAGTTAAATGTTAAGTTATTTAGAAAGTTTTATTTATTTATTTATTTATTTTACCTTAATATTAATTTCTCTCGTCATTTTTTTTTTTTTATTCGACACTTTTACTGTAATTAATTAATTAATTAATTAATTAATTTTTTAATCATGTTATGTTAATTATTTATTCTTTATAATTAATTCTAATTACAATATTAATGTTCCTTTTGTTTTTTTTTTTCTTTTATTAAAAAAGGAACTTAAAAATTTTTAATTTCTTTAGATTATGCAAATTTATGTTCAACACATTTTACGGCATTTTTTTTCTTTTCGTTTTTGTTTTTTTAATTTATTTTATTTTATTGTATAATAAACTTAACTACATAACACAAATAAATTTATTTATTTATTTATTTTTTTTCAATAATAATAATAATAATAATAAAAATACATAAAATTAAATTAAATTAAAAATAATGTAAAACATTAAACATCACGTTTAAAATCGGAAGTTAATGAACTATACACAGGTAGTAGTAGTAGTACTTGTAGTTGTATAATCAGCAGTAGCAGTAGTAGTAATTAGTATTTATACTAACAACATAAAAACCTCACAAAAAAAAAAGAAAAACATATATTTAACTATATACCTGTGTTCCACTGAATTTTCTCTTTTTTTTTAATTTTCTACTCTTTTCTAATATTAGATAATTAATTAATTAATTTTTTTATTTTTTTTTTTTTATATATAATGAAACCGGATGTATTGTTTTAAATGTGTTGCTGCTTCTTATTATTCTTTTCCTTCTTTTCTCGCCCTTTTTTTTTTTTTTTAATTTATTTCATTCACATCACAACAACAAGAAGAAGAAGCAATTTTTTAATTTTATTTTAATTTTATTACAACTTTGATTGAAAAGAAAAAAAAAACACTTTTAATTAATTAATTAAACTTTTTATTTTTTTTTTTTATTATAAACAATACACAGAGCAACACCACGGTTTTAAAACATTTTTTTTTTTGTATAAACAATGTGAAAATTAAATTAATAAAATGTTTTTTGTTTGTTTGTTTTTTAAAAGCATCTTTTCCATTAATTTCCTCCTTCTATCATTAAATAATAAGAAAATAATCTTTTAACACACATATTAACACACTTAAATACATTTTTATTTTTATTTTTTCGTTTTTTCTTTGCATTAACTTAATAAATGAATTTACTAGAAAATCTTTATAAATAAAATTCAATTAAATTTTTAATTCACTAGCAAAATAATGTAAACAAAAACACTTGAATAGAAATCTATGTTGTTTTTTTTTTTTTAAATTAATTAATTAATTAATTACGTTAAAGTACTTTGATTTCTATTTAAATAATTCTTTCTTTTTTTTTTTTATTCTCTCGTAACGTCAATACCACTGTACTGTTTATAATATACAAGTGAAATATTTATATTTACGCAGTTAAGCTGTGTAAAATCGGATTTAAGTCGTGCTTGCTGTAACGTTTCTATGCTACGTATGTGATTTCTTAAAGAAAAGAAAGAAAAAAAAAAAAAACCAGCGTAACATACACATATGTGTGGGTTTTCTTAATTTTACTTACTTAAATCTTGTTTTTTTTACAAAAATAGTTTTTCTTACATTTAATACATTGAAATAATCAAGAATATTCACTTTTCTTATTTGTATTTACATATTTATTTATGTTTTTTTTTTTTTAATGCCAGATGTTTGAATTATGTTATTGGCTTTTGAATAGATTTTTTTTATTTATTGATAAAAATTCATTTAATTATTTTTATTTATTTATTTTGTTTCTTCAATAATCAACGTTCAATTATTATTATTATTATTATTTATTCATAATTTAATATGCAAAATAAAGTTTTTTTATCTTTAATTTACTAAAAAAAAAAATTAAATTTTGTTCACTTATTAATTTATTTAAAATTCAAGGAAAAACACAATTAAAAATGATGACTTTTAAAATTTCAATCACACATTATTATATAATAGATTTTTGTATTTACCTTATATTGATAATCCTATGATTTACTGGTCCATGTCCAGTGTATTTAGAGAAAACACAATAATCAATCCGGATACACAGATGTACTGCGAAAAAGTGGCAGTTTTAGATTAAATTTTTTTGTTTTTTTATGTAAAATTTTATAGGAAAAATATTTTCGAATTTTTTCTTTACGTATATTACCGGTAATATTAAATTTTAATTTAATAATAAAATACAAATAGGATATGCAAGATTTTTCATTATAAATTTAATTATATATATTTTTTTTAAATATAAAATGTGTTATGTTTTCCATCCCTGAATAAAAAAACTAAATTGCCCTGTATTTTATATGTAAATGCAAATTAAAGAGAACTGTCAACTGCCAAAAAAAAAAAGAAAATAAAACAGCTGTTCAAACTGATTTTGGTGAAGTTTTTTTTTTTTAGAAGTTTTTTTTAAAAAAAATTAACAAAAATAAAATAATTAATTTAAAATGATAAAATACCTATCAAAGGCTGCTGGTGTATTTGGTTATGTAGTCCAATATGCATGTTTAACTCATTGTACATTTGAGTATCTAGGTGATTTTGTAATTGTAAGTAAATTATAAGGTTAGGTGTGAAAAAAAGTTTATAATATTGAAAATATATATTCTAGTGTTCTGGACCATCAATGGAACCGACATTATCATCAAATAATGTACTTATAACCGAAAGGATAAGTCCAAGATTAAATATGATAGAGAGAGGCGATATTATAATTGCAAAGTGTCCAACAAATCCATCTCAGCATGTTTGCAAAAGGGTTGTTGGTTTACCAGGCGATAAAGTATTAGCACAACCAAGATTTAATTATAATCCATTAGCGAATGATAATTTTTCGCATAGTACGGTGATTGTTGATCCAAAACCGCAAGCAAAGTCGAATTTATTACAAATGGAGCAGGATGTACATTTTCATCATAATATGAAGAGAATAGGAAAATATGTGGTTGTACCTCGTGGACATGTATGGGTAGAAGGTGATAATTTTGAAAATAGTGCTGATTCTCGTTATTATGGTCCAATACCACAAGGTTTAATTAGAAGTAGAGCAATTCTTAAGCTATGGCCAATAAACGACATTAAATATTTATCCTAATTATAATAGAATATGTATTTAGCTAAATTAAGAAAGTATTAACTTATTTGTGGCACCGAACGCATAAGAAATAAAGAATAATGTAAATAAAAGATTTTTATTGTTTTTTCATAATTTGTATAAATTATGTTATTACGAACATCATCTATTTTATATATATTAAATTTAGGTATTATTATTATTATTTTTTTTTATATACATTAAACTATTAATAATTATTAAACAAAAAAAAAAAAAAAAAAAAACATCGACGACATTACCCATTATTATTACCTATTAATTTTAATTAATTTATAAATAATCCAGAATTAAAAAAAAAAAATAAATAAGAACTTACTTATTATTTACTAAACTTAAATTACTGTGAGAAATTCTTCTCTCACGAATCCAATCATCAATTTTGCATTTAAGCTCGGCATCACCTTTAACTTGATCCATGGTAAGTGGTGATCGGTTAAACGGATCCGATTGATCACTGAGCAAATGTCTAGCAATTGTTGATCTATCAACGACAACTTTAGAACTTGGTAATATAACTGGATCTGTCATTAGAGTAGACATTATTGGATCTAGGAACTCATCTGGGGGATCTATCAATGCTTGTTGATCTTCCTTTTGCTGTTGCTCTAAACGACATACTTTTATTGAAAATTCCAACATTTCACCAATTAATTGCCCTCCATTTATACGCACTACAAAACAGTTGATTAAAATAAAATAAATATTTATTCATTAAAGCTTCACTCACTTAAAACTTTATCCGCATATTTAAATAATTGTGGACTGTATGACCTGCCTTCTTGTGAAACTGCTAAGCAAAATGCATCGTTCTCTTGTAAATTAATATAAATATGACAAATCTCTAACACGGTTTTTGCTGGATCAAATTCAAATTCTTTTTTATCTTTTACCTGAAGCAACATAGAAATACATTTTAGTCGATTAATTATCTTAATTACTTTATTGTAATTACCTTTAAATTAGCTTTTTTTGGTCCAACTAAATGCAAAAGGAAATAGTTTAACATTGATGCAACTCTATCAACAATAGTTGTATGACAAAATATTCCTTTTATTTCGCTAGTTAATAATTTTAAAATATTTATTGTATCCCTTCCTAGAATATTATCAAAACGTGCCAACATTCCAAGATGTTGTAAATTTGCTGTATTTTGTTGTCTTTCATTTGCAGTGATATTTGCCCATTGGCCACTATCTTGTGCTTCTTGCAATGTGTGTATTTGTTGTAAATTGGATAATGATTCGTCCAACAAAAATATTGCATCATTTATTAAAAGATTAATAAAACGTAAAAAAATCGGTGGATCAAATGCTTCGATATTTTCTTCAGCTTCTGTAGCTAAATTTCTGTAAAATATTTATTAAATTAAAATCGCAAATAAATTTATTTTCTATTTGACTTACTTAAAGCATTGCTTTTGCTCATCTATTGTAAATAAATAATCCATTATCTTATACATTGGTCGCCTGTAATTAAATTTTTGTTCAAATTGAACACTTTGGCCTGTCATTTCAATACCAACAAAAACTTTTAATAGATTCGGTGTCAGTTCCAATCGATGGGGATGATGTGTGAATAGATTTTGGGAAAAAATTGAACGAAACCTATTACTTGATGATGCTTGTGGTGGTAACAATGCTTCTAATCCCTCGGCCAGCCTTGCCCGCAAATGGGGATTCCTAGCCCGTTCTGAACTTCCCATAAATATAAGAATCATTGTAAATATATTATTTTGTGCTTCGGTTTGAATTGATTGCATGTCAAAGTGTTGTGAAAACGATAAATTACAAACAATATTCTCAATTATAAATTCCGGAACAGATCTAGAAAATTGATTGTCAATAATTAAATCAGTAAATCAAGGTTATGTTACAAAAAAAAAAATTTACTTTAATATGTTTGAAACGTTATTCGTTAATGGTAAATTTATATCCTTGATGACTAGTGGTGCAAATCCTTTAGCTGGATCAAAGTTACTATCAGTGGCATCATTAGATGCAATTTGTGATAACCAAAGTGCGGATGCATCATAGAATTGTAATAATAATTCATATGTTGTTGGCTCTAATATTACATTTTGTAATGATAAAAATTGTTGCAATTGAGTTTTCACCATTTGCATCATATTCTGTTCCATTTCTGATCCGCCACTGTTTACAGTTTCTTGATAAATTACTTGTAATCTATAGATCTCTCTATTTATCCGGATTAATTTCTCAATACAAACTCTATAACCTAAAAATAGAGAAAATTTGTTTTAATCTTAATTAATTTATTTATTTATAAATACCTATATCTATAGATTTATGTGCCATATAGAAGCATTCAGTAATAAAATTATATTTATCAGCTGTTACACGTTTTTCATTCTCTTCAATGGGTACTAAACATGTTTCTTTATCAACATTCTTTAAATGTACTCCTTTGTCATTTCTCTCAGTTTCTGAAACAGCACAGTATGTTGGATCAACCATTAATACTTTAAAATCTGGTTTAACTAATGGTTTACAGAGTCTTAACAAGACAGCACATAAACCAATAATAAAAGCATCACTGGCTGTTGTTGTAGAACCCATCTGTGTGGCATTATGTGTATTCCATATTTGACCCCTGGCAATGTTTGCATGAATGCAATTACCTATCCATTCCAGCATTTTAACACGGACATTACCACCGAAAACTAAATATTGTTTTATTAATTTATGAATATTATTCCAATGTATTTGCAAGTAGTTCCACAGGGGAGCTTTTAAATTTTCCGTTGACGCATCCAATGCATTCTCAAAATATTCATATGGCCCAGTTGCTTTCTTTGGCATTATGGAAATCGATAAAAATTGTCCAAGTAATGTATCTGAGTATTTAGCTCCGTCAGCATTTTCATCTAGTGTAATATAATCTAAAAATAGTTCTGGTAAAATGGAATTGGTTTTATCACTTGCAAATCCTAATAAAAATGATAAAACCCAATTGTATTGATAAACCGATTGTAATGTATATTTACTAACTACTTCCAATATTTCATTAAATATTTTCTTAAATAATTCCTTTAAACTATTAATGCTGGTTATCTCATTATCTTCACATACTTCTTTCACAAATAAACTTAAAAACATATATTTTATATTAATATTCTCATCGCCATTTTTAAATAAATCAATTATTTGTTGGCATATATTCTGTTCATTGTATAAATCCGGTTGTTTTATCGATGTACAAACATTCCTTAATATAAGTTTCTTTATATGATCACAAGTCTCATTTATAACAACATCCTGATTACTTTGTTTCAGCTCATTTCTTTCAAACGACTCATATAGATATGTAATGACATTTGGATTACAAATTACATCACTAAAATCTGTATGCACATCATTTGGTATAAGAAAATCCTTTGGATTCGTTAATAATAATCTTTCAAATAATGCTTGCTCTAAAAGATCCATGTTAAATAACATAGAACCACTACACGTTGCTATTTCTTCCATGTAAATACATTGTCGTTTAGGTGTCTTATTCAATGTTATTAGAAAAACATTTTCAATTAATGAATTAATTTTCTGATCATATGAATTTATTTGATCTGATGATTTTTTACTTAATGATGAATCGCTATTCTTCTCCTTTTGCATTAATGCAGAGAATGGATTGGAATTATTTGAGTCCTCAGACATATTTAGGTTAGAATTTATTGATTTATTTATTAAAAATTTAATCACTAATTTTATTTTATAATTCTAATGAATATATTCTATAACTACAATTAAATTATTGTTATTTATTAATTAAATAATTCTTCTAATAATTGTTCTAAAATATCTTTTTTATTATCTAATTAATTTCTTGTTGATAATAAGAGTGTCAAGTCACTTAAAATATATTTATTAAACAAATTTATTATATTCACCACAATATTATTTTTCAACACGTACCTGTAGGCGGATTCTATAGTATAATATTTATAACATTTTTTATTAATTAAACTTAACGTTGAAGGGTTAATAAATTTTTATTAATTATAATTAATTAATTAAAATCATTTTTAATTAAATAATAAAATAGTGTGTGTCTTGAATAAAAAAGTTTCATAGAAATAGTTACTTTATTGTGAATATGAGCGTAGCTTTAAAGCATTTTTATAAACTAAAAACAAATCAGAAAGACATTTATCCCGTTCTTGTTCTAGTAGACATCTCTGTTGTGCCATGCTTTTAAATTTTGTTTTTTTTTTTTTTTTTTGTATAGTTTTCACAATTTTTTTTTTTTGTTTTCAGTTTGCCGATAGCACCCAAAGTAAATGAAAGTGCTAAGTAGTATATAAATAAATATAAAATATAAATAAAAATTAAATTCTAAATGTTTATTACATGATAATCAATTAAACACAAAGTGAAAATTACAGTTTTAATTATTATTTACGTGAATATTAAATGTTTATGCAAATTTGGATTATAGTTTGTTTCGAATGTAAGTTTTTATTGACTTGAACAATCACAATGCATGCTAATTAATTAAGAAATTCTTTTTGTTTATGTATATTAAATGCATTTGAAATGTTTAATATACCATACTGTAATGCGTTAATTAAAAGAAAAAGAAGCTTTTACTGTTTTCGTTTGATCGTGAATCTTCAAAACCGAAAATCATCTCAGTTAGTTAAAAAAAAAAAAAAAAAAATTACCTTTGGTTTATTACTTAAAAAATAATTTAAAAGAAAAACAATCAAACTGGATGATCTATAAGTTAAAAGTTCTATCGAAACATACAAAAACCTAAAAAAAAAAAAAATCAAAAGACTGGGTGTTGTCAGTTGGAGACAGTTAATCATCTAATAATCGCGACTTTTAAATTTTCTTCCATAAAAGTTTTTTTTTTTTTTTTTGATGTAATAAAATTTAATGAGTCTACGATTTTAATTAAAAATCAACGAATTGCTTCAATGAACGATTTAATTAAAAAAAAAGAAAAAAAATTGTTTTGTTTGGTTTGTTTTTTACCGAAATAATAAGGAAGTTTATTCTTTAATGATGAAGATTGTTTTTCAAGTATAATCAATTGGATTTTCAAGTGTTTCAATCCAATATTTCAATTATTTTATATTAACTATTGCACTTGCACTTCAATATAATCCATATGTGCACGCACAAATATGTTAATATTTATTTATGAAACTAGCAAAATATAAATATATAAATATTATGAATAATTTTGTTTAATATAGAAATAAATGTTTAATTCATGTCATTGACTCTTTTTCTATTGTAATTTACCTTCTATATATCATTATGTTTATTTATTGGGTTTGGTTATGTAATTTACATACAATGTTTGGTCGTTTTTTAATAATTTTTTATTTTATTTATTATTTTTTTGCTGCTGCTCTTTTAATTTTAATTTTATTTTATTTGTTTTTTACACGAGTTTAGAGTAAGGTAAAAAAAAAAAACTCTTGAAAACACAAATTAGCACCCAATATTTTAGCATCATTACTTAATTAATGATACCTTTTATTGTTAACGTAGAGGTAACACATTCTGTATTCACCTTTTTTTTTAACACTGTAATTGTCTTAATTAAAAAAAAAACAAAAAAAAAATTTTTCTCGATTAGAATTTTTATGCTCAGATTGAATTACATTAAAAAAAAAAAAAAATTACTTTTATGGTTTCATTAAGCTTTGATTTATTATCTAATGATCGTGGTTAAAAAAAATTTAGGTTTCTTATACCGGGTTTCGTGTAATTTTTATAAATTTTTTGTACAATATTGTTGCTATGATTGGGGAGCTGCGTCTAAAATTCTCATTAAAACTAGTAGATAGGGTACAGAGATGAAGAATGATACGGAAAAAACAGAAAAGTTTAATTCGATGTAGTGGCAAAGTGGCGGACATTGCGGAAATTATCTCGAAAATTGATTACGTGCTACAGGGATCATAACAGCTGAACATAGCAGATCGTTCGCACGATTTTTTCAATCAAATCGCGATAAAACGGAATCCCTTTCCATTTCGTTAAATAAAATTAAACCAACATCCAAAAATACATAAAATCCGATCCGATTAATTATTTTCAGGATTTTCAGTTAAAAAAACCCTAAACACGTCAATCTTAAGCGTAAAAAAAAAAAAAAAACGTGAAATAAAGTGAAAAATTCTGCGTATTAACATCAGTAGCAGCATCAGTCTTTCAATCTTTCAACACATGCTAATAGAATATTAAATAATTAATTAAAAGTCATTAAATATTTTTAATCGTATTATAAAGTCATAAAAAGAGATAAATATTCATTAGGCAAATCAAACAAAAAACCATTATATTTAAATTAATAAAGAATCAGGATAATAAATTATGGAAAACGTTTAATTAATTAATTAATTAATCAAAAGATTAATTGAAAATCATAAATTAAATTATATTTATATGTGTATGTGATAACGGATAATTAGGTTTAATTATAGATGATTACCTATTTCCATCACAATCCATATGGTTTAATATTTTTTTTTTTTTTTATAATTCAATAAATATTCTCATTCGTTTTTAAAATAATATTGCTATGCTAATGAACATATGTACGGATTTTTCATAGTTGTAAATCTTAATTATTTTAATTTTTTTTTTTTGTTTTGTAATGGAAAATATTTTGCATATTTACGTGCGTTAATTTTCTATTTTTTTTTTTTTGGCTTAAAAGTGAAATCATCATTTGAGAATAGAATGAAAAAAATTTATTTGTTTTAAAAATTGAAAATAATTTTTTTTTCAAAATCAAAATCACAAACATTGAAAATACGTCAATAAATAAATAAATTTTATGTAAACATTTCAACACATTTATGCTGTGACAAGTGTTTTTCGGTTTATTTTTTTCTCTCTAGTTTTTTTTTTTGATGTAAGAAAAACATTGAGAGGGATTTATTTCGTTGTTTTCAGTTTTCTGAGTTCTAAGAAGGATCTTTTTCTAGCTGTTTTGTTTTATTTTTAATGTTAATAATGTGTGTATGTGTCGGCTTCTATATAACACAAAACATAATTATGTGCCTGCAAGGTTTTAAAGTGAATTTATTGTTTTTTTTTTTTTTTTTTTGTTATAAATTTAATGCAAAAAAAAATGCTTTATGCTTTTATTCGGTTCTAATTTTATTCACTTATCAACATTGCATTACTTTGTACAAAGTAATGAATGAGATGATAAAAGTTAAGAATGAATTTTTTTTTTTATGCTGTATATGCTGCACCGTAGATTTGTATTAACAAAGCATAAACAACCGGTTTTGTTAGGTTTTTTTTCTTTCTTTCTTAAATAAATTAGCGATTTATACTGATTGATATTTTGTTGAGAAACAGCAACAATATTGTTATAATTTAGGTTAAATCCTCTAACATAAAATTGCGAAAATGATTGTATAGATTGTTTAGCAGAAATATACAGAAAACACGTAAAAATCGTACATTTCCTGTATCAATAATAAGATAAATCTTTGTATTTTCGCATTATTTTGTTTAAACGATGAAAAATAAAAAAAAAATTTCTCATTATTTAATGCACGTTCGTTTGATTTAGTTTTAATTGTATGTTTGTCTAATAAAATATTATGCTTGGCTGCATATAATTTGCGATTTATTTTGCCTTTTTTTTTCTTCTTGTTGTTGGTTAAATCATTTTGTGGTACGATTAGAATGATGAAATGCCGAAATTACTGCTTAAACGTGTTAATAATAAATTAAAAAAAAAAAAAAATAATAAACCCATTCAGCATGATTTTTGTTTGTTAGTTTTGAAAATTCACAAATTCTTTGTCAACGAAGAGATCTGGAGAGAATTTATTTACGTGCATACAAAACCGTCTTTAAAAACATAACAAAAGCCTTTTGTTTCGAAGGGAATCTTCTGTGCAGTTTAAGGTCAGTTCTAAAGCAGGTAAAACACACAAAAAAAAAAATAAAATAAATTTAAATAAAAATCCTTAGCATCGGTTTCAGTCAATTTTCACCAAAAATAAAAATAATAAAGGAAAAAAAAAAAATTCAACAGAAAGAATTGAATAGAAAAATGAATTAATGGGAGAATCCATGGTAGAAAAATAAAGGAATTCTTAGGTAGAGAGTCTTTAGTAAACATATAGGCACTCAGTAAATATTAATCAAACATTTTTATCACACATTAAAGGATAAACAATTACACGGTTATTTTTATTTTTTCCTATTAAAATTAATTAACTTTTAGCCTCGTACAAATAATCGGTTTTTCCTTCCTTTTTTTTTTTTTTTCGTCTTGTTATTTAATTTGTAAAAAAAAAAAAAAATTATAAACCTGACAGACAGACAGACATATATTAATTTTTTCTTGTAAATTAAACAGAAAGTAGTATTAAAAAAAAAAAAAAAAAAAAAAACAGAATAATAAATTATTTTTCCATTAATATTTCAAGTGTCAGCTTTGTGCGTTAAATAAAATGTTTATTCAAATAAAATTTAATTAATTTTATAAAATTATTAAAGAAAATATAACACTAGTTGTGTATTATGAATTTTTGTGATTAAACAACATAAAATTACCATAAATAATAAGTCTTTTCCATGAAATAAATTTATTATTATTTTTTTTTTCTAACATATTTTTGAAGCATTCACACATCATCACGATCTTGGTGTTTTTTTTTATTATTATTATTTATCATATTT
The DNA here is from genome assembly GCA_961205885.1 of Ptychoptera albimana. NCBI lineage: Eukaryota > Metazoa > Arthropoda > Insecta > Diptera > Ptychopteridae > Ptychoptera > Ptychoptera albimana. The sequence continues at coordinate 1,098,042 of OY540805.1, read as the reverse complement.
ATTTATCATAATCAACATTTTATTATAATCCTTGATTTTATCCATTTACTGCATGTTTAATTTAATTTTTTTTTTTTAATAATAATAAAGAATGAGAATAAAAAAAAAAAAATATCTAAGAAATGCTGACTGTCTACGATGAAGTGGTGTTACTTGTATTGCCTCAAGTATACTTTATAACCATCATTTGTGTGTAATGTAAGCCAATGTTTTATTTACTTATGAAATATGAAAAAAAAAAAAGTTATGATAAACTGACATCTTAAAAAAACGAATCTTTTTTGCAATCATGTAGGTCTTGGTACAGATGACTGATTTTATTTTTTCCATTATAAAGTTTATTAATTATTCAATTATATGAATAATTTATTAATAATAATAATAAATAATAATCATAACAATCATATTTATCTGTATGGAACAACTTTTTAAAATCATATATGTTTGTAGCATAAATATGTTTAAATTTTTTATTAAATAAAGTAACGTAGAAGGATTAAGATAGTAATCAATTTACTTATAGCTAATATTGCTACGATAATGTTTTTAGGGGTTATCATACCACACACTAGGGTTTCCAGTATCGAAGCATTTTGCTAGTATCGATACTTCGATATTTTCTCATAAGAATATCGATACTACTGATATTGTGCTTTGTGTCTTTCTTGCTTCAAGAAAACACTTATTCCTACTAATTCATTAAATAAATTAATAATTAATAAATAAAAGTAGAAAGTAAATCCTTCTAGTATCCTTTTTACCTAATTATCTACTGCCACGAAAACAAAGGGTGAATAAAAACGCTTAAAATTTATAATTTACTATAAACTATTTATTTATTTATTTATATACATATTTATCTAAATATAATTAAGAATTCTCAAATTCGATATCATGTAAAATTTTCATAATATTTAATTTTGCTTCTGAACATTTTTTATCCGTTAATTTTCTTAATTTTGTTGCCATCATTGCTGAAAAATAATCAATTTCATCCATTGTCTGATGGACAACAATTTCTTTTGATGATGAATTAAAATCAACCGTTTCGTTGTTTATGTTATCTTAATAAAAAATAAATAAATAAATCAATCAAATAACAAGGAGACAGTTCAGCAAAACAACAACAAAAATGTTTTACCTGTTTCGGCAGTAGTGTGTGCAAAATGCAATAATGGATCGTGATATGTTTTCATTTCTTGTTGCCCTGTTTCCTCGACCAATGGCTCTAATAAGTAATCTTCTTCTCCATATTCTGATAAATTATTATTATATGTCTCTGGCAAATCTGGTTCATCGTCTTCCTCCTTTTTAAATTTGAATTTTGTCTCTAAACTTAAAGCGTTTGATCGTTTACGTGATGAACTTTTTGCCGATCTGGCAGTAATTTTACCATCTAAAAATGATAGCATATCCTCACAATCCCAAAATGCTTTAGGACCATTTTGTGCATTTAAACGTTTCCGTTTAACGTAACGATCACGTATTATACGGAATCGTTTTTTACAATAAGATGCATTCTCTACTGCTGGTCAAGAAAATTTTTCGAATTAATTTGCGAAATCTTTTTATAACGAGAATTTTTGTTTTGATTTTTACCACCAATTATTGAAGCAACTCTTATCCAGGCAGCATTTCGTTCTTCCATATCACGATAATCGCGAGTTGTTGAATCGTACAAACATTGTTCCGCTCTAACTGCATCAATTAGTCTTTTATCAAATACAATTGATCCCATGCCAACTGTGTACAAAATTAAATTATGTGTAGAAAGTAAATTAAAAGGAAACTCTCTAACTAAAGCATGAATGAATTAAAAATAAAAAAATTGTAAACAAGTTTTGTCTATTTATTGTTGTTGATGTAAATTTACTATCGTGTACTGACGCGTATCTGGTTCATTTTTTTTTATTACTTTGCATTAAGTTTAACGAAAATTATGTAGAAAAAAAATAATCAAAATCTACCACATGGCTCCACTTTTTTTTTTTGTTTTTTGTTTTATAGCCATTCAAATATTTCTGTACATCGTAATAGAAATATTATGTTTTACATTCGCGCGCTATCATGCATTTGTCTAGTTTATTTTATTAATAATAAATTCAAAATGTGAGAATTAATTATTGCGTTTTTATTCTCATAGAGAAACGCAATATGCCTCTTGAAATGTTTATTTAAAAAAAAAAACCAAAAAAAAATGTATCTCTGTATAGTGTTGCGTCTGTGTTTTGTCCCGCAGCCGCAGTAAAGATTTTATGTTACGTTGAATATACATATGTATGTTGAAAATATGTATTGTCTCATAATAAAAAAAAAAAGCCCAAACAAATGTTTGTAGAACTTCTTGATCAAAAACAATAAGGCCAAATGAATATTTATATTATAGTAACTCAAACAATGTATGATTGTATTTACGTTTATATAAAATGTTAGCATGATTGTAGGAGAAAGGTAATCAAAAATTTCAATACAAACTAACAAAACCATTGAAAAACGCAAGAAAACGCCATGACAGTTCTTTTTTCTTATACGAAATGCAATACATATGTTTTTTGTTATTATTTACCTGGCTTTGCTTTGCCGTACAATTTGTTGACAGCTACTAATTATTGATTAACATAAAACTAGTAGATAACACACTTGATTAACACTTGCTTTTAATTACAAAACAAAAAGTAAATAGGTAATAAGAAAAGAACTATACCTTTTTACAGTTGCTATATTACTGATACGTTCACGCAAAGCTAACTCGAATCATAGTGCTGTCGCGTTGCAAAGTGTTCGCGTTCGGCCGGAATACATCGAGTCTTATTTGAATAAATATAATTAAATAGTATAGAGACGCAAAGGTTCATTAGAGCATGCGGCATTTTTAATTCTATTTTACTTTTTTCTTTTCTTTTTTTTTTTTTTAATGCGCACGATGTGTGTATACATAGTAGCAAAAAAAAGCTCGACAAAAGCATTGTCATAGAAATAAATAAGTAATAAATCACAAAATAAACTATTTTGCAAACAGCATGAGCATGAACAACATTTATATAAAGAATGAATTGACTTTTTTTTTTAATTGTTTTGAAATAAATTCAAATAAATTGTTATTTATGTTTGTTTAAAGATTTTACACAGCATCAATGGTTATTGGTGGTATAAAATATAGAAGAAATGAAAAATGAATTATAATTATAGGGGTAATCATAAATTTATCACCCTTTTATAAGGATTTTTTATACGTTATGATCGTGACATTGGAAAATAGAATTTATTTTCTTTAAATTAATGTATAAAAGCCACATTGTTGTTCGTTTTTGTATTATTTATTTATTTTATTCGTTAATCAATTTGTTTTGAATAGATAAATAAATAAATAATCATGGTAATGTGTGCCTTTTTGGGTCGTTTATTATTGTTATTGTTATTATTATTGTCTACCTCTAAAAACCACGTTCTTAATATCCAAGTAATATGATTTTTCAATAAAATCTTTCACCTCAGGTTTTAAAATGTTGAAAGTTTTTAATTTTTTTCAAAAGGGACTTATTATTATTATTTATTTATTTAATTTTTTTTTCATTCTTTTATTATAAACCGAAATTTAATTTAAATTTTAATTTTACTAGGCTAGACATTTAATCACGGAAACACGATCAACGATTATGATTAAGTGTTGTGATTTTTGTATATTTGTTTTTTTTTTTATCCTTTAATAAGATTATAAAAATAAAGCTGAAGTTAAATACAATGCGATAAATTTAAAGGTTATTGATCGTTTGTTGATATCAAACAGGTGGTCTTAGTTTTCTTAAAAATCCCTTAACAATTATGTTTTATGTTTTAATGTATTTTATATGGGTTTGTTGTGGGTAATGTTTTAGCATGATTGTAACTCAAACAAATATAATTTTAATTATTTGTTAAACGTAATAATTGATTTTTCTTATAAACCAGTGATTTAATTAAATATTTTCGTCATTTATTAACAGAAAATAAAAATAGGAAAAAAATTAAATAGATGATGATTAATCGTTTATTTATTACAATTTTAATGTATTTGTTATGTTTTCGTTTGTACATAGTATAAAAATATAAATTCTTGTATAACTTGTTAATTATTTATTACAATTTTTCTTTTTGGTTAATGAAAATTGATACGGGCGTATAAAAAACCCATAAATTCTATATAATAAAAAATTAAGTAAAACAATTAAAAAAAGAAAAAATTCTTTTCTCTTTTTTTTATGATAAATAAAGTGTTTTTTAATTGAATATAAATGCAATTAGATTAATTTTATCAATCAAAATATTTTTATTTTTAATTAATTAATTAATTTTTTTTATTTTTCATTGTTTTCTTAATAGATTAAAGAATGATTTGTATTTCTGCTGATGCTATAACTGCAGCTGATGATGATGATGATATAAAAGAAGGTGATTACAGTATAGTTGTAATAAAAAACTAATTATTATATCTATTTGTAATAAAAGAAAAAAAAAAATAATTTATCTAAAAATGCCTTGGAATTGTTTATGTACAAAGCAAAAGAAACGTCCAGAAATTAGTGCACCTATTATTGATGTAAGTTTTTTTATTTTTTTTTTATCTATGTATATCTTTTTCTAAATTTACCTTTATAATTGTGTAATAGAAATAAATAATAAACAATTAAAACAAAAAAAAAAAACACGACTACATTGCAGTAAATATTTATTAATAAAACTGTAAAGCCAAAAAAATAAAAAAGTAACAAAAGTTTTTGTACCTTCAAAAAAAAACAATGAAAAACTTGCTACCAACCACCTTCATTTTCGGTATAATTTCTGTTTAATGTTTATTTGTCACCTTATAGAATAATATTTTTTTCTTTTTTTGTTTTAATGACGGTTGATTGAAAATAACGTTATTTAAAATTTCTATGGAATTACTATTCATTTCCTATAAAATTATTATTAATGAATTTTCTGTAATGAATTGAGTAACAAAAAAAAAACCGCTACGAACGTGCAATATAAATGCATTAAAAATGGTGTTGCACCCTAAAAGGGTGATAATTAATAATTATTATTATAACTGTGAGAGATGTTTATTAATTATGCTGGGATTATTGTATGTTAATTAAAGTATCGGAAGTTTAAAGCTACGTGAATGGCGAAGACAATTATTTTTTTTTAATCACACCGACTTAGACTTTTAAGAAGATCTCGAAGAAGTAGAAGGTGGAATTTGGTATCAATTGAAAGATATTAAAAAACTGATAATGAAAATCTGTATGGATAAAAAAAAATAAAAAATTTCCATTACTTTTCCGGGAGTCCATTTAGTTAAAACCATTTTTTTTTGTAAGTGTTTCGGAAAATCCATATTAAAAAAATAATTAAGGTAAAAAGGTACGATACAAAAAATTAATTAGATAATAAATAAATTGTGATTAAAAAATTATCCCGATTTTCTTAAAATAAAATAATAAAAAGCTTTAGTAACCGAACGTTGTGATTAATTAAGTTTTTTTTTTTTTTTTGCTGATTTCTTCTTGAAGACTAAATTTAGAATAAGAAAAAAAATTCTTTTCTTTTTTTTTTTTGTTGGTTTACGGATTTTTATACAGATTCTGGATTGTAACAAACAGCAGACTCTATTTCTTCTTCGAATTCTTCTTTATATATATATATTTTTTTTTTTTCTATAATAGTAGTTTAATGTTTATTTTAATTAATTTTTTTATTTTCATTTTATAATAACGGATTAAACAAAATATATATATATATATATAAATACACACACGCACACAAAAAGATAGTATGTTCATCATCTTCATATATATAAAAAAAATTTCTTTAAAAAAATTCCAAAGAAACCAAGTCATTGACTGCATTTTGTGTGTTTTTTTTTTTATATTTATTTTTGGTTATTATACATTGAAATATTTTTTTTTTTCTAAACTGAATTTTTATTTATTACTTCTAACTAAGTTACTTACTTAATGTATTGATAAGGATAGCTTTATTGATTACTGTTGACATAAGAATTAAATTTCATTTAAATTTTTTTTTGTTTGTTATTTGTTTAAACGACGTAATATTTAATTATGTAAAATAGTTTTTTTTTTAGCAATCAGCATTTTGATTTTTTTTTTTTTTATATTAGTTTTAATTTAAAATTAAAATATTTATTAAAGAATTTTAATTGAAATATCATTTATTATTGTTTTATGTTATTTAAGTTCGCAAATATAAAACTAGCGGTAATGAGTGGTGGTTTTTTTGTCTTTAAAAGACAAACCATAGACATCCCGCTTTTTTTTTTTTTTTTTGCATAATTTATTTATTTATTATGCAGAATAATAATAATAATAATAATAATAATAAAAACGCAATCTATATCTGATATGTTTATTGATTAAAATTAGATAACGAATAAAGATATTATGGTTAATAAATTAAGAGAATTATTATGAATAAAAAAAAGAAAGATTGACACAAGTATTTTGTATTTATTTTGGATTCAGGAATTATAGGCGTAATTCTTTTATTCTCTCTTTCTCTATTTCAATTTCTTTTTATTATTTTATTTTATACATAAAATCGTTCTTTTTATGTTTATACATTTTATGCTTTCTTGATTTTACTTGATTAATAATAAAACAGAATACTACTCACATGCAATGTCCCATCGATGTAGGTCGCTTGTAAATATTCTTAGTTGATTTATGTTTATTATTATTATTTTAATTAAAATGTTTATTTATTATAATTTTTATTAATCCCTTTGTCTGTTTTTTTTTTGTAATATTTATTTCCCTTTTGTTTATCAGGTCAATTATAATTAATTTCTACGCAATTTGATTTTTTTTTTTATATAAAAATATATAATAGACGTAATTGAACATAACTATGTTTGTTTATTTTTATATTCAACATTGTAAATACATAGTTTAAATAATTGACATTTATTTATAGATAAATATTTAAATATTGTAATTAGTAATTTTCTATTTAATTGTTTTGAAAGTTTTTTTTATACAGAGAGACAAAGGAATGAAGAAGATTGAAGAATTTTATGCTTTTTATGTTTTTTTTCTTGTCTGGAATTTTGGTTTTATCTTTGGTTTGTAAACAGAGATGGATTTTTTATTTTTATTTATTAATTGATTGATAATATTTTGATATTTTAATACTTTAGTAGCGAAATGTAATTTTTACAAGAAAAACCATTTATGTGTAGGAAGATTATTAAAATGCAGCGAATCCAATAAGTTATTAAAAAGCTCCAGTTAAAATAATCATAATTGTCTATTCATAATTTATTTAATTATATTTTATATTATTATTGTTTTAATAATGTTAATTATATCAATTTATCATAACGACACACCTCTTCCCTAGAATTATTTTTCATAAATAATTGTCTTGTGCTTTCATTACATTTTCACAACGAAAACGAAAGAAAACTTTTATAATGCTATGCTCTAAACAAATTATAATAATCATCATCATAAAATTATGAATTATTTTATTTATGTTTAATTTAGAAGAAAGAAAGAATAAACGATACAGAATAAAATGGTCATCCTACGCTATTTTAGTATAATAAACGGAGGTGGAATTTTTTTTTTTTATTATCTTCTTCACGTTTTAAATTAGATTTAGATTTTGTTTGTTTTTGGTAAAAAAAAAAAAAAGAAGAAGAAGTTTTTATTTGTCAATGTGTCCAGCTGTAAAATAATTTAAATCTCTGTGGTTTTGCAAATTTCTAATCAATTTATGCTTAACGGATAAATGTATTTTGTTATTTATTTAATGGGAATTTGTTTGTTATATATGTACATGCGACTGTCCCCTTTGTGAACAATTTTTATTTAATGGCTAATTTTAAACTGACGACTTTATTTCATTTATTTAATTTTATTTAATTTATCATGAATTCTGCTTTAGTAACAATGAGAATTTTTTTTTTTTTATTTTATTTCGTTTAAATTAATGCATTCATTCGGTCAACTAATCTGATATTTATATAATCGTATAGCATAGCATAGCATAGCATAGTTGATTTAAAGTAACATAAGTAAGGTTCCTCTTTATACATATAAATTATAATAAAAGAAATTTATGTTGCAGATGTAACATATTTATTACATGAAATCACCAAAAAAAAAAAATATATTTAATTGAAACTGTGAACATGGAAATACATGGAAATTTGATTAAAATCTTTAGTCAAAAAACGATATATGGAATTTTATTTTTTTTTTAATTACATTAAAACAATTTAAAATCATTTAAAACAATTAAATTTATTGTATTCCCGTTGATTACATTAAAATTCTTAATCAAAAGAAGACAAAAAAAAAAAGAAAAAAATTATTTTTTATGCAATTTAATTATGTTTAGTCAGTATTTCTAATGAATTTATAATAATTCTGCATAAAATCATCGAATATTTAATTAAATAAACAGATGTTTTTTTTTTTTTTTTTTTTTTTTTTGTATCTCTTTTTTCTTTTTCTGGTATCATCTTCATATTTAAGTTGAAATTATAATAAAAACAGATATTTTTTTATTAATACAAACATAATTTATTGTTCTTAGATAGTAATTTATCTTATTCGTTGTTGTTGTTTTTTTTATTTTTATTTTATAAAATAGGGTGGGTAAAGTAATGCAAACATAAAAAAGAATGAACAAAAAAAAAAAAAAAACATGTGTCATTTGTTTAATTATTATGTAAAGTATCGTATGGATGGTAAGGTCAAAATGTTTGTCTTGTTGATTTATTTGTTATTATAAATAAATAAATAAATAAATAGAAATAATAAAAAAACCTAAACGCAAAACGCATAGTCTTAATTCTCTAATTTTTCTAAGACAATTTCCAAAGTAATTTCCTTTTATTTCTGTATTAATATCATGACTCAACTTAATTTTATATAATTTTTTTTTTTTTTGATTAGCTTTTCTTTTAAATAAATTAATTTTTTTTTTGTTAAATGCATTTGATGTGACTCATGGTTTAAAAATTCTTAATTCGTGTGGTGTTCAACCCGTGGCCTGCCAGTTCCTTTCGTAATTTTTATAATATTTATTTTACACAGAAAAATCTGCAGTATTCAAGTATTTCTAGTCATGTTTCCAAATTTTTATGTAACAATGCTTGAGAACCCCATCACTTTGTTTAACACTTTCAAAGATTCTATTTAATTGTAACTGTGGCCCTTGATAGCTTTTTGTTTTATGATGGAAGTTATGAAAATGCAGCCCGAAGTGTTTTAAAGGTTGGACACCTATGGTCTATGCTATATTTGATGAATATTTACTTTTGATCTCTTTTATGCAGTAGGAAAATTATTTTGTGGTGTAACATAGAATGAAATTGTTGCTATTAGGGTCTATTTTTAAAAAATAGATAATTTTTATATTTAATTGGTGTTTAACATGTGAATGTTGAATAAATTGTATGACTGTTGTGACTGGAGAAAGAAAGAAAAAAAAAAAAAAACTATCGTTTGGTGTTTTTAATGGGTTTTTATTTTTATTATTAACGAAATTTATTTGGGGTAGGTCTGTTCCGTTTTTTTGGTTGGTAATATTATCCATAATAATATCCTGTTATTACTACTGATGGTTATTTGTTGACATATTTAATAAGAATTAAACAAAGCAAAAGTGAAAGTTCATGTTGAATTTGTTAAATAAATTTCCTATTAATCTAAATTATGATTAATTAATGTCGTCAATGAATAAAGGAGAGTTTTTTTTTTTTTTTTTAGTCACAGCAATATATTTATAAAAATTTTACAAGAAATGGTTTTACTTAAAATATTCCTATGCCAGTCTAGTTAGACTTAGTTAAGTCGTTATTAAATATTCATAACACATATAAAGATAATAACAAAAAATATCTTAAAAATTACGCATTCATGTGTACAATGAATCAATCGTTGTTAAATCAAACAACGCACAGTACCAGAGAAAAACCAATAAATAAAAATTGTTTTAATGCAAATATGTAAATACTGTAAAATGCATAATTAAAAAAAAAAAACAATAAATAAAAACATTAAAACAACGTGTTACCATGTTATGAATAATTTACTGATTGAATAATAATCTGATTAATTTTTACTTTTTGTTTTTTATTAACTCTATTGTTTTAGTAATTATTTAATAAAAAAAAAAAAAAAAAATCACAACACTAAATTACTAGTGGCAAGTGTTTAATTGTTGTTTTATTTTAAAAGATTTGTGTGTGTTTATTTTTTTTTCACCTTTTTTAAATGGTAATTTAACGCTTAAAGAAAAAGTATTATTTAAATACTTGAAGGTTGATCTAAGGAAAAATGGGTTTAAAGCATAACCGATGAATATGAAATTTATAATAAATAAATTTGTCTCGTTTATTAAATAAATAAATAAAAGTTTTTTTTTTGTTTAAAACAAATATTTAAGAAAGAATTCGTTTTTTTTTTTTTTTTTTTTTGGTGTTTGTTAATAACTTGAATTAACTTTAGAAATTCCTTTTGAAATCATCCCTGATAATTCTTTTTTTTTGTTTAAAACGAAAATGTCGTTAAGACAATTTTTATGACTTTGTTCACACGACTTGAAAATAAAAACTCAATGTGTGTCTTTTTTTTTCTTTTTGTGTTTATTGGTTTGATAATAAAAAAGAAAAAACTCATAATATAGGAAATAGTAAAGGAATTTCTAGGGTTGGTCTTTCAATTTACGTTTGTTATTCTCAATTATTTCCTCTCTTGTTTTGTAATTTTTCATTTGTGTTTTCTTCGTCTGGTTCTTCTAATAAAATATGACTGTGGTTGAGGTTTGTTGACAACAATTAATAATTATCTAGAAATCTGTGTATTTTTCGTCTTCTTTTTCCTTTTTTTTTATTTATTTATTATTTATTATAAATGATATCCTCGATAAAAAATAATTTTTTTTTTCTATATTCAAAGAAAATAATGAATAGGAAACTTGATTGGGCGCCATGGTACTATGTTTGCTTTTTTTTTTTTTTTATTCTCTAATGAATTATTCAAGTAATTGAATGTGAAAAATGTTTCACGATTAACCACCACACACAAAAAAAAAAAAATTAACATAAACTATAATTTTAAAGAATTTTCACGATATAATAAACGATTGATGAGAAAAGAGTTTTTTGAAAGAAAAAAAAAAAAGATTTATTGCTTTAAAGTATTTATTTCTAAAAGGAAAAAAAAAACACAGAAATATGTATTATGTGTGTGTGTTTCTGTATATATATATAAAATTTCTTTCTTAATAATTTTTATTATTATTATTATTGTTGTTGTTGTTTCTCTTTTATGTTTTACCGATGGGGGCTATTTAAAAGAATTTTTCTTTTCTTTAAGATTTATTTATGTTTTTATATTTTTTTTTACCACTCTATACTTTACTTTACGCTTTTATTGTAATGTTCTTGTGTGATATGATATGAAATGTATGTAATGAATATTTGCAATTTAATGTGTATTAAAAAGTTTCAATGAGTTTATTAAACAGGACAACCTTGGGTAATTTTAACACATTTAATTAATGAAATTTTTTGATAAGCGAATTATTTACTGTGTTAATTCATTTTGATGTTTCAAGCAAGAAATATTAAATGACTTGAAGAAAAATATATTTTGTTTTAAGACAATAAACCAAATAGGAAGTCAAACAATTATTTTTATTTAATGGCGTGAGAAATAAGTATAAAAGAGGGTAGAAGAAATTTAATTTCTGTAAGATTGAAAAAACGATTCATTTGGAAATTGAAAATGAATCCTCTTAGAGTTATGCATTGTACTGTGTTGTTGTGTAGGGATTAGTTGTGTCTGTTCTTTATAAGTACGTGTTAAAAATAGACATAAATGTACTTAAAGAAATGTTTAACAATTGTGAACCGGCAAAATTAAGTCGATGAGAAATGATGAAACGATTTTAATCATAATTATTTATTATTTTTTTTTTTTTGTTTTATTCGTTTTATTTGAAATCAATAAATAAAATTACAAACCGAAGAAGAAGAAGAAGAAAAAGAAGAATAAGAAAAAGAGGCAAGAATGATACTTAATTTATTTACATTAATGATAAAAATTCTAAACTTTATGAACCTTTGGCTGAACACGTGCTTTAAATAAATAAATTATGTTAAAAAAAAAAAAAAAAATAGTTTACATTGTATCAGGCGTTTTAATTTACTTTGTAAACATAAGTGTTAACAATTTAACATGTATTTCTATGTATTTTCTCTTCTTTTTCTTCTTCTTCTTGTTTTCTTTTACTTTTGCTTTTCTCTAGTTATTATCTCTATGCCGGTCGATTCCTTCCTTCGGTCGGTAAACACACAAATTATGTTATTCGATATATTTGATATTATTCGATGTAATATTATTATTATTATTATTATTATTATTATGAAAGAAACTATGTTGCCGTTCTGTTTATTGTGATTTGCCACAAACAAAAAAAAACCATTTAAACAAATACAAAAAAAAAAAATTATTTTAACTTCCTGATTGAGTAAATAATAGAAATGTATGCTGGATTTTTCTTAGAAAAATATTACACTCTATGTACTAAATTCTCTACTTTTAACATATTACATTTTTATTATTATTTTTGCTTTTAAATGTAGTTCACCAGTTAGGCATTTACTATAATAATATATCAGCAAACAGCTGCTCTAATGTTATTATGAATAAAACAATTAGTAACCAGGTGTTAAGCATATGCGTTACGTAAATCCAGTATTCCTTTATTACAAATAGCATTAAAACATTTTTTTTTAATTTTCATTTCTTTTCTTTTCTTTTTTGCAGCCATATGAAAATCAAAAACTACTTATATTACCTGGAAAAAAATCAGTGATTAAATTATATGATAAAATTGATTGTGATGACAGTAAAGATATAAATCGTAATGTAAAAAAAACAGTAACAGTATCACCGAAACTACAACTGATAAATAATGATAAGAAAAATTTAACAAAAGAATTGGTTTGTGTTAAGTTTAATTTCGATGATGTTGGAACAGATGAAAAGGTGCAGCAACATGTAAATAATGAGATATCAACAAAATTAAATGCTGAAAATGTTGAAAATAGTAATTATGATGAATTACCATTGATACATATTGTGATGAAAAATGATCTCAATCATTTTAGTCATAGTTTCGATAGTATACCATTTATCGATGATGAAAATGTACAGCATCAAGAGGTGCCGAAGAGTGCAATGAAAATAAAAACATTTCATGATGATCGTTTTATAACTGTTAAAAGTAAAAATAATGAAGAATTAATACCGTCATTGTCGACAATTAATAAAAATGCAGTTAGCTTGATCATTGAAAATGGTAATGATGAACCAATTGAGCATACATTTGAAAATTTTCATAATAATGAGAAACGTTTATGTCATGGGTGTCATCGTGCATTACATAAATCAATGTTTTTACGATGTAAATGCTGTGGGTTGCTGTTACATGAGGAGTGTGTTAGAAAGGTAAGTGATTTTTTTTTTTTTTTTAATTTAATTTACATAAAATTTTCGCTAATTACAATCAAAAAAACTTTACGCTAGTTGATTTTGTTTTTTAAGTTAGTTTAAAAATGTGATTTAAGGTCTTGTTATTATTAAAATTTTTTTTTTTATTAAATCAATTAAACGTGACGAACAATGATCCGAAAACTTTTTAATTTCTCATTAATCTTATTTTTGAACAAATTGTTTTTTTATTTTTTTTAAAACAAAAAGAAATTTTATGTTTAATTGATTGATTTTTATATGAGAAAAAAATTTATGTTGTATCAATATGTTTGGATAAAAATCTATGATAAAATCATTTTGAATACGTTTGTTTAGTAATGTATTCAATACTATGTTGAGATTTATAAAATTATATGTTTTGCTAGAAATTTGTAGATGGCAGTTCAATTGTGTCTTTGCTAAATTTTATAATTTTTTATTAAATGATTTAAATCGAATCAATTAATTCGAAGGTCATTAAATTTAGTGAATTAAATTAATTTAACCAATGTTTCCTCTCTTATTTACATGCAGAATAATAATAATAATAAATAATTGAAGTCAGTCTCTGTGGAAAACATATACACGTAGCATGTTGTGTTTGTTATCTTATCGTGTAATAATAGAAGAATGCAATGATAAAAAAATTTGTGTTTTTGTTTGTTATTTAAGTAAAGAAGTTTTACGAAGTAAAGACAATACAAATATATATCTATCATCATTTAATCGTTATCTATAATTTATTTTTTTTTTTTTTTTTTTTTTAATTTGTATCAACCTAGTGTAAATTGTTTTACACAAGTTTATTGTTTCTTTTTTTTTTGTTTTTGTTTTAATTAATCTATTTGCATACAGCTTAAAGAAAAAAAAAATAAAAAATTATCACGTCATCGTTTCTATAACAATATGCAATCATTTCTATTTCTAATCAAAAAAAAATTAGATATCTTTAAATAAAACAAATAACAGGTGTTTCGATAATAAAAATGTTTTTTTTTTTTTTTTTTTTTTTGCAAATGTTTGTTGAAATTTATTTGCGAATATTTATGTGAAAAAAAAAAATTAAATTTTGCTGTTGTTTAGCTGTGTGTTTGTTAGTATTTAGTAAGGTAGTGATATTCAAACTTTTATTAATTAATTCTAATTAATTTTTTTAAATCGTTATACAAATGCATATTTTGTGTAATTTGTGTAATAACGCGTGGTGTGTTTGTCTTTCAACTTTGATCTTAAATCATAAGAAAAAAAGTTGTGCTGTTTCTGGACAGACTAGAAAAAAAGAAAAAATTAATTTTGTTTTCTTTAAAACAAAAAACACCAGAGATGAAAATATCGCCGTAGCACAGTTAACCGTTTAAATGCGCAAACGTAAGCGTAAGTTAATTTAAAAAAAAAATTTTGTTTTTCTTTTTATTTTAATACATAAACAGAAATAAAAACATAACAAATACATTTAGATAAAGTTATAGCAAAAGCAATATTATTATTATATATATGTATATATATATAAATGTAACGTGAAGTAAAGTATAGTGAATTAAAGTCAAAGAACAGCGAAACACAGATAGTTATAATCTAAATGTAAAGCGTGCACGGTCCGCGGTATATGTACGTTCGATAATATAGTGTGTCGCGGTCATTGCGGTTTTAAAATCTTTTCGTTATTCATTTGCGTTTGTTTATATAATATATGTTGTGTTATGTTATAAATATTATCCAATACTAAAGTAATGTTTATTTTGTATATTTATACATATATGTGTGTGTGTGTTTTTTAAAGCTTTTTATTATTGAAGAACGTAAACAAGAAAATGTGTTATGTTATAAAAATCAGTCGATAGTTGGCATTATAATCGTTTTAATGTGTCTTTCAGTTATAAAAAAAAAAAAAAAAAATTAATAAATTAATAAAAGAAAATTTAATAATTTTATGTAAACATAATAATCTCTCAACAGCTCTTTACACAATATAAAATTTTTGTTTATTTTATTAAAAATTATTGTCACGCGGATTTAAACATGCTACACATGTTTTTATTCCATACATATATAGAGAATTATTTAATTTATTAACGATTATAATTTTTTTCAATAAATTTAATAATTAAGTGTTGGTGCAAAAAATTGTGTATTTCTTACCTGGTGATTTTTTTTTTGGTGTGAATGAATAGTATTTTGTGGTTTAGTTTTGTTTAATTATTATTATTATTTATTTTTTTTTTTTTAAGTAAAATTAATATTAAAAATGAGGTTATAAAATGTTTTTATTTATTTCTATTTTGCAGTTAGATGTTAATTATAAATGTTCGTAGAAATGCGTTAAATTTCGTTAAACAATTTATTATAATAATAATAATAATAATAATAATAATAATAATAATAATAATAATAATAATAAATTAAGTATATAATTTAAAGCACGTTCAAATGATCATGTTACATAGTTTTGTTTAAATAATTTTTCTTATATTATTTATGCATCTTTTTAATTAACTAGAATTTTTTGTTATTTAAATTCACTAGAAAACATAGCAAATAAAGTAAATAAATAATTTTTTTTTTTTTATCTTATCATAATATAATAATTGTATTATACATAATAATAAAAAAATAGGTGAACATTTTATATTACCTGCAGTGGTTTTTAAACTTTATAAAATAGTCACGATAAGCGCGGTTTTTTTTGCGTTTTTTTCGCGTTTATTTTCTCTTACTCTATCGCACTGTTTTATTCTAAAAAAAAAAATTATGCAATTTTAAGTATGCCAAGTAGAAAAATAACTTATAATAAAAATTTCTTTTCAATGTGATTACGTTTATAAATTTTTTTATATGTTTAATCACTTAATATAAGAATTTTGATAAATGTTTTTTATGTCAAGTTTTTGCTATACCGACATAGATCTCTCAAAACGATCTAGAAGAAGTAGAGGGTGGTATTTGGTATCAATTGAAAGATTTGATTAAAAAATTGTTATGAAAATCTGTATACAAATTTCCATTACTTTTCCAGCAATCCATGGATTTAGTAAAAACCATTTTTTTTTGTAAGTGTTTCGGAAAATCCAAATTAAAATTATAATTAAGGTAAAAATGTACGAAAAAAAAATTTAATTAGATAAAGAATAGTTTAATTAATAAATGGTGATTAAAAAATTTCCCGATTTTCTTTACATTTTTCTCATAATAAATAAAATAAAAAAAAGAATCGAGAAAAATCCGAGAGTGTCTAATTCGTTAGTTCTCTAGTTTTTTTTTTTTCTTTAGATTTTTTTTTTGTTATAAAATACCTAGAGGAAAAATATACAAATAATTTGTGTAAATAATTATAATCGTGATTGGTACATCAGTATCAAGTAAATAAATAAAATGATAATAAATAGAATTAATTAAATTAAATTTCAAGGTGGTTGGATTTGTCACATGACAAATTAAAGAATCAAAAGTATAAAAAAGTTTGTAAAACGCTGTGTTGTATTTAAATAATAATTAAAATTATTAATCGTTATTAAAAAAGCTTCTTTTTTTTTTATTTACATGACTTAGTTATTTATTTATTTATTTATTAAAAAAAAAATTCATAAAGATAATAAAAACGGAAAAAAACATATTTTATGTTCAATATTCATGCTTAAAATTCAACCTTTTATCAGTTTTCTATAATTATAAAGATTAAAAATATTGTAATCATTGTGGATTATTAAATATATATATTTTTTTTTTATTAATAAATAAAAAAAAAAATAAAAAATATTTCTATTAGCTTTTGATTGATTAAAAATTCTTTAATGACAATCAGAGAAAATAATTCTTGTTCTAGTTTTTTTTTTCTTTTTTTTTTTAGTGATATTTTACCATAATTTGACTAATTTATTAATTTTATTATTGAAATTATACAAAGCTTGTTAATTAAAAGGGGGCATAATTAATTATTAAATTGATTTATTTGAATGATGGAAAAAAAAAAAAAAATTAACATAAAACGTAGTTTTCTAACCACAAGTTCTATTGACATTGAAAAAGCACAAAGTATTGTGTCTTGGTGTTAAATTAAATAATAGAAAATTTATTTATTTATTATTATTGTTGTTTAATGAATGTGTTTTTTTTTACATTAGCATCAGCAGCAGCAATAGCAATAGAAAATTTATGTTTTTAGTTTTTTAAATAAATTTGTTTGTTATGATCTGTCAAATATTTATCAATTAAATTAACATAAATGTCAAGCATCTAAACGTGTCTATGTTGTCTTTAACAACAGTACTGTTGAATAATAAAGAAAGTGATGCACCGAAATATAGGTGTAACATTCTTTTTATGCTTTGTACAAACTATGATTGGATTTTCAGATGAAAAGAGTTTTTTTTTTTTTTTGTAAGCATTAATAAATATAGGCTTTGTAATATTAATTAATTTATTAGTATATAAAGGAGTAATATGATATTTTTAAATACTTTTACTACGCTTTTTAAAATATCGTTCAGATATCTTCACTTTTATTTCCTAGAGTATGTTTATTTTATGAAAGCTTCACAACAAATCTATGTAAAACTCTGTCATATATATTAAGTGTTATAATAATACTAAAAAAATAGCAACCAGATAAACTTATGTGTATATAACGTATTTTATGTATAACAAAAAAAAAAAAAAATTATTAAATAGCGTGAGTGGTAAACTCGTTGTTATAAAAACATAACCAAATATACAAAGAGATAGAGAAAAAAAGCTTCGTTACAATAATGTAGGTGGTAAATTAGAATATTTTACTCATTTACTTTATTTATTATTATAATAATAATAATAATAATAATTTTTATATTTATGAATGAAATTGGATGAATTGAAATAAATATTTGAATTAGTATAAAAATGTTTCTTTAACAATGTAGTAGCCATTTTACTATAAATTTCGCTAAAGTTTAAAGTTTTTTTTAAATATTTATCTATAGTTATTCGATAATAAATAATTAATAATAATAATAATAATAATATAAATAAACAATAGTGTTAATTAAAAGTGTATTGGATTATTGTATTAATGGATTTAAATAAGTTAAAATGGATATTTTGGTAAGAGATCACACAAATCATCTGTGCATTAATTATTTGTTTTTAATTAATAATTAATAATAAAATTAATAAAAAAAATAATTTTCTATAAACCACAAATATCATATTATAATATATTAATAATAATAATAATAATAATAAATTTTCTATTCATTTAATTATGTGATTTATTTAAATCAGCTGATTAATTATAATTCGTGGTTGTTGAATTTTATAAAATTTGGTATTACTTTAAAATACGCCTTCTATATAATATTATTATTATTATTATTATTTAGATTAAAAATAAAATAATAATTTTCTATATTCCATTTCATTGTGTGTATGACTAAGAAATAAGTGACTTAAATTGATGTTAATTAATTAATAAAAAAAAAAAAAAATTATCAGATGTCACGCAATTTTTTTTAAAGTAAATCGAGAAAAATTTTACGATCGACATTTTATGTAAATAAAATTCTTTTTTTTTAAAGCGACAAACGATATTTTCTTAAATGATCTCAAAAATGATGGACATTTTTTTGTTTTTTTTTTAATAATAAATAATTTTTAAAGAATTTTTTGCAATAATAATAATAAAAAAAAAAAAAATTTCTTTTAAATAAAGACATAAAAATCTGTTTCCTTATAAAATACGTTTATATAATTATTATAAAATATAATAATAAAATTAATTGTTTACATCCTTAATAACCACGAATTATGTATAATATGTAAATTACTTAATAAGAACAATTTGAATACAGAATTTTAACAATGGATATTCATTTGAATTAAAACAAGAAGAATCATTTAATATAAATAAAATAATAATAAAAAAAAAATGCCAACACAGATTAAATACTAAATTCTATATAAATAAACAAAGTATATCATTGTTTTAATTCTATACACTCGTCATTTATTAATTAAGCTTATTTAACAAAGCTAACAATACACAAATCAACTTGTTGCAACAAATTAATTAATTTTTCTTTAATTTTAATTTTGATCTGCACAGAGAGAATGTTTTTGTTTCTATGCCAATCCATTTTGATTCTTGCGTGAAAAATTTTGTTGTTTTAATTTTTCTTAGTTTATGAAAATTGTTTAAGAAATATTTCTCTTGTAATTAGAATCATGTAAAACATTTCTTGATTTTATTCATAATTTCGGTCGCTTTTAATTTTTAAAAAATAATTCATGATACGAGTGCAACATTAAAAATTTCAAGTAATTTTTTTTTTCTTGATTGTTAATTGTGTGAATATTATTTATGTTGCTATATTAAAATTTTTGAAAGCATAAAATATTAGAAGGTGCGGCGTCACAGTTTTGATTAAATTTATAAAATGCATCCAATTCATCAAACCTACACACAAAAGTTTTTCTTAATTAAAATTATTATAACTATGCTATAATCCATCGTATTATAATTTATCATTCATTTTAATTAGAAAAAAAAAAAAAAAATATTCATAATACTAATAAAAAACATTGATTTTGTGAATTACAAAATAAATTTAAACCAAAAAAAAACTAAAACTAAAAAAATTTCGCTGAACTTGAAATATTATAAGAAAATAAAAAATTGTTTTTAGCCAAAAATACGTTACACAGATACATCATATATAATATATCAGCAATGGTTAAAGGGTGGTGAACAAAATACATTTTCATCTGTATATGGATATGTGAATCCAAATGATATTGTTATCTTACGTAATAATAATAATAATAATAATAATAATAATAATACATTAATAAATAATAAAAATCGTAATGTTAAATTAACATTAAATGATATAAAAAATAAGAAAAAACGTAATCGTAAAAGTAAAAATATTATTGATAAGAAAAAGATAAAAATACGAAAAGAATTGGAAATAAATGAAACTGATGATAGTGATTGTGATGAGATTTTAATTAAAACTAATGAATTAATTGAAATAAAAGCACAAATACATAAAATATCAATAAACGGTGAGGATGGTCTTAATAATAAATCAGAGATAAATAATGAAAATAATAATAATTCTATAAAAGAAGAGAGTTTAGTAAAACAGGAGATAGCTGATGAGATAGATTTAAATTTGATTGATGATTTGTTAGATGCGAGTAAAGTTCCTAAAGATGTTCCAAGTGTCATAAATGAATCTAGTGATATAATGTCGTTTAATAATGGGAATGATAATCTAAACAATAATAACGACGTTTTAAATAATATAATGGCTTCAATTATTGATGAATCGGATGATCCAAATTATGCTAAAGTTGTGCTACGTGAAAATTCGGTGAGTTGGGCATTTTTCTTTTCTTTTTTTTTTCTTTATAAATTAATGTAAAAATTTTACCATTTCTCTATATCTATTTTATTTATCTATCTATATATAGCATAAAGAAAAGCATTGATTTTTTTTTGTTACTTCTTTTTTTAATAAAAGGTGCGCCAAAGCAATTAGACTAAAAAGATTTTTTTTTTTTTTATTTTTCTGTGTTATAAACAGATAAGCAGTAATAATTCTATTTTATTTATAGATTTATTTTAATATTGTTTTGTGCTACCGGTGCCACCCTTTAGCCTTGATCTAAAAAGGATTTTTTTTTTTTTTTTAATTAAGATTATTTACATTTTTAATTAAATTATTACAGTATGGTTATAAATTAGACTAGTTTTTATTTTCACTTATTATTATTAGTTAATGTTTTTTTTTTTTGTATTTAAATTTTTGTTGAAATAAAATTATTTATAGACAAACAACTGTCTGAAATGTAATTAAAATTTGATAAATTTTCAAATAAGTTAATTAACAATTTTTATCGGTGTGTCTTGTCTTTAGCTTTAGTTTTAAATCTTTTATAATTTCATAGAAATTAACAGTAGTTATCTGTTTTGTCTTGTCATTACTAGTTTTGAACATAAATAATATTTTATTAAAGAAATGTAGACAAAATGAAATGATATTAAGAAAAAAAGGAGAAACAAGAAGTTTATAAAGAAAAACATGACCTATTACTAACTTCTATTATTTTCTACATGATCTTATATAATTTTTCCCTTTTTCTAAATTACAATTCTTTGTACGTATTGTTTATTTACATTTTTTATTCAAGTTATGCCGATGATTATTACAACACTGCTGTTATTTTTGCTTCACGTTCTTTAGGTCGAATTACTGCATAGTAAAACATATATTTTATTTTTTCTATGTATTTACAATAAATATATATATATGAATATTAAAGTTTTTTTATTTATGTTTTTAAAAAGCATAAATAAAATAAAAAGAAAAAGAAAACAAAAAAAAAATAACACCCAATGTTGTTGTTTTCCAAGTACTGCTTATTGCAGCTTTTTTTTTTTTTTTTTTTTTTCACATACATATATGGTGAATTCTTGATAAAAATTATATTAAAAAAAAAAAAAAAAGGCGCTCCTCTGTCTGTAAAGAATTATTTTTTCATGCTTTTAATGCTGTAAGATAGTTTTTGTAACTGATAAAAAATAAAAGCAGCAGAAAATTTCCCTTTACCGACATTTTTGTTTTATGCAAAAGAATAAACAACGAAGCTCAACAATAACGACAGCTATGTCTACGAGGACGAGTGGTTGTTTCATACAACAATACCAAGAAAGTCATCTTACGTTTTATTCACATATTTATAGTATTTTTCTGTGATATTTTTACCGTTTTATCATGTGTTTTTCTTTCTTTTCTTTTTTCTTTTTTTTTTTTTATATACACAAAGCTTATACAAAGCAAAACACGATTCACGATATAATTTTACTTGATGCATTTTTACATATTTTGTGCGGTGGTGGCGTCAAAAGCGATTTGAATAAGAGAAAAACTAAATTTTCTTTTTTTTTTTCTTTCTTTCTTTCTTTCCTTTATCAAGATAAGACTTTTTTTTTTTTGTTTTATTTATTTATATTTTTATGTGCTCCATGTGTGGAATATATTTATGTAAATAGCGAAATACATTTTTTATAGCAACATTTTTTTTGTTGTGTTAAGGGAAAATCATTTTTTTTTTTTTTTTTTTTAGATAACCCTGCAACTAAAATTATAGTAAATTCAATTAATAATTAATTAATTGTTTTTTTTTTTGTTTGACACATTTTAATAAATATTTCTCACATAAATTTGCAAAAAGAAAAAAGAAAATTTTATTTATGAACGAAAAATCATTTCTCCGTTATATTTTCACATATTTTCTTCAATTATAATTTTATTTATTTATTATTTTTGTGTAATTTATAATGATAAACGGTAATATTTTCCCTTCTATAGGTTTTTTTTTTTCTTTTTTTTTATATATATGACTTCTATCCAAAAATAGCAAAATGCGAACAAAACAGATTTATCTTCCGCATAACTTTAAATGAAGGCCATTTGATTTCTTTTTTCTTTTCTTTACTATTTTACACGATTTATTTATTTATTTATTTATATTTAATAGAAAAATTGTATTCAAACAGAATCAATATAAGGTGTTGGTTTGATTATAAACACAAGTAAATTGCAGATTTCCCAAGAATATAACCAGTTTGTCCTAATGTTTGTTCTGCTGTGCTGTGTTGTCTGTTGCTTCTTTTTTTTTTTTTATTTTAATTATTTTTCTACTTATGATTAATTGACATTAAAATGTTTTTTTTTTTATTTATTTTTTATTGAAGTAATCTTCCTAAATAAAATTGTTTTTCTTTTCTTTGTAAACACATCGAAAAGGCAACATGCGAGCAATAAATTGAATTAAATTGTTGCTATAATGCCCAGATAATATGGCAAATTAAATGTTTTGGGAGAATTTTTTTTTTTTTTTTTATTTAAATCCTATCTCTGAAATGAACTTTAATGATCTTCAAAATAAAAATTAAAGTTTTTTCTTTAATTATTCGTTTTTTTTTTTTTTTTAATGTTTTAAGGAGTGGTCTCGCGATTTTTAAAAATTTTTTATTTAAATTTGTGTCGATTAATTTTAGCGTTTTATATTCGTTGATAATAAAAATGCATTTATCTGTTTTTATAAGTGAAATGCGATTAATATGTGAATATATGATGAGAAAAGAATAATAAAAACAATTTTATATGTTTTTTTTTTTTTGCAAAGCTTGATAATTTTTGTTGATTTTAGGGAGTGTTCAGGATTTTATTTAGTATTAGTTTTGATTTAAGAAATATTATGTTAAAATTGTATTTCATTGTATTTTTGTATTTTTATTTTATGATTGACAAGATTTTGTTATAAAAAAATTAAATTACTAATTTTTTCATGACAAATTTAATGTTAATTAAGTTAGACACAGCCCTGTACTATTTTGTTTGTTTAAAATTTAATATTTCGTATTTATGTAAGTAAATATTTGTGAAAAAAAAAAAAAAAAATTATATTTAAATTGAATGTTATGCAAATTTTAACCAAATCAAGCAATGACATCATCCTTGTTTACCGACAAAACATTTAATGGACAAATACGTGAATAAAATATTTACTTATTCGTTTTTTAAAGTAAAACAGCAAAAAAAAAAAAAAAAAAAAAAAAAAATTTTAAATCAACTTACATTAACGTAATCTGAGGTAGATGACATTTTTGTTTAGGTAATACAATTAACAAATGTTTTAAAATGTGTTTAACTACAATTGACAGACGACAGAACATAGTTGAAAGAAATTCCTTATAATTTTAATGTTTTAAATAAAAAATCATTTTTATAGGTAAATTATGTAGGTGAATAAATTTACAACATTAATGTCTGATTTCTATAAAAAAAAAAAAAAATAAATAAATATATAGATTTTTGTATGTTTTATTATGTTATAATCGTATAAATTTTTTATGACACATTTGAATTTGGGACACGTGTACTATTCAATTCATTACACACACACACACACACAAATTTGTTGTTTAAATAATTAAATTATATGAATAATAATATGAATAATAATAAAAAAAAGACCAAAAACCCCAATAATGGTGTTAAACGAGCTAAATATTAATATTATTAGCAGGGATAAAATATTCCTTTGAATTTTATTTTTATGTTTAATAGCTCCACTTTTTTTTTTTTTATATTTTATATTTTATTTATTAACTTTGTTTCCCTTTATACACAAACACACACATTTCTACTTAATTATAATAAATAATTACTATTTAAAGATTCTTTTTTTTTTTAATTAATGTTTTTCTGTATTTTATTTCTGCTTTGCTTTTCTATTTAGTAAATAAATATTATTTGTGACCTAAAAATATTTTCTTTTTTTTTTTTTTTTTTTTTTATTTATTTATTAATTTTTAATTACTTCTTCTATACGTTTTTTTTTTATATTTAAATTAAATTAAATTACGTATTTGTAACACCACGTCAGCACATTTTTTAAGTTATTATTATTATTATTTCTTTTATTTACAAAATATGTATTATGTTTTTTATGTTATGTTATGTTATTCTTTAATATAATTATAATTTTTTAATAGCCAAAAAAAGAAAAGAAAAAACTAAAAAAATTATTAAAAGAAATATTTATTTGTATATGATTTGTGTATTGGGTTGGGAATGGTTAAAATTCCTGTTGTATAGTTGCGAATATCGTAAAATTACAATGCAATGTGCTCACCATCTGGTTTTTTCTTTATTTAATTATTATTATTATTTTATTTTGTATTTTTTTTTTGTTGTTGTTGCTGCTGTATTAAAGTTTAACATCAACTTGTTAATTAAAAATACAAAAAAAATACAAAAAACATAAAAAAGTGATGAGCTAATAACGCCGCATTATGCAATTATTTATTTAATTTATATGAAAAACCTAGACTGGGATGTTTGTTTTTTTTTTATTTTTTATTCATTTCTTGATAAACTAAAAAAAAAAAAAAAAATTTCTCCTATAGACATTTTTATTCAATAAATTAATTAATTATTTTATTTAGTTTAAGTAAAAAAGAATTTTTGCAATACGTTTAAAAATAAAAAGAAAAAAAAGAAAATAAAAAAAATGATGAAAAGTTTTGTAACAAAATGTAAACAGAGTACTTTTGCGTTATTTGCAAATAAAAACACTTTTCAAACAATTAAAACAATTAAAACAATCAAAAATACATAAAAACATTGTAAACAATGATATATATCCACTGTGTTTATATAAAATCATCAATTAATAAATCAACAAACAAACAAAATATTTATTTATTTTTTTTTATTCATTAATTAATTAATTTAACATTTTTAATAAATTTAAAGGTCATATAGATTGTGCTAAATCTATTATCAGACTATTTATTTTAATTAAACAAAAAAAAAAAAATAAATTCTATTGTCTTTAGATAATAAATACACTTTAAAAGCTTTTGCCATAATATTAAAATTGTTCCTAAGCACCGATTTATTATTAAATTCAACGATTAATATTTCTCTACAAAAATAAAAGTTTATTTTTAATCTGTTTACATAGAGTTTTATTTTTAAAGATTATTCATAAATTTTACAGCCGCCAAATGGTATATGTTGAATGTGTGAAAATATACAAAAAAAAAAAAAAAAAAGAAAATTTATTTTATAATCAAATCATAAAGAATTGAAGGTGATTATAGGTAATCAATGATAGAGAAAGAAGCAGAAGTAGAAGCATAAAAAATTTTCTGTTTTTTTTTTCTTTCTTTCTTTCTGTTATTAAATATTTTCAACAATTTTATATTAATTCGCGATAAAAATTATAGAGCAATAATACGATGAATAAATTTTTTTTCTTAAAAATTTTTAGTAAAGGAAAATAAACAACGAGCTAACGAAAAAAAAAAAACACGCAAAGAAATATTGGCGAAGATTTCTGTTTTATTAAATTATTTAGAGAGTTTTTTTTTTTTTTTCTGTTTTCCATTTTAACTCTTTGCATATGTGGGCGTTGAATCGTTTTTATTATTTTTTTTTTAACATTTGCGTGTGTTAAAGTAACAAAATATAATCAAACAGAAAGAATTTATTGGAACACGATGCGTATTGGGTTAAAAAAAAAAAATATAAAGACAAAAATTCTTCTATCATTTTCCTGTTTTATTGTTAAATAAAAATTCAAGTGGATTAAAAAAGATTCTTTTATTACCGGGGAATTATTACGATAGTTTTGTATTTATTTTAAATGATTGGCAAAGCTTGAATAATATGTTTCTAATTAAAATTTTTTTTTTTATTATTATTAACTAACTGACTGACTGACGACTGAGGCTACATACTGTGATTAGATAGTTAACTTATTTTTTTTTTTAAACCAATTATTTTACATCGATGATCACATTTGGTTTTTAATAATAAATTCATTGTTGTTTGTCGGGGTTTTTTGATCGTTTTAATAATTAATAATTTTCATTTCATTAATGAATTAATTAAAGAATAAAATGATTCAAGTTATTAAGTTAAATTAATTGTTGGCCTAATAGTTATCTTGTAACCAGAAACCACAATAAAATCTTTTAGTTTTAGTCATTAAGCGTTTTTGCTTTTTAATATTTATCATCGTTTTACGTGTTTTATCCGCTTATCTATTTTAATATGTATTTACTTACTGCTGCTGCTGTTGCTTTTGCTGTTATTTAATTAATTAATATTTATTATTCTAGTAAATATGCTTGAACCAATAACCTTTCCCAATAAAACCTAGTTTTCTTCTATATATATTTCTATATACAAATTATGACATCATTTCCATTATTATGTAAACAAAAAAAAAAAAAATTTAAATAAAACGCATAATTGTCGCATTTTATAAATGTTTTTTTTTTTCTTTCTGAATAATGAAAAATTTTGCTTGTTGCTCATATTCCAGTACAAAAAAAAAAATAAAATTAAAATTAAAATTTTGTTAACACATCAGCAAAAATTAAATTAAATTTTGTTTTATTATAATTCCATTAATTAACACTTTTTTTTTTTTATGTGTGTAGAAATTTTATTGAATTTTCTTCTTTTTAATTTTTTTAATTTTTAAGAAAAATAATTAAATTTATATTACGCAGTTAGTCTTGAATAAAAAAAAAAAATAAATTATATTTGTTATTGTAAAATGTGAAAATAGATTTTTGGAGCATGAAAAATAAGAAGAAATATTTTTTTTTTTTTATAAAGATTATTCTCGTGGTTTTTATAAAAAAAAATTATTTGTCAATTTGCTAAAAATATTTTTTTTGCTTCTGTTTGTAGTTCATTGATATAATTTTGATTAAGGATTTTCTAATAGAATTTCTCGAGTGCCTGTTGACATTAACCTTTTGTTTTTATTTCGTTCCTGTTTAATTCGAATTAAAATTATACGATGCAAAAAATGAAGTAAATAATAGAAATAAATCGTGTTTTTCAAATTCATTTTATTTCAAATCGTTACTTTTTTAATTAACACGTTTAACGTTTTTTTTTTTTTTTTTTGTTACCTAGCGAAATAACTTTGAAATTAATTTTTTGTTAATTGGAAAAATTAATCAGTGAATTATTTATTATTTAGATTGACATTTATTATCAAAAAAATGTTTCTTACTGTTTTTGTTTAATCATTTGTTGTATGTTGTAGCGAATAACATAAATTATGCAAATAATTTTTTTTTTTTTTTTACCTTTTAACCTGCATTTCATTGTAATTTGTTTTGTTTTTTGTATAATAAAAACATAAAAAATTTAATTAAAATAAAAATTTCTTCATTTTTTAAAAATTACAAACTAATTTACAGCAAACAAACAAACAAACAAAACGTATGCTCTGTATGAATAAAAATGTAAAGAAAATAAAATCGGTTTAGCTACTCTGTTTTTTGTATTTATTTTATTATTATTATTATTATTATTATTCGAAAAGCTGCTTTAGCTCGTTGTTTATTTACAACACGACTACAACGATATATATATATACAAATAATAATAATAATAATAATAATAAAAAAGGCAAGCTAGTCGTATAGCCGCGAATATGTTCGCGAGTATCTTATAATCCAATCCAAAACTGACTTTGTGTACAGAAACAACAGAAATTTTTTTTTTCTTTTATATTAAAAAAATGTATATTCGCTTTAGTCGTTTGCTTACGTCTGTAGTGACCGCACATAAGGTCTCTTTTACTGTTGAAAAAATAAATATAAATAAGTAAAAATAAAAGCGAATAAATAAAAATATGGTTATTAGGTGTAGTAAATGGAATTAAGTTCGTTATTGTTCTTTGTAAACTAATTAAAAAATGATGTAACCACCGATTAAAGGATTAGAAAAATTATTTGTTTTGTGTTGTGTTTTGTGTTGTGAAATTTTTCTTCTCTTAATTAGTGGGGTGCTGTACCTATAAAAATAATTCATTTATACAAATGGTGTTAAAAAGTGTAAATTTTTTCTTCCTTAAATATATAAGAAAAACATTTTTTCATCGTTTAATTAAATTTCATTTCCGTTACGAAAATATTATTTGATTTTGGGTGTGCTCTGCGCTATTTACTACTTGAGAAATGTTTATAATAATAATCGTGGTGTAAAAATAGTTTTTTTTTTTTTATCTTAATTAATTTACGTACGTAGAAACGTGTGTTTATTGTATTTTATAATCAAATTTTTTTATTTATTTTTTTGATTCGATTCGCAATATTAACGTAAAAAAAATTTGTATTGTTTCTCTTCCTGAATTTTATTTTTTAATTTATTATTTTATTAAATCCGGTTAAATGTTTTTTTTTCATGTTAATTAAATATGCAAAGCATTTATTTAATTATTTATTTAATTTTTTTTAGTCATTTTCACGACATTTAAACTAGCAAACAACAACAATAATAATAATAAGTCTAATGTTTAAAACAATAAAATAATTAATTAAAAATTGTTGTTAATCATTTTTGTGTGTTTTCATTAATAAATTCATTAATTTGTCATCTAATATTTTATAATAAAGTATGGTGTTGATTGATTTATTGTTATAAAATTAAAAGTTAAAAAAAATAAATAAAAATAAAAATAATTTGGATAAGAAGAAGCAGAGAAATTATTAATTAGGGAAAAACAATAATTTTTTGATATAAAGAATACAAAAAAAAATTTAAAAAAAAATGATACGTGTTAATTCACAATCATTTACTTTGTCTAGTACATTGAAAAAGGTAAAAACATTTTTTTTTTTTATGTTTATGCTTATGTTTATTAAACCATATAATTTTATATTTTGGATACAAATAATCTAACCACTGTAAATCAGTGGTAAATCAGACGTCTTAATAAAATTAGAATAAAAAAAAGAAAAACATGTTATTATTAATGATTATGTTATATAGATGTTAATGTGCGTACGTGATATGTTTGATGTTATTTTATGCGTGCAGAATATAAAAAAAAAATAATGTTTATCTAAAAGGATTAATTTTTACACATTGGTATTTACCTTCTTTTTGTTTCTAGGTGCTTTAACTGTTCTTTTTTTTATTTGTGTACATTATACTGGTAATTTTAATTAGATTGGTTAATACATTTTAGATGGATAATACTTACTAATTGCATACAAATTTGTTGTTCTATTCTGTTTTAATTTATTGCCTTTATCTCTATTAGTTTTAATTGAATTTTAAAGTGGATTTGCTTAAAAATTTAATTGAATTTTTCTACTTATTGAGTAAGATCAATGTTATTTCGGTTTTAAATAATTGTTTTGCAAAGTGTATAGTGTGTCCGTGTCCAAAACTAGGTGTGCCACACAAAAATTTCGAATTTTTTTTTAATAATAAACAAATGAGAAAATAATATTCAGGATATTTGCCTTTCAACGATTTGATCATAAATCCATAAATCTGTGTTATGAATAACCAACATTGTTTTAATTATATTCTACGAAATTTTCCACAAAGTTTTCCACAAAATTTTCTACAAATTATTTTTAATGTATTTGTTGGGGTAGAACCAAAAGTAAAAAATTATTTCTTAAGAACTTGCTAAAAATAAATATATATATATATTTTTTTATGCTGTTACCACAACATAAAATGAATTAAATATTACCACACATTTTTTACTACTAAGTAATAATAATTTAATTTAATGTTTCTAAGGTTTGGTTCTTTGGTTTGAATAAAAGAAAAAATGTTTTAATGGAAAAAAATTAGGTTAATGAAATATTGCACAGCACATTCTTATGTATAGAATAAAACCAAACCAAACAACCAATTGAGAATAATCTTCAAAGAAATACTGAAAAATGATGGTTTAATAATTTTTTATATAGTGTAGTGTAGTGTAGTAACTATACCCGATTTATGTTTTTCTTTTGTATTTAAAAAATTTTTAATCTAATAAATCATGTGTAAATTACATTAGTCATCATTGTTAACTGTCAAAAGTATTAATGGATAATCGATTATCTTAGCAATTAATCTGTTAACTTATTGGGTATGGTTTAAACAGAAACATCGATCTTAATATAATAAAACAAGAAATAAGAAAATAAATAAATAAATAATTAAATAAAAAGAAAAAAGTGAATGTTACCCAGATGTACACAAAAAATTCATTTTTTTTTTATTAATATTAATTATAGTGAAATTTAAACGAAAAAAAAAAAAATTAAAATTAAAATTAATTTAATGATGATTAAATATTTAAATAATGAGAAAGAGAGAAATATAAGAAATTAAAAAAAAAAAAAAAAAAAACATTTTCTATTAAAAATTAGTGATAATAAAAAAATTAATTTGATTACTTATTGGGAGGAGGGAGTAATAAAAGCGAAAGAAATAAAGCCACGAAAATGTAAGAAACAATTTTCAAGGTTGTTGTATTCGCAGTGAAATTTTTTTTTTTCTTTTCTTTTGTTGTGTGTTGAAAACTTTTTCCTTTAATTTAATTTAATTAACGATTTATGCTATATTTCATAAAAAAATATTTTTACATAAAATTTATATGAAAAATGCCATTATTCACGTGATAAAATCAGGTGTCGCAAACATTCTCTTCTGTCCTCTTCATTAAATATTCAAAGAAAAAATGTTGTTTTTTTTTTTTTGTTGTTGTTGTTTTCTAGCAAACGATACCATAATTTATTTTTAAACAGGTCTGATTTGAATTAATTAATTATTTTCGTTAAATTTACATAATTTTCTGTCTTTAATTATTTAAAATTTAAATTAATACAATAATTGATAGTTACGAATGTATCTTTTCTACGTAAAAAAAAAAAATCATGGTTAAACAAAAATGGAAAAAAAAAAAAAAACGAATAAAGTTTATTGCCAAAATTAGCATAGTTTTTATGTATAAAACAAAAACCAGTTTGGTTTATCTCTTTGTTTTTTTTTTTCAAAAATATCATTTCGCTATAAATGTATGTATTCTGTTTCTACTTCTTCATCTTCTTTATTATTTTTTCGCTGTATTTTATAAACACAGAAAAATAAATTATCATTTGCATATTCTAAGAACACAGAAAATGTTTGCGTTTATTTTTATTAAAAAAAAAAAAAAAACAAAGAAAATAAATTTTTTTTTTTTTTTTTTTTAAATATATTTCGACAATAACGGAAATTTGTTTTATCTTTTTTAATTAAAACTAAAAAGTTAATTAATTAAATGTAGAAAATATAATAAAAAAAAAATGTTGCCTAATTTTATTGCTTAATGATTGAAATGTGTTAACCAAGAGATTGTATTTAGGAGGTTTTTCTGTTAAAATATTTTAAATGAAAATTGTTGTTTGACTGACAGAAGTGAATCATAGAAAATCATTTTTGTTTACCTTTGCGCCCTAGACATAGTTTTTATGTGACGCCCGAACTATTTATAATAAAAAAAAATCATTTTTCTATTGCTTTAACACGGTAGAAACATTTTTTTTTATTTAAATACCTGCTAAAGCCACTCCTGTTAATTGAAAGTAATTTTTTTTTTTTTTTGATTGTTTATTAATTAATTTTTATTTTCGACTAATAAAAAGTAAATGGTTGTCAAACTCTTTCTTTTTAAGCTTAATCTGAATAAACACACGCGTAGTTAATGTTATTTTCGTATCAAATAATACATAGAAAGGACGATTCCTTTCGATTTTTTATTAATAGGAAATATTTTACAGCACTAGTCAAAACATTTTCTTTTTATTATTGATTATTTAATGAAATTTTATTCAAATGCCAAACTAATCTTATTTAATTATTGATTGCTATTAATATTATTATTAATATTTATATTACTATGATAACAGAGAACAAAATAATATTCAAGAGACAAATACTATGAAATAAAAAAAAAAAAAAAAAAAAAAAAAATGTTGTATTCAGTGCCAAGATAAAAAAAAAAACAACAAATTTTTAATAATAAAAATTTTATATATTTAGCTTTATGATTTCATTTTATTTATACGCTTAATACCACATTGTTATTTAAATATACAAAGATTATTATTGTATTTAATTATTTTACTACAAATATAGGTCATTAATGCATAATCCCAATAAAATATTTAGATTAATATGCAACAATAAGTATAAAATTTTAATTGTAATGAAAAAAAAAGAAAATTTATATTTTTGTTTAATACAAAATGGACACAGGATACACAGCTGATATGACATGTGATCCAATTGTGAAGCAACAAGTATTGCAATATGATTTTAGACAAAATATTACAAAAGAAAAAAAAAGAAGCACAATAATAACAATGGGTTTATGTTTTGTTTTGTTTGACCTTGAATTAAATTGCAAGGTACAACAAGGATATGTCTGGTGTATTGCTGAATTTTCACGTCACAATATTTATTCACAGAGAACATGTCATGCGCATTTATTTCTTTGGTAAATTTTATAAGGGAAGGGTGTGCCTGAAAAGACACATTTTTTTTTTTTTTTTTAGTTAATTTAAGTTAATTTAAAGGAGAGAAAATATGTTTTTTGTTTATTAAAATAAGTAAATATTTATTTAATTAAAATTGAAAAATTAAAACTAAAAATAAAAATAAAAAAAAACATTACATGAACAGAATTATTATGGACCACAGATTCTCTCCGAAACATGTGTTTATGATTATTCTTCAACTGTTTTTTTTCTTTTCATTCTATTTATTGTGGAGAAAAGCGCAGTGCAGTATGTGACGTGCTTTTGTGATGACGTTAAAATGTGAATTAGTAAAAAGTTGCCTTAAAATTGATTAATTAGTATTTTTGTAATAAATGATTTATTCGTGATAATTATTAAAGTTGTTAATTTAGTTTAAGAAATAATCTATACAGGGTTTAATTGTTCTGTGAATAATCTTAGAATTTTTTGTGTGTCTTAAAGTAATTTCTCTTAATATGAATTAGAATGTATGATGAAAATTGTGATGAAGTAATTGCTGATCCAGATGCACCACGTTGTTCAATTGTTACATTTTTACATCGTATTGCATTTACTGTATTGCATGCATCATTATTTCTTGAAAGAGCCCAGGTGTGATGTTGTTTATCTATATTTATCTTATATGATCGTATATGATAAATTATAACTGCTGTTCAAGCATTATATAAAGCATGTATAATTAAATATTTAAATAAATCAATAAAACAATAAAAATTAATCAAGGTTTATGTCTTGTCCATTTTTTTTTTTTTTTTTATTGATTTTATTCTGATTCCGGTTTATCAAATACATATATGGCTAATTAGCGTAGTAAAATTTATTAATTAATTATTTTTGTTTTGCTTTTGTCGTTACAGAAAAATTATGGTGGACAACAAATTATACCGAAGTCACAATCTGTAAGTAGTAGTTGATTAAAAAAATTTTTTTGTGGGCTTTTTTATGCATTTTGTTTTTTTTCATCTTC